>JAWKAU010000127.1:0-401000 GCA_033398695.1 Orobanche coerulescens | reverse complement strand
GACAACATATAATCCAAATCTCCAGAATTTACAGTAATAATCATTGCTATATGCATTATAAACGAAATGAAACTGAAACCATTCATTAAACATTATAAATGGGCAAGTAATAACTTGCCTCGATACCGATACGGCGATGATGAAACCGCTACCAATCTCATTGCCTTCGTCTACGAGCTCCTCAGCCCCGACCAAAGCAATCTAAGAACATTCTCGAGATCGACCGCAACACACGGTTATAATCACCGATCAATAATCTCAACCTATTGAAGTAATACAAATAGCAACGATTTGATAACAATCAATAACCGACATAGCCAACCAATCGATCTCAACGGTTCAACGACACTTCGATCACATACAAAACCAAATAGTATACTCAAACCATTTACGAATACATGTTGAACCGAAATCTAATAATTACCAATCAATATAACCGAACGACAAACTCAACGATTTCACAATATCTCGATTGGACACAAGTCCGAACAATCCAACTCAAACAATTACGAATTCATAACCAAAATACGATTACGGATACGAATGTAAAGGAAATCATATTCGGCGATCAATCAAAAATCTTTCCGGATTCCAAATTGATATCATGATTCGTATTTCATCAAGAACATATGAATTCTACCACTACAATCAACGAACATTCGTACCTTATCTAAAGATACCGATAATTCATCCTACAATCGTCTTGCTATGTTCAATTCATCAAGGAGTTCCTCAAGAACACTAAATGATTCGAAACCTTGTTCATAGCCATCAAAACAACGAAATTCGATATCCTCTAACATCTAAATAATCCTAATTCATGATTCAAGGTGTATATTATCATATTTTCCAATATATGATTCTCCTAACATCAAGAATCGAACAATTCTACCAAGAACACCAAGAACACTATGAATCTATAATCATAATCAACATATTCAAGACATAAACCAACATATCATCATCTTCCTTCAACATACACCTCATATATCCTCAAGAATTGTAACAACAAGATCATAATCATCTTCATACGAATCATTCATCAACAACAACATCAAAAATCCGAAATTCAAGAGAGGATTATTCCAACATACCTCTTAGAAGATAAAAAAACACAAGGAATCACTTCAAGAATCATCAATAGCTCCATATCCAAGCTTCAATCCCATGTTTCCAAGCTCAAAATCGACTTAGAGGAACTGAAAATGCCATCTCTGAGTGTTTGGAGGAGAAGAACGAAATGAAATGTCCAAGGGAAATGAAAGACGGGCGTTCTCTTATAAAACATTTCTGTTCGTTACGTACGTAACATGTCCTTGTTAACGTACGTAACAACCTATTACGTGCGCTATCTTACCTTGATAGCGTACGTAATGACAGTCCAGAGTTAACTGATCTATTTTGTGAACTTCCTTACGTACGTAACACTTTCAGCATAACGTACGTAATACGTACGTTGACTTGCTACAGTAAAAACTCATATTAGGTACGTAATACACCTTGTATAGCGTACGTAATACGTAGTTGACTTGCCCAAGCACGTTCCTCGCCGAAATACGCCGACCACGGGTCCCACATGTCGGCCACAAGTCTGATTCCCTTTGTTACGTATGTAATACATTAGCCATAACGTATGTAACACTATCAATTTAACGTACGTTAGCTCTGGAATTTAGCGTACGTAATGGCCTATATACTTAGCCAAAAATCCAACTATTCCTGTTCGCCTCAACATAGCGGATACGTATACACATACTGAATACATATACTGAATCCAATACTATTCTCATATGATATACCCAATGTCAAAAGTGCGATAACCTGATACACGATATCCTCAATTATAACTGTATACCAAATACGACAATTATACAAGTACAATTACCTCAAATTTTCTATTATGTTATCCATACTGTACAGATTCCATCATGTACAATATAACTCGGATAAAATAACATTAAACAATCGCAGTAGAATTTCAGGATATTACATTCTACCCCACTTAAAATAAGTTTTGTCCTCGAAACTTGCAATCCGTCACAAAGACAAACAAACCGTTCAACCAAAATATCCCAAAACCATCACGACAACGATCAATCATCATTACTGAATAACCAATACCGCATACTTACAAATGCGCAAAGTCGACGATCTCCTGAGATACTAGCGAGTGACTTCGCTGTAAAGCCTCAATACGCTTACAATCACATTCCATGAATCTCAACAAAAATATATCATCTTCGGATGACATAATCTATCCATGTCGAATCCTGTCTGCCTGATTACACAATCAAGTCTAAATCCTGCTAAAAATCAATAATGCACGATACATCCGTGAAACAACGATCCAAATCAATGACACAAATCCCGAAACATCGGTACAAAATTCGAACGCTCATACGATCATTATAAATGATCAACCAACAAATTAACCGAGTATATCATCGACATGATAAACTCCAATATGACCAATCAGAGGTCAAAACACAATCGAGAATATCATCATGATAAACTCCAATATTACCAACGAACGATCAACTAAAATCGAGGATATCTTCACACGGTAAGCTCCAACACGATCAATACAGAACCACATAAATCGATATACGAACGAATAAAGTTCTCAAAACGACACACCAATCACATACAGTGGATCTCAATAAGTTGAATATGCCCTTCGGCATACGAACAACCAATCACAAACCGACGAACATATCCAAACATACATGGGGTGGGAACGACCACCCAATATTCAAGCAATCAGCATGGGGTCACCATCCCCAAATCTACACTTACAAAGAAATTATTCAAAGTCACTATGGTAGAATCATATTACTACCATACCAATGGAATCACATAGCACATACATCCCGGTTTCATAAAACCCATACTTCCAAAATTACATTCTGTACCCGAACCTACAACACACAGCATATTTCTCTTATCCGATCAATTAACCGATCATCCCTAGATAACCAAACTATCATATTAGAGTTCGGATCTCTTTTCCTAGTACCGTTAGTGTGTTATGCAGTTTGTGAATCTCACTAAGAACTTCACCATGATATGCAAAATGCGTATGTATATCAATCACATTTTCAAAATCAGTTTGAAATCATACAGTCTCGTCGAGAAGATAAATTTTCGAAAGTTCTTTCAAAAATTTCAAAACTCAAAACATAATTTTTCGTAAGACCACGAAAATAATTTTCGAAAAATTAAACTGGCTCGCCGGTGCCAAGTATTCGATAACAGTTTCCTTCGAATCCGCACGATTTCGAAGTTTTAAAATGAAAACTATGTAAATGATTGACCACATGCATACTCCTGTATACCAATTCGGTTCGTCACCAATATTCACTGATATTTCATCAGAAAAACACCCGATAGAGTTCCAAAATCTCAATATATAAATTCGGATACAAACTCCTCTTCCATACATGACTCGCAACGTCAACCATTAACCCATCTTGGGTCACCTCAAATATGCTATGACAAAACATTGAAACAACTCAATACAGTGAAAGACTTCCCGAGAGGTTTTATTTGAATATGTAAGCCAAAACCCCTAAAGGCAATAATAAAATGCATAAGCGATTAGTAAGGTGTTTTACAAATCTCGAGAGTTTTAAGAAAACAAAATAAAAGCCTTTTGAAACCTTAGGGTCTCAGCCCGTATCTCGTTCCGCATTACAAGAAGTTTAAAAAGTAGAAAAACCCTTTTGGACCCCAAGTCCTGAGTTACAAAACTATTTCAAAATCGATTGGGTCTCGGCCCAAAAATCATTTTCGGTAAAACATCCGTAAAACATTCATTTTAAAAAGTATCATTTTCAAATGCTCGAAAACAGTTCCATATATCACAAAATGAACTAACATGACTACATGTTCTTCTCAACGATGCACAACATTTCTCCCAAATGCACAATTCCGTTCCGAAATCTAACCAATATATTGATTTCCAAAATCATAGTTTCTCAAGATCATCAATCGTGTCTCACTCTGTCATCTCATACTGTAACGTATAATATCCTGCTGAATCTCAATGCATGTCAACTTAGAACGGCAACAAATCTCAATGCAATTCAAAAATCCAAATACTTACAGATCGTGAAGCCGACGATTCCCCGTGATACTGGCACATGTCTTGACTCAAGAAAATACTCGACACAGATATTTTCAAAACACACGTTTTGCAAACTCAGTTCAATTCGAGAACACAATACATCTCTATCCGAAGAAACACGTTAATACTATTTGGAAAAGTTTATAACAAGCCCAGTACTACATTGGCAAATCGCATAACGCATAAGCCCGAGTGAACAACAAAAACTCACGGCTCCAATATTTGTCAATCGACAACTCGAATGACGCGACAAAAACACGACCCAACTCGACCTGACTGCCTAGGTTTTCTCAACCTAAGCTCCGATACCATATTCTGGAACACCCCCAGATTTAACCGGGAATATTACAGTGCTGTGGGCCCCGAGATGGAACCCACAAAGCTAAAGGAAGTTTTCGCAAACATTTACAAATGCCCAAGAGGCCGACGACGGTACTATCTTTAAAATATTTGAAGACTATATAAAACCTGTTTATCAAAACTGTCGTGAAATCTCGTTTTGAAAAGGGCAAGGCCAAATGACCGAAACTAAATAGTTTAGAAAATGATTTCCAAAGTAACTCAAATTATCAGAAATGAAAGGTCATTTAAAAATACTCACGCAGCGGAAAAAGACAAACAATTAAAAATACTCTAGCAGCGGAATACAACGACTGATCAGGAAACTCAATACACAATTACATGCCCTAGCCAATATCCTCCGGGAAGCTCATCTCTCCACGACCGCTACAAGCTCGATATCTCAAGAACCTAAAAAGAAAGCCCACGACGGGGTCAGCCATAATATCCAACAATGATAACCGTCACATCACATTAATAATTACATACCAATGAGAATACAAAATAAGAATACGACCAATATAATCTTATCGTCATAACTTTACTTACTCAAATAATTCTCAAGAGAACAACCATTATCACATTTCACATCTCGTACTCGATTAACCAATCAATTCGAACATAATGTTTGTATTGTACCTCAAACAATACTCAAGGTTCTCAAACTATCATCACCAACTTATGATACGGAAATATACCAGTTCTGACCAATACGATCCATCGGATAGCATCATCAAATCCCAAGACGACAATCGATTGTCCATCAAAAGACAAATACCAAAGGAAAATACGGAACATACCTCAAGATATGAAATGCCACGACAATCATGCCAGTCAAATCCGAGGTCGGATCAATACCACACACGGACATGGTCCTAACACAAGAACTATAAATGCATACTCATATAACAACGTCAATATGCTCAAAACAATAACAACAGTGTATACTCAATGGAAATTCCACGACCCATCGCCTTCAGCATAGGTCCCAAGATGATCCTACCAGATCAACACGAGGTGGATAACCAACAATATACATATACACAACAACATATGCAAAACCAACGATGCGAATCCATATGATTCCATCAACACAACACTGGGTACTCCAACGATCCAGCGCCCTCAGCATAGATCACACGATCCCAACGGATCAACACAACATAAACAATACAATTATGCATACACATATGCAAATCGATATGTTCATCGACATGAACAACACATGACTCAATAACATGAACGATATTATGACAAAACAACTAGGACGACCTCATGTTCAACAATATGAAAGACAACCTGCATGATCAACATCATCAACACTAAACCGAAATCAAAACTAAGATACTTGTCCCGAGTCCTTCAGGAGATATAAAAATTTTCTCTAACTTCTCTTGTTTATGCTTGGTAGGAGATAATTTGGAAACTCGATTCTTCTACCCATAGATGAGGTCCAAAGAATTAGAGGACCAAAAACAATAGCCACATCATCAATGGCAAACGACGAAGAGAATCCGGATTTTGAAGAGCGACTTTTGCTCCAAGAAGAAAACCCTCGTCAACCGAGGCATGAGAATGTTGCACAAAATTTAGATGAAGAAAATTTTCTTCAACCGAGGTTTCTGAGAAATGAGAATGTTGGGCGCAATCAAGGGATACCCGAAGCTCAACAAGGGAGATACTTTTATCCGAGACAACAACCCGTTGGAGTGCAATATGGAGCGAGCTATTATCCCGAGCCTCAATATGGGATGGAAGCAAACTACAATATGCCGCAACAACCTCCGGTTGAGCATCTAATGTGGGACTATGCAAAGCCCGTGGTGAACACTGCCATCTCGTGCATCCAATTAGCACCGGCAGCAAGGAACTACCACATAAGCGGATTTCACAAAGAGCAATTGCCCTCATTTCACGGATTAGCACGTGAGGATCCGTTGTCGTTCATCCGAGACTTCTATGTGGCGGTCGACAACTTTCCATTAAATGGGTTGAGGGAGGATCAACTAAGAATGAAATTCTTCAACATCAAAGACTTCGGTACGTCTCACTTCGGTAATGTATATTAGCAAAGTAAAAACAAACAACAACTTCGATTTTCAATTTACTGAAGTAAAAACCCACATAGACTTCAGTAAATGGTACCAAATAAAAAAGCAGGAGCTACTTAGAAATTTTAAGTTAGAAAGACTTCGCTAATTTGATAATTACTAAAGTAAAAAGTTTGAAATTTTATTTTTTATAAATATTTTTTACAATAGCGAAGTGTATGTCTTGAGACCGGGAATTAATATTTTGTAGTTCACTGACTGGGGCTAAAAATCATAAATTCTGAAACTTAAGGGCTAGATTAAATTAAACTAAAAAGTTTGGGTATAAAACCCCTATCACACCGTTCGGCCGACATCATTCATTTCTCTCTTCTTCACTCTTCTTCTCTTCCTCAAGAATCCTTCTCGGACGCAACTCACAAAATTCACACACACAGAACACAGAACTCACACACACACACACACACACACACACACACACACATAAGATTCTATCTATTTCGACCCGCATCTCCACCTGGACCGTCCCATGCATTGATGTTTATAAAACCTTTAAACCCTTCTTCCCCTTCGTTCACTCGTTCGTCTCGCGCCACCATTTTTGTTTACCATTGACTCCCGAAGAAAGGAAGCTGGCCAACCTTGACAACGGGGCCAGAGACGTGCTATATCAAACTCTTGACAAATCCACCATGGTCAAGATCAAGAATTGCAGAAATGCAAAAGAAATCTGGGACACATTAGCCTTAATGTGTGAAGGAACGGGGCTAATCAAAGAGAATAAGTTGTCAATCGCTACTCAAAAGTTTGACAACTTCAAAATGAAGAATGGCGAATCTATAGATCAAGTGGACACAAGGTTCACTGAAATCATCAATGAGATCAATTCCCTCGGTAAATCTTATGGCAACAGGGAAATGGCGCTGATGGTACTAAGATCTCTCAATCCTGAATGGAGTATGAAGGCAGTGGCCATGAGAGAATCCAAGGATCTTAATAAAATAAAGATCCAAGAGCTGTTCTCCGATCTGAAGGCTTATGAGTTCGAGCTCCCAAGTTCATCCTCAACCGAGCCTTCAGAGAAGGGAATAGCCTTTGCAGCCGAGTCCCCCGCCAAGAGCTTATCTGATATAAAGCCTCCAAATGCATTAGATTTTGAGGAAGAGATGGCGTTCATAATGCAAAGATTCAGCAACTTCCGGAAAAACTACTCCAAATACAAGAAAAATTATAAGGAGAATCCCAGAAGGAACTAGAAAGCCGGAAGCTGGAAGGTGGATTGTCACAAGACAGGACACATCCAAATCGACTGTCCTGATCTTAAGAAGGACGAGAGCAAGAAGGAGGTGAGCAGAAAAGAAGACAGAAGGAAGGACCTCATCGGAGAAGATCAGGAGCGTGTAGAATCAAGCAGCGGATTCTTCTCTGATGATGATGAAGAGTATGACTGCCTGATGGCCAACCTAGCTGATGAAGAGGTAACATCAAAACCCTCTGGTTCAAATAATAGCTCAGCCATGTCACAAGATATGGATCTTCACGAATCTGTAAATCAGCTACGTAAAGACTTTGAGACATTAAAATCTGCACACCTATCTGTATTAGCCGAGAAAACTCAGCTGCAAGATGAGAATAGGCAGCTGAAAAATGATTTTGAAAAACCCAGCCTAGAACTGAATAAAGTAAAATCTGATTTTGAAAACCAGGCTGAAGTTAATTTGAAAAACCAGGCTGATGTCACTACAACTAAGATAAATCGACTAACCGTTTTAATTAGAGAAAAATCAGCTGCACTTGCTCATGTGAAGGCTGAATTTACTAAACTGACTCAGGTAAATAAGACTCAGGCGCAGGAAATAACCTCCCTGAAAGCGTCTTTAACTTTGGACGAATTGTGTACTAATAAGAGGCCACTATATTCCAGATCAGGCCTTGGATATGATCCTCACACTCCCTCTAGTTCTAAAACCACTTTCATCAAGGGAGAAACAATAGTCTCGACTGCTGAGCCTATATACAAACCGATATTTAAAAACAGGCAACAGCCAAGTCACAAGTCTAGGCGGCAGTCAGGGTTCACAAGGCAGCCACCTAGACCAAGAGACGTTGAGGAAGTTAGGAGGCAATAGAAGAGCAGCCCAAATGATAAAAGAGTTATCTGATACAAGGACTTACTACATGCCTTCACCAGACGAGTCGGACCAACCTGCAGACGACAACCCAATTGCATCCAAGTCAGACTCGGTGTCAGACAACACGCCGATTGTTGTTTGGTTCAAGATAAGGGGACCAGCCCATGGTGAGCCATCCTTCATGCATTACTCACCGGAACCTTCACCGAAAAGGCCCAGGCGACTGCAGTTCAGTCAGGAGGAGCAGCCAGAACATTTTTCCAGTCCTGCAGCCAGGTCACCCATACACCTGGAGGACCAGCCTGCTCCGGGTAGCCTGGAGACCCAGATCATCCCTCTTCTCAACCCCCAGTACGTCTCCGAAGAAGAGGAAGCAGGTTTAATTATCTCCATCCCTGAAGCAAACTACACTTTTCACCTGCTGGACAACAATCTTTTCAACTTATCCCTAGAGCAATTACAGTTAGTCAAACCACAAGCTCTAAAACACTCTTTTGTTCATATTTTTGAAGAGTGGAAAGTTTTTAAATCACTGTCTTTTACTAAACTTCAAACCTATGTTGAAACCAGTGGTTGGGGATATCCCCAAGCCACAGAGGATGTGCTGATACACTTTTGCAAAGTATCAGACACAGTTTTGATTCTTCAGGAGAATTGGTTCATGTCCAATTTCAAAACCAACATGGACCAATTCATCCATCTATCATGTACAAAATTTTTGATGGATCTTTTGGGAAAGAAGATGAAGAGGAAGAAGAAAAGGAAATAAGAATTTTAGAAGTGATTGGAGAAGTAGAAGAAGAGGTTATTGTCATTGATTATGAAGAAGAGAAGCAGGAAGAAAGGGGAGGAGAAAATATTTTAGTTGAAAAAGAAACTGGAGAAGAAGAAGTTGAAAAAACAGAGGAATTAGTACATGAAGAAGAAGAAGAAGGGGAAGAGGTCGATCAGGAGGATGATGAAGAAGAAAAGGAGGATGATGAGAATGATGGAAAAGATGATAAGGATGATAAGGATGATGATGATGATGATGATGATGATAAGGATGAAGGAGGAGAACAAGTGGCTGAAAAAGAGAAAGAGAATGTTGAAGAGGAAGAAAAGGAAGAAGAAGGAGAGAAGGAGTTAGAAAAAGAAGAAGAAGAAAAAGAGAAGGAGCCGGAGAGAGAGCTAGAAATAGAGGCTACAGACAAGGCTGGGGCACCTGCCCGGTATACCAGCCTAGACGCAGAGTTGGCTGAGGACTCCAGATCGGGGACACCTGAACAGACCCCATCTGGAGTGCCAGCTGCAGATAGGAGCCTGCAGTCAAGTGGATCGTTCACAGAAGGCTCAGGCGAGCACTCTCCACCAACATCGCAGATCTCACCTGCGATGACCGAGCTGATAAGACAAATAGTTAAGGATACTATTGGAGAGCTGCTTGCATCTCAGGTCACCCCTGATCTCCAATCCATCAACGCAAAAATTAATACCTTACTGCAGCGGAAGTCCCTCAACCTCCTCCTCCTCCTACAAACAACAGAATGCCTTTTGGCATGTCTGACTGGATGCATCGAATGGAGCAGCAGTTGACCGTCCTGGTTGATGCTGGCAAAAAGGAGGAAGAAAGGATTCAGGGGGAAGGCAGCAATCAAGGAGAAATAAGGGAAGGTCAAGAGCTGAGATCTAAGAAGAAGCAAGATATCCCATTGATCACTGCTGGGACATCTTCAGTTAAGAGGAAGAGAGAAGCAGAATCAAAAGAACAGGCTGATGATCAGCCTGCAGGCAAAAGAAGGAGGATCAGAGGAGGATTCGAGCCTACTCTAGAATGGGAAGGCAAAGAGTTGTGGTACATTGAAGAATTTGTACCTCCCGAAGCTGTAGTTATGTGGGGATCTACAAGGAAAAGGTTCAACAGAGATTACTATATCTGGGAAATACTCCAGGATAATAATTGCTCCCCACAGCAGATCTTCATCAATTTCATGGAGGAAGCATATCCACAACTCTGGACCATCCTTCTAAAACATGCTGAGACATGCAATGCTTATCCCATGATCCCTCCTTTTCGGGCAAAAGAACCTCTCACTTTGGAGAACAATGTATTGAATGAACTAGCTCTCCAAAGGAAGATCAAGAAATTATGTGTTGAGAATAAGTTCTCATATCAAGAAGAGCAAGATTCTGCAGCTCTTGTTGTAAGGAGAAAGTATGGACTTGCTCCTGTCAAGATAAGACCAATTGGAGCTAAACCACTCAGACCTGCCAAGCAGCCTATCCGAAGAGGCAGAGGCAGAGGCAGATGATCTTCATTTTTGTACTTATACAAATTTTCTGTAATTTTTTTTAGGACATGTATTTGTAATCAATACAGAAATCTTTATAACAGTCTTTTGAATGACAATTCCCAGTTGTCTCAAAAATAGACTGATTTTAGTTTGTGTCTTGCACTCAAGTGCAGACTTGTTTATTTGAATATTTGCTTAAGTTTTGCCATCATCAAAATAGAGGGAATTTGTTAGGAATACTTGTTAGATTTTGATGATGTCATTAATATAAATTCAAATACTTATTACTTGGCAAAAATGTAAGGAAGAACCAAATGAGTATCTTCCATAGGTCAAATTATGTTAAGTTTAATATTTGTCAAAATGTAAAGAAGAACCAAATGAGTATCTTCTATAGGCCAAAATAAGTTAGGCTCAAAATCGGCTAAGTACAAAAATACAGCTGAGTTCATCAGAGAGGTACAACCGAGTCAAGTCAGAGAAGTTCTGGTCAACAAAATTAATCAGAGATGTTTGACCAGACTGCAGTCAAGTAACCTCAGACAAGTCATCTGATCAGGCGAGTCCCGAACAGTCACCATCAGAGAGGTCCAAACTGCAGAGAAGATGACGGTAGATCAGCCTACTTGAGATCAGCCAAGTACTCCAAGTCCACGTCAGCATGCGTTGAAAAGTCAAATATTACGGAAAGTCACATGCAACATGAAGAGACAAATTGGAGAGATTCCCGCAAAGGATATGAATTAAATAATTCATCCAGGCCTACCTTGAAGACTTTAATCTTATTATATTCAAAAGATTCAGCGACTCACATGCAAAGTCTTCACAACGGTCGATTGATGGATTAAAATATGGGAATCTAGCCTTGCAACGTTCAGAAAAGGAATAAACAAAGAAGTCTCTCTCCAACGGACTGATTTTTTACAGATTTGCAATGGCTATGAAGAAATGCTCAAGGATCATCACCTATATATATCCGAAGATTCGAAGTTGAGCAACTACCGTGCGAACATACTCTCAAGCAATCAAAGCATTCAAAGCAATCTAAAAGCGAAATGATACGAAACCGACTACTCCAAGTGAAGAAGACGAAGTAAGAATTGACATAAAACACCTCGACCATACTCCAACGTACTTGGGCGAGAGAACTGAAACGAGGCCTGGAGTTACATTGATAATCGGAATTGGGGTAACTTAAAGACAACTTGCATCTTGGGGAGGGGAGGAAATTCAAGTGGCAATTAAACAATAAAAGAATGTTCAGCTATCTCTTACAAAAGCAGCAGGATTCTTGGCAAAAAGGGCGGCTGTCAACTTTCAACTTGGAGACAAAGTCCAGCTTTTACTTTTGTTTGCAAGTGCCATGGGGAACCTTTTATTATCTTTTCAGTATTTTAAGAACAGCTTGTATTAGTTTAGTTTATTTTGTCAGGCCACTTTTGCCTATAAATAGTGGCAGTAGAGTTGTAATGGGGGGAATTATTGAATGTTGAAGGATTGAGAACACTTTGTGTTTTTCTGGTGAATGCTTTTCATCAAAACTTGGTTTTTATTCGACGCGTTTCGAATACTAATCTGATTGATTCTCAATAGGTCTTGAGGAGAAATCACTTTATCAAATTATAGGTCTAATTTGATAAAACATCTGTTCATATCTTGTTTCGATATTCTGTTTATTTTTCGATACAGTTTTATACTTGTTCAATATTTCGTACAAAGTGTTGTTCGATCTTTCGAACGTGTTTCCTGTCTTGTGGCTGTATCGAATCACCGCCTTCATCACTCGCTTGATATTGTTCTTTATGTAGCTGTTATTGTCTGATTCAGCAGTTTCTTGCCGATAGCTTCCGCTCGTCAAAAAGCCTTCCGCTGTATCGATAGCGAATTCGCATCCCCAGCGAGAATTCGTATCATAAGTGGTATCAGAGAGCCAAAGTTCTTGATCTTTGGCATTATGGATCTCAACGACGCTGATTTCTTGGCAAAACTTCGTGACACATTGCGTGACGTACCAGAACAACGCGACCAGCGTTGGCAACCTAGGCGTGGTGACTATGAACGACCCTCACGCCATGTCGAAGAGTTTAAGGTGAACGAGCTTCCAGAGTTCGTTGGAGGGACAGACCCTGAAGTTTACCTGGAATGGGAACGAAAAATTGATCGTATGTTCGAATTTAAAGACCTTGACGATGAGAAAAGGTGTAAGTATGCAATTCTCAAGTTGGGGAAAGGAGCTTCACTTTGGTACGAAGGAATGAAAACACGAAGAGCTCGTGCGGGGAAAGAAAAGATCCGTTCGTGGGAGTCATTAAAAAGAAAACTTCGTAAAAGATATGTGCCAACATCACACCGGTTATCCTTGTACAGGAAGATTGCAGATCTCATGCAGGGAAAGTTAAATGTCAGTGAGTACATTGAGGAATTTGAGAATCTAACCTTAATGGGAGAGATAGAGGAGAATGAGGAACAGAAGATGTCGCGATTCTTGCGTGGCTTAAACCGAAGCATAGCTAACTCGGTGGGCGTATCCATACGAGGACTTGATACTTTATGTGGGTTATGTCTGAAGTTAGAAGCTCAAAACAGGATGAAGATGTATAAACCCGAGTTTCGTCAAGTTTGGAAACCCAGCGTCGGATCTAGTTCACCGCTAAGGCAAGCTGCGGTTCTGTGCGATTCTGCTAAAGCGATGTACCCTACGTACCGAAGGAGACAAGTTTGGCTAAAGTGAGATGTTTCAAATGTCAAGGATTCGGGCATTATCAAAATGCTTGTCCGAACAAGCGAGTGGTGACACTAAGGGAAGCTATCACGATCCGAGACGAGTTGTTGGTTGAGGAAGAAAGACTGGGTGACGTATTTGATTTCGACATTAAGGACGAAGAAGGAGAAGAATGCGAGACTTACGATGCTCCAAGCTATGACACGGCTTTAGTTCTGCGAACGCTACAGGCCAAAGCTGTATCGAATGATTCGGAACAGCGAAATCAAATATTTCACACAAAGTGTCAAATTGGAAAGAAATGGTGTAGTTTGATCGTTGATGGGGGGAGTTGCACCAACGTCGCTTCCAGCGAGATGGTGACTAAACTCGGGCTGACCACTACGGCTCACCCGAAACCTTACACTTTGCATTGGCTCGATGATGGGAGCAAAATAAGGGTGACTAAACAAGTGAGGATTGGACTAGCCATGGGTTCATATGAAGACAACGTATTATGTGATGTACTCCCGATGGATGCATGCCATGTACTGTTGGGAAGACCATGGATGTTTGATAGGGACGTTTTACACCGAGGAAGAAGCAATGAGTACGAGTTACGGGATAAAGGAAAGAAGATTGTGCTTAAACCAATGTCACCTCAAGCGATTCACTCTATGAGTTCTAGTAGGAGTGAAAAGCCAAGACTGGCCATGTTTGCGAGCGAACGGGAGGTGGAACATGCTATTAATGATGGCAAGTGCGTGTACTTGTTGGTTCTGAAGGAGACACGGAATGGTGACATAGTTGTGCGGAACGAAAGGATGGATGCCTTATTACGCGAATTTGCGGATGTTTTTCCCGAAGAATTACCGTCGGGTTTACCACCAATTCGCGGGATTGAACATCAGATCGACCTCATACCGGGTGTGTCGTTGCCTAACAAAGATGCCTATAGATGTAATCCCGAGGAAACAAAGGAATTACAAAACCAAATCGAAGAACTGATGGATCGTGGATACGTTCGAGAAAGCCTAAGTCCTTGTGCGGTTCCGGTATTACTGGTTCCAAAGAAAGACGGAACTTGGAGGATGTGTATTGACAGTCGAGCGGTGAACAACATAACCATCAAGTATCGATTTCCGATTCCGAGGCTTGATGACATGTTGGACGAATACACGGATCAGTGATCTTTTCAAAAGTTGATCTACGAAGTGGTTATCACGGTCGAATGCGAGAAGGAGATGAGTGGAAGACGACCTTCAAAACTAAACACGAAATTTGTATGAATGGACCGTTATGCCGTTCGGTCTTACAAATGCACCGAGTACTTTCATGCGCTTGATGAATGAGGTACTTAAGCCATTTTAGGGAAATTTGTGGTTGTATACTTAGATGATATTTTGATCTACTGATCATTTGCAAGAACATATCGAACACATGAGACAAGTCTTGAAACCCTTAGAGACCAGTGTATGGAAAAAAGGAGAAGTGCTCATTTTTGGTCGAAAGTATAGTCTTTCTTAGCTATATTGTTTCAAAGGATGGAGTGTCGGTCGATCAAGCGAAGATCGAAGCAATTAAGTCCTGGCCGGTTCCCACTACAGTGACGGAGGTTAGATCGTTCCATGGACTAGCTTCATTTTACCGAAGATTTATTCGAGACTTTAGTACCATTGCAAGCCCAATAACCGAATGTTTGAAGAAGGGCACGTTTAATTGGAGCAGAGCTGCTCAGGAGTCATTTGCAAATTTGAAGGCGAAGTTGTGCGAAGCACCAATCTTAGCATTACCCGATTTTTCGCAACCGTTTGAGGTGGAATGTGATGCTAGCGGAGTGGGCATTGGAGCGGTTCTCATTCAGGGAAGGCGACCTATTGCTTATTTTTCCGAGAAGTTAAATGGTGCTCGTCTGAATTATTGTACGTACGACAAGGAGTTTTATGCTATTGTGAGGGCTCTAGACCATTGGAGTCACTATCTTCAGCCAAAGCATTTCATCATACATTCGGACCATGAATCCTTGAAGTATATTAACGGACAACACAAGTTAAGTCCCAGGCATGCGAAGTGGGTGGAATTCTTACAATCATTTCACTTCTCATCGAAGTATAAGGATGGCAAGAGCAATATTGTGGCAGATGCATTGTCTAGGCGTTATGCCTTACTCGCCACTCTTGATGTTCGTTTGCTAGGGTTCGATACAGTAAAGGAGTATTACGAAGGGGATGCGGATTTTGGCGAAACCTTCGCCCGGTGCAAACCAGGCCCGGTGGGAGAATTTTCGATACAGGAGGGCTTTCTTTTTAAGGGAAATCGGCTTTGTCTACCAAGGCACACGATTCGAGAATTGCTGGTTCGAGAGGCTCATGGGGGAGGTTTGGCTGGCCACTTTGGTTCGGCCAAGACATTGGAGGTGCTTAAAGAACATTTTTATTGGCCAAGGATGCAGGGGGATGTTCATAATATAATTAGTAAATGTGTGACGTGCCATGTTGCGAAGAGTTCGTTCAAACCAGAAGTCTACACACCTTTACCGATCCCGGAGAGACCGTGGGAAGATGTCTCAATGGATTTCATTGTGGCTTTGCCTCGAACCCAACGAGGTAAGGATGCGATTATGGTGGTCGTCGATCGTTTTTCAAAGATGGCTCATTTTGTTCCTTGTCACAAAACCGATGATGCGAGTAATGTTGCTGACTTGTATTTCCGGGAGGTGGTGCGATTACATGGAGTTCCAAAAACTATTGTTTCGGACCGGGACTCAAAGTTTCTAAGCTATTTTTGGAACACATTATGGAGGAAGGTGGGGACCAAGCTGTTGTTTAGTACTTCGCATCATCCTCAAACCGACGGACAAACTGAAGTAACGAATCGAACACTGGGGACGCTGTTGCGAGGCTTGGTGAACAAAACACAAAAGGACTGGGATCTGAAACTGGCACATGCGGAGTTTGCTTATAATCGATCTCCTACTCATGCCACGGCACACTCTCCATTTGAAGTAATTTACGGACTGAATCCTTACATACCACTAGATCTAATTCCACTACCAAGTGACGAATTAGTGCATAAGGATGCGGAATCGAAGCTGAAATCAATGATGAAATTACACGAACAGGTGCGGGATCGAATCAAGGAAATAAACGAGGCATACAAAAGGAAGTCGAATAAGCAAAGAAGGCCGAGACTATTCGAGGTTGGAGATTTAGTTTGGTTACATTTGAGGAAGGAACGATTCCCGAGTAAGCGTAAGAACAAGTTAATGCCACGTTATGAGTGACAATTTAAAATAATTGCGAAGGTGAATGACAATGCTTACAAGTTAGAACTTCCGGGTGATTACGGAGTACATGCTACTTTCAACGTAGGTGATCTATCCCCTTACCTTGACGACAATGGGATTGCGGAATTGAGGACAATTCCTTTTAAAGAAGTAGGGAATGATACGAAACTGACTACTCCAAGTGAAGAAGACGAAGTAAGAATTGACATAAAACACCTCGACCATACTCCAACGTACTTGGGCGAGAGAACTGAAACGAGGCCTGGAGTTACATTGATAATCGGAATTGGGGTAACTTAAAGACAACTTGCATCTTGGGGAGGGGAGGAAATTCAAGTGGCAATTAAATAATAAAAGAATGTTCAGCTTTCTCTTACAAAAGCAGCAGGATTCTTGGCAAAAAGGGCGGCTGTCAACTTTCAACTTGGAGACAAAGTCCAGCTTTTACTTTTGTTTGCAAGTGCCATGGGGAACCTTTTATTATCTTTTCAGTATTTTAAGAACAGCTTGTATTAGTTTAGTTTATTTTGTCAGGCCACTTTTGCCTATAAATAGTGGCAGTAGAGTTGTAATGGGGGCAATTATTGAATGTTGAAGGATTGAGAACACTTTGTGTTTTTCTGGTGAATGCTTTTCATCAAAACTTGGTTTTTATTCGACGCGTTTCGAATACTAATCTGATTGATTCTCAATAGGTCTTGAGGAGAAATCACTTTATCAAATTATAGGTCTAATTTGATAAAACATCTGTTCATATCTTGTTTCGATATTCTGTTTATTTTTCGATACAGTTTTATACTTGTTCAATATTTCGTACAAAGTATTGTTCGATCTTTCGAACGTGTTTCCTGTCTTGTGGCTGTATCGAATCACCGCCTTCATCACTCGCTTGATATTATTCTTGTAGCGAGCCGTTGTCACTGATTCAGCAGTTTCTTGCCGATAGCTTCCGCTCGTCAAAAAGCCTTCCGCTGTATCGATAGCGAATTCGCATCCCCAGCGAGAATTCGTATCACGCAATATAGCATCGTGAAAAGAGCGGTTCTCAAAAGTTCATACTTGAAGAAGCTCTTAGTTGGAGAAGACAAAAACTCGTGTCTTTAATCCTGAGTTCGGGGTACTTCACTGGTTGAAGTTTGAGACTGTAAAGGCATCCAAAGATCGCGGATCAAGAGGTGCAAGGCAGTCAAGTGTGTTACAACGGCAAGGATTTCCACTGGTTGGAAGCTATTGTAGTTTGGTTGAATCACTGTAATATTTATCACTGGTTGACAATTATAGTGAATTCATCTCCAACTGGTTTGGAGAAAAGTGGATTAGTAGAGGATTACCCCACCTCTGAGACCACTATAACTGCCTGCGTACTTTACTGTTTTATAGCATCATACTTTAACTGCTGCATTCATTATTGATACGATATCTAATATTCCAGTCGAAGAAACTCCAATCAAAATCGACATCCACGACGATACAAATTCACAGGGTCATGCATCAGTATACTTGGGAGAAAAGAACACGCGGATTGGAGTTACGTTGTTAATCGGAATCGGAATAACGTAAAATTCGATGACGGAATCGGTCCGAAAGCATGAAAAATCGGCCATATCATGCTTGAAAGGGACCTCACTTGACTTCATATCTTGACAAGATAATGAAGTTATTTTCTCCTTCCCCACCATATACACAAACGGCCGAAACATAAAGATGGAGTGAAGACTTTCATCCTTCATGTCATTGTCTCTCATGTCTTATTCACCATAATAAGTCCAAAGAGGTTGATATCAATCTTCACAAAATCCTCCTCACTCTTTGATAAAGATCGGCCGATTGGAAGAAGTGCAAGGGATAATATTTGGTTCTTCTTCATGTCACCATCAAGTCCAAGATTGCTTCATGTCACCATCAAGGCCAAGATTGCTTCATGTCCCCATCACTTAATAAGTCCAAGATGTTTTCATATCTTAATCAACATAAAATCCAAGATGGTATCTCCTTGATATTTTCGGCCGATTAGTATGTTACTAGGAAGCTTCGTTTTCTCGTTTTGTTGTATTTTCTTTCGGTTGTAAACTACTATATATAGTAGTGCTCGTTGTATTTGTAAGACATCTTGAAAGCAATAAACTTTGTATTTCCTTTGAAATATACGTTGAACGAGTTCAACAAACTTTAGTTATTGTTTCGACGCGTCTCGAGATTTTAACTTGATCAATTCTCAATAGGTCTTGGGAAGAGATTACCTTTTATCGAGTTATAGGTCTAGTTCGATAAAACACATCAAACTCCGTACATCATACTACATCACGGCCGAATCCCATCTAAATTCGGCCACCCTTAGTAATTTTCAAGTGTACTTTGATACTTGTTAAACTTCCGTTGTATTTTATACGTATTACTTACGTAATTCGTATCATAAGTGGTATCAGAGACATTTGTCTCACAGTTCTCGACATTACTCAAGAAGATGGCTTTCACCGATGAAGAAGTAGCACAACTACGTGACGTCCTTCGCGGCTTACCGGAGCCCAGAATCCATGCACGACGAGGACTTGACACCATGCATGCACCACGACATGCGGATGAATACAAGACCAGCGAACTTCCGGAGTTCGTAGGCGGCACCGATCCCGAGGTTTATTTGGAGTGGGAAAGAAAAATTGAACGAATGTTTGAGTTCAAGGATCTCAATGACGAGGTGCGTTGCAAGTACGCGATTCTCAAACTTGGAAAGGGAGCTTCCCTTTGGTTTGAGCGAATGAAGACACAAAGAATTCGTGCCGGAAAAGAGAAGATACGTTCGTGGGATTCCCTAAAAAGGAAACTACGAAAAGATATGTCCTGCTACACACAAGTTAAGCTTGTATCGAAAAATTTCGACCTCACGCAAGGAAAGCTAAGTGTCGAGGAGTACATCGAGGAGTTTGAAAACTTATCCTTGATGGGAGAACTTGAAGAAAGCGAAGAATTGCGGATGTCCCGTTTCCTACGAGGTTTGAACAAAAATATTGCTAATTCCGTGGAACTCTACCCCTATTCCGACTTTGATACTTTATGCGGACTTTGCATAAAGTTGGAAAATCAAAACAAAACAAAACTCTCTAAAACCGAATTCCCACCTAAATACGGAAATACCAACTTTGGCGCGAGTTCCAGCTCGTTTCCAAAAACTGTCACCACAAGCCAACCCGTTACTACCATTCCAAAAACTCCTATCACACCAAAAGAAACAAGCCTATCTAAAGTCCGGTGTTTCAAATGTCAAGGATTTGGACACTATCAAAGTGCTTGTCCAAATCGGAGGATCGTGACGTTACGAGAAGCCATAGCCGCCCGAGAGGAATTACTAGCCGAAGAAGAAAGAGTTGGAGACGTTTTTAACTTAGAAGCTGACGAAGAAGAAGAAGAATGCGAGGCATACGATGCCCGAACTATGACACGAACCTCGTCCTTCGCATGTTACAAACGAAGGCCGCCCCAAGTGACGAAGAACAACGAGACCAAATCTTCCACACGAAGTGTCGTGTCGGAGATAAATGGTGTAGCTTGATCATTGACGGTGGAAGTTGTACAAACGTGGCATCAAGCGAGATGGCCTCAAAACTCGGCTTGATCACCACGGCCCATCCTAAGCCGTATGCACTCCATTGGCTCGATGATGGAAACAAGGTGAAAGTATCAAGGCAAGTGAAGGTCGGACTCACCATGGGTTCGTATGGCGATGATATTACATGCGATGTACTACCGATGGACGCATGTCACGTGTTATTAGGAAGACCTTGGTTATTTGATCGGGACGTACTACATCGAGGGAGGAGTAACGAGTATGAGTTACGTGACAAAGGTAAAAAATTGTTCTTAAACCTATGTCACCTCAAGCTATCCGGACGATGAGTTCGAAAAAAGTCGAAGGACCGAAACTTACGATGTTTGCAAACGAGAAAGAAGTCGAACACGCCATTGACGATGGCGAACGTGTTTATTTGATGATGATCAAAGAGGTCCGAAATCTTGCCACCAAATCGCACCATGAGGAAGAAATAGATGCACTATTACACGAGTTTTCGGACGTATTCCCCGAAGACTTGCCGATAGGATTACCACCTATCCGCGGAATTGAACACCAGATTGATCTTATACCGGGAGCTCCATTACCGAACAAAGCGGCGTATCGTTGTAATCCCGAAGAAACCAAAGAACTACAACGTCAAATTGATGAACTCATGAATCACGGATATGTCCGAGAAAGTTTAAGTCCGTGTGCGGTTCCAGTTCTACTTGTACCAAAAAAAGACGGAGCATGGCGAATGTGTATTGATAGTAGAGCCGTGAATAACATCACCATCAAGTATCGGTTCCCCATCCCGAGACTAGACGACATGCTGGATGAGTTACATGGCTCGGTTATATTTTCCAAAGTTGATTTACGGAGCGGATACCATCAAATCCGCATGCGAGAGGGAGACGAATGGAAGACGACGTTTAAAACAAAGAATGGACTTTACGAATGGGTTGTGATGCCATTCGGCCTCACGAACGCCCCGAGCACTTTTATGAGGTTGATGAACGAGGTTCTCAAACCTTTCTTGGGAAAGTTTGTTGTCGTATACCTAGACGACATTTTGATCTACAGTCGATCCTTAGAGGAACATCTCGAACATTTGCGGCACGTATTTGAGACGCTAAGGGAACAGAAACTTTACGGAAAGCGGGAGAAGTGTACTTTTCTAGTCGAGAGTCTTGTCTTTCTCGGCTATGTTGTTTCGAAAGACGGAGTTTCGGTCGACCAAGAGAAGATCACGGCAATCAAGTCGTGGCCGACCCCAAAGACAATCACGGAGGTACGATCATTTCATGGCCTCGCTTCTTTTTACCGACGATTCATACGGGACTTTAGCACCATCTCCAGTCCGATCACGGAGTGTCTAAAAAAAGGAACCTTTGCATGGAACGAGGCGGCCCAAAAGGCTTTTGAAAATTTAAAGGGAAAATTATGTGAAGCGCCGATTTTGACGTTACCCGATTTTTCACAACCGTTTGAGGTGGAATGCGACGCTAGCGGAGTTGGAATCGGGGCAGTACTTATCCAAAGAGGCCGTCCCATCGCCTATTTTTCGGAGAAATTAAGTGGCGCCCGAGTGAATTATTGTACTTACGACAAGGAATTCTATGCTATCGTGAGAGCACTCGATCATTGGAGTCATTATCTACGTTCAAACATTTCGTGCTGCACTCGGATCACGAGTCGTTAAAATACATCAACGGACAAAGTAAGCTAAGCCCGAGACATGCAAAATGGGTGGAATTTTTACAATCTTTTCACTTTTCATCCAAGTACAAAGACGGGAAGAGTAATATAGTGGCGGATGCACTATCAAGACGGTATGCCTTACTGTCGATTCTAGATGTTCGTTTGTTGGGGTTCGAGACTTTGAAAGATCATTACAGCGACGATTTGGACTTCGGGGAAATTTTTAACCGTTGTAAAACAGCCCCGTACGAGGAATTTGTGTTACAGGATGGCTTTCTCTTCAAGGGGAATAAATTATGTGTGCTGAGACATACAATTCGGGAATTGCTAGTTCGGGAGGCGCACGGAGGAGGACTAGCCGGTCACTTCGGCTCGACCAAGACTGTAGAAGTGCTAAAAGAACATTTCTTTTGGCCAAAGATGTATGGTGACGTAAGCACAATCGTGAGTAAATGCGTCACTTGTCACATGATGAAAAGTTCGTTCAAGTCGAGTACATACATGCCGTTGCCAATACCGTTACGACCATGGGAGGATGTCTCGATGGATTTTATTGTGGCTTTACCTCGTACTCAACGAGGCAAAGACTCGATCATGGTGGTCGTCGACCGTTTTTCGAAAATGGCTCACTTTATAGCATGCCACAAAACCGATGATGCAAGCAATGTGGCGGACTTGTACTTCCGGGAAGTAGTTCGTTTACACGGAGTTCCAAAAACTATCGTGTCGGATCGAGATTCCAAATTTCTGAGTTACTTCTGGAATACTTTATGGAGAAAAGTGGGTACTAAACTCCTATTCAGTACTTCACATCACCCACAAACCGATGGACAGACCGAGGTAACTAATCGAACCTTGGGAGCATTATTGCGAGGATTGGTAAATAAAACACAGAAGGATTGGGACGTTAAACTTGCTCATGCGGAATTCGCATACAACCGATCACCCGGTTATGCCACGGCCCATTCACCTTTCGAAGTAGTATACGGATTAAATCCGCACTTGCCATTGGACTTGATTCCCTTGCCGAGCAACGAGTTGGTCCACAAAGACGCCGAAGCAAAACTCAAATCAATGGTGAAGTTACATGAAAAGATACGGGAACGGATTAAAGAAGTGAATGAAATATACAAACGAAAGTCGAACAAAAATAAAAAAGCGAGATTATTTGATGTTGGCGACTTAGTTTGGATACATTTGAGAAAAGAAAGATTCCCGAGCAAACGGAAGAACAAATTGATGCCAAGAGCCGAAGGTCCGTACAAAATTGTGGAAAAAGTGAACGACAACGCATACAAAGTCGAACTTCCGGGCGAATACGGAGTACACGCGACATTCAACGTAGGTGATCTCTCGCCTTACCTTGACGACGATGGCATTACGGAATTGAGGTCAATTCCTTTCAAAGAAGGAGGGAATGATACGATATCTAATATTCCAGTCGAAGAAACTCCAATCAAAATCGACATCCACGACGATACAAATTCACAGGGTCATGCATCAGTATACTTGGGAGAAAAGAACACGCGGATTGGAGTTACGTTGTTAATCGGAATCGGAATAACGTAAAATTCGACGACGGAATCGGTCCGAAAGAATGAAAAATCGGCCATATCATGCTTGAAAGGGACCTCACTTGACTTCATATCTTGACAAGATAATGAAGTTATTTTCTCCTTCCCCACCATATACACAAACGGCCGAAACATAAAGATGGAGTGAAGACTTTCATCCTTCATGTCATTGTCTCTCATGTCTTATTCACCATAATAAGTCCAAAGAGGTTGATATCAATCTTCACAAAATCCTCCTCACTCCTTGATAAAGATCGGCCGATTGGAAGAAGTGCAAGGGATGATATTTGGTTCTTCTTCATGTCACCATCAAGTCCAAGATTGCTTCATGTCACCATCAAGGCCAAGATTGCTTCATGTCCCCATCACTTAATAAGTCCAAGATGTTTTCATATCTTAATCAACATAAAATCCAAGATGGTATCTCCTTGATATTTTCGGCCGATTAGTATGTTACTAGGAAGCTTCGTTTTCTCGTTTTGTTGTATTTTCTTTCGGTTGTAAACTACTATATATAGTAGTGCTCGTTGTATTTGTAAGACATCTTGAAAGCAATAAACTTTGTATTTCCTTTGAAATATACGTTGAACGAGTTCAACAAACTTTAGTTATTGTTTCGACGCGTCTCGAGATTTTAACTTGATCAATTCTCAATAGGTCTTGGGAAGAGATTACCTTTTATCGAGTTATAGGTCTAGTTCGATAAAACACATCAAACTCCGTACATCATACTACATCACGGCCGAATCCCATCTAAATTCGGCCACCCTTAGTAATTTTCAAGTGTACTTTGATACTTGTTAAACTTCCGTTGTATTTTATACGTATTACTTACGTAATTCGTATCAATTATTAAGTGTTTCATTAGTTGTTTTGTATTCGTCATCAGCTGACTTCCGCACGTATTAAGAACAAACGACTCTAAGTCATTTGCATATCTATCAGCTGAAGAAACATACTCTTTGTGAAAAAGAGTTTAAGAGTTTCAATAAGTCTATTCACCCCCCCTCTTGACTTATTCCTGGACGACTTGTGACCTACAAGTGGTATCGCAGAGGTTGGTTCATTTATTTCACGAACCAGATCTATATCAGAGATATATCTTTACTCTCATTTTATAATGGAACACATGCATTCTAGACTACCTGTGTTTTCAGTTGACGAGTATGATCTTTGGAAGATAAGAATGCAGGCACACTTATCTTCAATCCATGATGACATGTGGTGCATCATAGAGGACGGGCCATTCACCTGAAAGGAAAAACAAATAAATAAAATTACACAAAAACAATAAAAAATGTTAGGTCCGAAATTTTTTCGTTTTTGTAGAGATCTTAGCGGATAAGAGAGGAGACATACGTGTTTTCAAATCGTCGTCGATACGTTTGGTTACATTTTTCGGTTAGCTAGTCGTCCAGTAACATAAGTCGTGTTGGCACTTATTTGAGTTTAGAGTCGGACAGTTTTTCCCAAAAGTCGAGATGTTATTGGTTCTATGACGGGAAGTCTAGTAACCGGGGGTATTCACGTGACCCGTTGTTTACTCTCGCGTAAAACGACAACTCTGATTAGACTAGTGGTTTAGAGATTTCGCATGTGCCGATGATGGGGAGCCTAGTAACCGGGGGTATTCGCGTGACCCGTTGTTTACTCTCGCGTAAAACAGCGACCTTGAATCGGACATGCGGGAATAGCTATTCGAGTTGTTTCTCCGCTGTGGAGGGGAACTTAGTAACTAGAAGCATCCATGTGCCCCATGAGTGTCTTTTACGTCAAACGGTTCCCCAACACGTGAGAATGGAATTCCACCCTAGGATTATCCCGATGAAACATTCCGAGATCCGAACTTAGTGGTCAACTCGAATCAATTTAATGATCATATATAAGGGAACACTGTCCGAGGGTTAATTTTGATGAAACTCTTGGAATTTTTGCCACTAGACTGTGGAACTGGGCGAGTTAGCTTGTTTATTTTAACATTTCATATTGACGGTCGATTAAATTCATACTTGTTAATCTTTGAGCTGGATTTTCTTCTTGAACGATTGATTAGGACTGAAATTGGTTACTTTGTGGAATCAGTGTCCTGGATGTAACTCGCTATTACGATATTTGTATTATTCAGAGAGAATTTCAGGATAGTATTGATTAGGTTGATCACTATGAGTTGCACAATTATTCACGATATTCTTTTGTTGACATTGATTATTTTTTGCTTGAGGACAAGCAAAGGCTCAAGTTTGGGGGTATTTGTTAGGCGTGTTTTTATACGTTTATTTATCATTATTGTGCATTCTTTTTGTGAGTAAATCTGCATAAATCAGCCTTTAATGCCCTATTATTTTATGTTTTGTAGGAAATTGGAGTCCGGAAGCTAAAACGAGGCAAAACGGGCGAAAACGGCGATTTTTGGCCTGGGGCCGCGGCACACGAAGAGGACCAGCAGGCACCAGAGTAAACTGTACTCTGAGCCGCGACACAGATATAGTGAGCCGCGGCCCAGAGGAAAATTATAGCGCCCAGTTTTTAATCTGCGCCCCGTGATCCGCGGCACAGATTAAGTGAGCCGCGGCACACGGGGCGGTTTTGGTGTACTCCACGCGGGTTTGGGCTGTTTTGAAGCCAGTTCTCGACCTAATCACACGGACGCGATTTGGAGGATGCTGGGAGCTATAAATAAGGGTTTAAGGCCATAATTAATCGATCTTTGATCTTGGGAAATCTTGGAGGAGGAATATCGCAGAAGAGGAAGATAAGCAGAAGACATCAAGAGCAGAGGGCGGAAGCCAGAAGAACGGAGGAATCCGAGCTCTTCATCCGCGTTTGATTTTCATGCTTTCATTCATTATTTCTGTATTTTTATCTTTTAGCATGTCAGGCTAAGACCCTGTTTTAGGATTTTGATGAAACCTAAGTTTTGACGGATTTGATTTAGATTATCTATATAATTCCCTTTTTCTGTTGAGTTTTCCCAATCGATTTTAATGCTTTCAATTGTCTGGCCAATAATTGAATTGTTTTAATTACCTTACTCAAATCGGGAGAGGAGAGTTGGTGAGGAACTATTGGTGAGGACCGTTTTATCTTGTGAGATAGGAATATACTCATAGGAACTACGTGGCCTTTTGAGGATTTTGTGCTTTTTGCTTATTGTCGAATTAATTCACCTAGGGATAGAGTGCGTTATTCGCCTTTAGAAAAATCTATTGACCTCGGGAGAGGCGGTAGAATATATTAGCAATCTTCGCCTTCAATAAATTGGGAAAATCATTAACTTCAAATAATCGAGAGTAAGTTCGGATAAACCAAGGTGGATTCATAATCCTAGACTTATTCATCATTTGATTTTCTTTCTTCAAGCGATCGTTTTTACTGTTAGTGTTTCATTGATTTTATTTAGTTATTAGTTGCAACCCAAATTTCGACTGTTCAAATAAAATTAGAATACATAAAAATCGGTACTTAGTGATTCAGTCCTCGTGGGAACGATACTCACTCATCACTTTATTACTTGTCAACGATAACGTGCACTTGCGTTAACGAAATATCGCAACAGCATTCAAGCATTATTCGGTACTTCAAAATAAAGCTAAGGTAAGCAATATTAATATCTTGTTTGTGAAACAACATTGCATCATGCCATTATTGAAAAGAAAATACCAACACATTCGTCTTGAGGTAACTATACCAAATGTAAACGAGAAAGTAAACATAATACGAAGATTCAGTCTATAGAATGTGGCTCGTATGACTCAATTCGACGATTGGTGACTGTGAAATTGACATAGTGTAACACCCCAAACTAGGCGACTATTACAGTGTCGTGGACCCCCGACTGGGACCCACAAGGCGAATGAAAATTTATGACTTAAATAATATAGTCGTAGTACCGAACCAAATTATATCATCCATTACTCCGATGAGGAGTTTCATTACAATACACCCAAGATAATACAGAATACAAGTATATTTTATATGGAGATAAAATATACAACACTGAATAAAAATGAGTATTCAAACGGAAGTCTGCAGCGGAAATAAAATGAAGAACACGAATGACTGAAAAGGACTGGGGCCCCCCTACTAGTATTACTGGGACTCCTCGCCATCAACGTTCTCTTCCCGTGCTTTAGCCTTGCCATGACCTGAAAACAACATCCCCCAACGGGGTCAGTTACACAGAACAACAATCCTCAAGAGTTGAATATACACAATCATGATATATCTTAATTATGAAATTAAGCTGAAGAGGGGCATCGTAGTACGCCCGTAATGGTATGTGCACGTGCACAAGATGAGTGTCCGGACACACCCGCCCTTGTACCTAATTAGTCTCACGGAGGTACGTTACCGTGTGCACAGTCCATTGTGTCGGTGAACCCGAACACGTGACCATCATGTGCCCGACTAAAAATTCCACACATCACCACCCGGCCACGCAATATGAACCCAGAAGGTCATATGAACGAGAATGACCACGATGAATATTAATGAATAACAATCCGACAAAGTCAAGAATGACTCATCGAGATGAAATAATAGTGAAGTGAATGATAGCTCAATGAAATGATTGGAACCGTCGTTCCTCGTGAATGAAGTGATTATTCGACAATTACAAGTCTCAATACGGTTAATACATTATGAATGAATTATGATTATGACCGAACAACAACGAAAGGAATGAATATCCTTTTAACCGAGTAAGAATTAACTTACTCAATACCGGTGAAGAATGTCCTTCCTCGAACAAACATCCTACAATGAGATGTCGGTCGCTCGAACAACCTTGAATAACACAAATACCAACAATCCGCTCAATATACGCATCAACACGATTATTACTAACTCAAAACGTCGATATGACAAATCCAAGTTCATTGGGGCATTATAACAAACACGTTGTAACCAATCTTCGATTGTTTACAATCAACCTCAATTAAATCCATATCAAACCTCCAAGGAGTGTTTCAATCCAATAAAACATCTTCAACACAATCCATAATCTAAAATGAATACTCAAATCGAGATTTCAAACAATATCTAATCCCAAATCCAAATCAATATTCAAGGTGTTCTTGAATAAACCCAAATAATTACAAGTATATCACTTCATATATCATGATCATCACGTCCAAACATCATAACCTAACACAAAATCAAAATCCAAGGTGTTGAAGAATTTACCTCTTGAAGATCCAAATACTTTGATCCGATGAAATCGTGTTAAATCGACTATCCAAGCTTCACAAACGAATGAAGATGATGAAAACCGAACACCCAAGTGATTGATGATGAAAAATCTCTCCCAAGAACTCTCTCTCTCGGAAACAAGGTGAAGAAGTGAGAAAAATGAGCTCAAAGTCCCGTCCAAGTCCTTAAGTACTGCCATGGTTACGGCCGTAACATCCCCAAGTCAACGGCCTTATGGCCGTAACCAACCATGTCATACGGGCGTAACTCGCCCTCGTCGAAACATCTGCCGACAGACATACGACCTTACCCGCACATGCCTTACGTGCGTAACTAGACTGATACGGCCGTACTCAGCAAGGCTTACAGGCGTATGAAACCTTCGTCGAAACTGACCAGGCACCCTGCTCGAATCGTACGGCCGTAACCGGCCAAGCCTTACGGCCGTACCTGCCTCATCTTACGGCCGTATGCCGCAACCCTTACGACCGTAAGCCCTTTTCGTCCGACATGACCTGAAAATCACGAACGCATGTTACGGCCGTAGCCTGCCTATCCTTACGGCCGTATCTCCCCTTCGACCAAAACATCCTTAAGCCAATGAATGCATGTTACGGCCGTAATGCATGATTAGTTACGGCCGTAACTCACTGCTGGAAGTGACAAAAATCCGATGACTCCATCTTCTTGTTACAAACGGTGAATGATTTGACATACAATACTTGTATGAATGCAATTAAATCCACTAACATGAAATAGGTGATATTTACAATGCAAGACTATCAATCACGATGATTATGATAATACTCTCGTCTCGATTCTCAAACGGAGATGAATGGCGATCGGTAACTGATACACGACTAAATTATGCCAACAAAGAATACAGATGAATGAATCATGAATGATGAGTGATTATTAATGAGTGAAAATTACTGAGTGACAATTAATGACTGATAAATACTGAATGATAATGAATGAATTACAACCGGGTATTACACAAAGGGGGACTTGTCTAGATCATATTCCTCCATGTAGTGAGTTTTCCTTTCTTTGTACTCTTTATATTTCTTGTAGTGAGATGCAACTTGCTTTCTCGCATGGTAGTTCTTATACCATATCCAGTATCTCCATAATGATAACACAGTTCATCGCCAACTCAGACTTTGGAAGCGACATGGGGGGTAGGTGCTTTATTTCCTTGGCTATTAGAGCTGGGAGCACCAAGTCTTCTCATTACATGTAAGAACCCCCATGTCCTCGACCACGTCCTTGACCACTATGCCCATTTCCACGTTGTGGTTTGGGGTTGCCATGACCAGTCCCCTGTACATTGGGGTTCTTTCCACCTTTCAATTTGCCATAGTTGGCCTCGGGAATTTTATGTCCCAACGGTCCTGGCATTGGTTCTTACTAGCACTTCATTATGCATCTCAGCCACCACGTGCAATAGGCTGATAAGCTTATTGAAGGTAGTGATGCATTTGTTGTCATGCTCTAGCCTATACAGGTTCGCTAGTATAAGGGCCGAAGTAAGGAAGGTGGAAAGGATTTTCTGGATCATGTCATCTGCTGTGATGTTCTTTCCACAGAAATTCAGGCGTTGCCTTGAGAGAGAGCATATCTTTGTTGAAATCGTTGATCCATTATAATCATGCAAGCGGATTTCATTCCACTGCACAGTTAACTCTGGGAGCAAGTTTTGTGAATGTTCCCAAATCGGCCCTTAAGGGTGTCCCACAGTTTTTTGGGGGATTTCAACTACAGATATCCCCATCTTAGGTTGGGGTCAATATATAGTCTAAGAAACATTAGTGCACTAGCTTTGATTTCGCCTGACGGTGCATCATTTCCTGCAGTATCAAATATTGTGGCACTATAGTCCTTAGCAACAAATGCGGTCTCGACGTTAGAAACCCATCTGTGGTACTCAAGTCATTCTGAGTCCAAGATGTCGAATTCGGGACGAGTTGGATCAGCCATCTTGAGACAAAAAAAGGAAAATGAGTTTTCATAGTATATCATGAGTACTTTCCATGATAAAATTTTCAATAATGAGGAGCGTTATTATTTTTCAGAACCAAGATATGGTCAAAAAGTTACTTTCGATGCTTCATCCATGAAATTTCTTTATCATGGTTTAGTATGTAATTAATAGGAAACATCTTCGAGGTTCGACCAATGATGAACTTAATACATATGACATATCTACCAATGCATGCAATATATATATATATATATAGTCACATAATCCTATGAATCGTGCTGATAACGTGTTCAAGGAAAAATATCTGAGACGAAAATTAGGGTAAAAGGTGTAGTATTCTCATTGATGACATCCCTTTAAATAGGGAGAGATACATACAAGCAGGCCCAATCCTACCCTAACTAGGAAAGCTCGTAAAATAACAGACTTAGGCACACATTGAGTATTATTACTTTAACACATCGTACATATATAAGATAATATCTATACACTTTTCCAAACAAAACTTACACGACAGTAAAATAATTCCAAAATAGTACAATACAATTGTATCCATAGTATTTATCATATCCCATCAATTCTCCCAAATGAGCCCGAAGATTATAATTGATGACTATCTACCAAGTTAAAATATAGGCTAAAATGCTCTTGGGGTCCCTTAACTCAATTTCAGATAACGATTTAGTCCTTTATTATTTTCTTGATACGAATTACGTATAAAAATGGACGTAAACTCGCATGCAATGCAGCGGAAATATTATTGATCCTCACAACACTCGAATATATATAACACTCGTAAGAAATAACCAAAAGTAGGGCAATTCGGTCGTGTAAGTAAGAACAATGTGATGATGATTATCAAACTAGACCTATAGTTTGATAAGGTGATTTCTTCTCAAGACCCACTGAGAATCAATCGGATTAATACTCGAAAACACGTCGAATAAAAATCAAAGGTTTGATGAAAAGCATTCAACAATGGTGAAAACACAAAGTGTATTCTTTTTCTTCAACATACAATGTCTTCTACAAAGCTACTCAAAGGCTACTTATAGGAGATGTAGCCTTCTAACCAACTAAGAAATCAAAGATCACAAGATCTTGACATGACAACCAAACATCAAAATAAAAATAAGGATGGAATCAAACAAATGGGAAGGAATCACACAATAACATAGTTATAAGTCACCCCACATAACATGTAAGTCTAATCATGACATGTGAAGGAAGGGAAAACAACAAAACACACAAAAACTAACAATAAAAAAGTTGACCGGCTGCTGGACACGGGCCGTGTCGCTTGACACGGCCGCGGCGTACGTGTCCTGGTCGGCAGTGACTCGACCATGTCGCTTGGAACATGGTCGGGTGTCTGGGCAGTCATTTTCGGCGGTTGTGGGCGAGTAGGACTCGACCGTGTTCGTATGACACGGTCGGGCTGGTCGGCAGGCGTTTTGGCGCTTCTAGGCGAGTACGGCATGGGCCGTGTCAGATGACACGACCGAGTTCGGTCGGCAGTGTTTCGGCAGTTTCTGGCACAGCGTGACACGGGCCGTGTCATATGACATGGCCGAGACCTAGCACCTAGTTCCTTCTCGTTTTGTGTCCGTTTTCTCGCCTAAAAATGTAGTCGCACGTGCATGGCGCGTTGTAAGGCCGTTGACGTCAATCCTTGCTTCGTCTTCTTTATTTGGACTACTCAATTTCGTATCATTCCCTCCCCCTTTAAAAAGAATTGTCCTCAATTCCGAAATCCCTTCAAGATATTTAACCAAAGCCTCTAAGTACTTGATCTCGAAAATATCCGCAGTGCGTACATGGCCCAAAATCTTGATACGATAGGTAGTGGGGGGTCCTCGAGAATCACCAACAAAATAACTATCATTATTAATAAAATAATAATAATTACTCCGCCAGGTAATACCGATATCATGACATGAGTGGACATCTGATATGGAAAGTACGGGGGTGGTAACATGCCGCTCTTCATCAACTGGTTCCTCATCAAATACTGGCGGTCCGTCATAATCCGATCTACTCTCAGTTTTAATATTATTGGACTCCCCAAATAATGGTCCATCGAAAATTAATTCATTAAGCCCAATCCGGTAATTATTCAGGACAATAGGTCCATCACAAGAACCTGAGTCGCTATAGAAATTAGACTCAAAGCTGTCGTTTTCTTTTAGCCGGCCAATCTCAGTACCAAGTTCAATTTCCCTCTCACTAGCAAACATGGTCAGATTCGGTTTCTCACCTCGGTTAGGGATCATAGATTGAAGTGACATTGGTTTCAACACGATCCTCTTGTCCTTATCCCGCAACTCGTACTCGTTACTTCTTCCTCGATGTAAAACATCTCTATCGAATAGCCATGGTCGTCCCAAGAGTACATGGCATGCATCCATCGGGAGTACATCGCATAATATGTTGTCAACGTACGAACCCATGGTTAAGCCGACCCGGACTTGTTTCGAGACTTTTACTTTACTCCCGTCATCGAGCCAATGTAATGCGTATGGTTTTGGGTGAGTAGTAGTGATGAGTCCGAGCTTCGTCACCATCTCCCTTGACGCTACGTTGGTACGACTTCCTCCATCGATGATCAAACTACACCATTTGTTCCTGACTTGACACTTGGTGTGAAATATTTGATCCCGCTGTTCCGAATCATTTGAAACGGGTTTGACTTGTAAAGTACGAAGAACTAAGGTTGTATCATCGTTTGGAGCCTCGTAAGTTTCACATTCTTCTCCCTCGTCTTCCTCCACGTTGAAATTAAATACATCACCTAGTCTTTCTCCTTCGTCCTCAACTAGCAACTCGTCTCGGACCGTGATGGCTTCTCTTAGCGTCACCACTCGTTTGTTAGGACAAGTATTTTGATAGTGACCGAACCCTTGGTATTTAAAACATCTTACTTTGGTTAGGCTCGTTTCCTTCGGTACGCCGGGGGTCTTAGAAACCGTAGTAGGGATAGGAGTCGGTATCGTTGTGGTAATTGAACTCGAACCGGTACTTGGATCCTTGAACTTTGATGGAAATTTGGTTTTGGCAAACTTCACTTTGTTTTGAGCTTCTATCTTTATGAATAATCCGCATAAAGTGTCAAAATCTCCGTAGGGGTATAATTCCACTGTATTCGCAATGTTTCGGTTTAGGCCACGTAAGAAACGTGACATTTTTTGTTCTTCATTTTCTTTGAGTTCTCCCATTAAGGCCAAGCCTTCAAATTCTTCAATATATTCTCCCACACTTAGTTTTCCTTGCATGAATTCGGTAATCCTTCGATACAAGGTTAACCGATGAGATGTCGGGACATACCTTTTACGTAGTTTCTTCTTTAAAGAATCCCAAGAATGGATCTTTTCCTTTCCCGCACGAGCTCGTTGTGTTTTCACACCCTCGTACCACAGGAAAGCACCTTTCCCTAACTTGAGAATCGCATATTTGCAATGTTTCTCGTTGTTAAGGTTTTTGAACTCGAACATGCGTTCAATCTTTCTCTCCCACTCCAAGTAGACTTCAGGATCGGTACCTCCGACAAATTCTGGAAGTTGATTTAATTTAAATTCATCTGCATGACGCGGTGAATATGCGTCATATCCTCCTCTTCTAGCTTGAAAACGTGGCTCTTGTAAGTTGTGTAGTGCCTCACGGAGTTTCTCCATGAAATCAACATAGGAAAAATCCATGATAGATAGTTTTAACATGAAATCGCCAAGAAATTTTCGAAAAGGAAATAACCTTGGTATCTGATACCACTAATGATACGAATTACGTATAAAAATGGACGTAAACTCGCATGCAATGCAGCGAAAATATTGTTGATCTTCACAACACTCGAATATGTGTAACACTCGTAAGAAATAACCAAAAGTAGGGCAATTCGGTCGTGTAAGTAAGAACAATGTGATGATGATTATCAAACTAGACCTATAGTTTGATAAGGTGATTTATTCTCAAGACCTATTGAGAATCAATCCGATTAATACTCGAAAACGCGTCGAATAAAAATCAAAGGTTTGATGAAAAGCATTCAACAATGGTGAAAATACAAAGTGTATTCTTTTTCTTCAACATACAATGTCTTCTACAAAGCTACTCAAAGGCTACTTATAGGAGATGTAGCCTTCTAACCAACTAAGAAATCAAAGATCACAAGATCTTGACATGACAACCAAACATCAAAATAAAAATAAGGATGGAATCAAACAAATGGGAAGGAATCACACAATAACATAGTTATAAGTCACCCACATAACATGTAAGTCTACTCAGGACATGTGAGGGAAGGGAAAACAACAAAACACACAAAAACTAACAATAAAAAAGTTGGCCGGCTTCTGGACACGGGCCGTGTCGCTTGACACGGCCGCGGCGCGCGCGTCCTGGTCGGCAGTGACTCGACCGTGTCGCCTGGAACACGGTCGGGTGTCTGGGCAGTCATTTTCGGCGGTTGTGGGCGAGTAGGACTCGACCGTGTTCGTATGACACGGTCGGGCTGGTCGGCAGGCGTTTCGGCGCTTCTAGGCGAGTACGGCACGTGCCGTCTCGGACGACACGGCCGAGTTCGGTCGGCAGTGTTTCGACAGTTTCCGGCACAGCGTGACACGAGCCGTGTCATATGACACGGCCGAGACCTGACACCTAGTTCTTTCTCATTTTGTGTCCGTGTTCTCGCCTAAAAATGTAGTCGCACGTGCATGGCGCGCTGTAAGGCCATTGACGTCGATCCTTGCTTCGTCTTCTTTATTTGGACTACTCAATTTCGTATCATTTCTTGTCCCAACTAAGTCCTTTATCTCTCAAATTTTAAGCAAAGTTAGCCTTGATTATGCTTTCTTTGTAACGTCGTTAACTGTTGTCCAGGTGGCTGTTAAGTTGCTCATATTGATGCCAAATCAGATGCTGACTATAATCTTCTTCATTTAAACCATAGATATCATTTTTCACCATTGTTGTTGCTGAAAATTTTGAGATCTGACCTCATATCCTAAAATTATTTTTCGAAAATCACAAATTATTCAGACCTGTCTTGAAATTTCCAGTTACTGGAAAAAAGAATATTCTGGATATTTCTTGTGAAAAAGTCAGATTTGTTCAAGTATTTGAACTTGTTGTTCTAATTCTGAAAAAAAAAATTTTTTGAAACTAACGAAGTTTTATCTATAAAATTCGTGGGTCGTTTTTGGGCTATGTTGGGAAGTGAAATTGGATCTCAGACGCATTTTACCCGATCGGCCGAATCCGCGTGGGTTGTGTCATTTCGTGCCACCGCGTGCAAGGTAAAGATGATGACAACGTGGCCGCGTGGGAAGTGAAATTGGATCTTAGACCCGTTTTATCTAATCGGCCGAAGCCGCGTGGGTTGAGTCATTTCGCGCCGCCGCGTGCAAGGTAAAGATGATGACAACGTGGCCGCCGGGACGCTAGAGAAGCTGATTTCTTTGGCAAAGATCAGAAGAGTCCGATCGAGAGATAGCGTGTGGAATCAGAGATGGTTGGTGGCCTAAGCGGATCTAGAATTGGAGGAGTCAGTATGTGACAGAGAGAAGGTTAATAGAGAGAATGAGTCAGCATCTTTTAGCCTAATAGTTACACTAATCCACGTAGGTTAGGAAATAGACACGTAGGTTAGGAATTTGACACGTAGGAATATTTATAGCCACGTAGATATAAAATCAGCATTTGATTAATGATTGTATCGGAGACCAACGGAAAATACTAACTTTGCTTAAAATTTGAGAGATAAAGGACTTAGTTGGGACAAAAAAAGATAAAGGACTAAATCATTATCTGAAATTAAGTTAAGGGACCCCATGAGCATTTTAGCCTAAAATATACTTAATTATTATTGTTAGATCAATTAATGAAAATAGTAGTAATGAATATTAACGATATGTATAATTATAAATTTATACAAGTATTTTGTTGATCTCTTTAAATTATAATAATACATATTTAACCTTTTATTCTTATTTATAGTAAAAAATTTTATTTCACACTTAAATATAACCACAATAAAAACTAGCAATCGATCAGCATTTGTTACATTTGTAGAACTCTAACTGTTCGACTTCTCCTCTAAAATTGCAGGTCGTCGTCAACATCATCATCATCATGACTATTCAAGCACCCTTCTCTTCTAAAATGCTTCAACATCATCTTTTTCAACTGCCAATTAGATATAGATTTTTCATGTAAATTTCTCCAGTATTGCCGCTCGGTTGCATGGTCTTTGGGGTTGAAAGATTGCCTTGTCACTCTATGAATACTAATAGTGGAAGCCCTAACTTCCTACACAAGCCAATCATATTTAATTTCTTTGAGACGTAGTGAGCAATGGGCCAGGAGCTAAAAGGAGTTGGTTCTAGGGAATTTAGAGAAAAAACTAGGGGACAGGTCGGGTTCTAAGTTATGGAGGGAGGTTTGCATTGGCGGCAACTTAAAAAAAATTCCTTCCCAAGATTATATCACCTATTTTAAAAGAAGAAAGAGTGTGAGCTCGCATGGTATTTGGGTGGGTGGGGAATGTGAGTGGAAGCGGAGAAGGAGAAGGAAACTTTTTGATCGGGAAAGAAGAGGCTCTATCAATTCATATTTGTGATTAACATATCCCCATTGTGGAAAGGCGGAGTAGGATGGATGGAAATGGAAGGCGACACCGAAGGTACTTATAAAACAAATATGGCTCCTTAACCACAATGCAGGACATGGTGTTAGAGCCAGGAAAGGAGTTCGAGATTATGTGGAATTTGCACATGTTAAAGCATCGGCTCCAGCTTAGAGATTACTTTGGGATAAACTCACATCCAAAGCAAACATGTTAAGAGGGAGGATTTTACAATGTAACAAAGACACTGAGTGTGTTTTCATCAAAAAAAAAAATTGTAATGGTGAATCACCTTTTTTCGACTATAAAATGGCGCATAAGGTGTGGATAGATTGCTAAAATGAGATGAGTTTAGAGTCGGCTATGAAAATTAAAGTAAGGGAACACTTTCATCACCATTTGGGGATTTTTCAGGGTAAGAGAGCTTCACAAATTGCTATTGGAATGTATGTTTGCATTGCTTGTGTTAAAAATAATGTATATATTTTGGTCAAATGTAAATAATTAGTTTCCTAATTATTTGCTTAATATTAGCCTAGATTTATGCCTAGATTAATGCATACAGTTAGGCGTGTACATATATTGACCACCGTGTTAATGATAATGGTCAAGGATTATAATCTTTCATGGTATCGCGAGATCTAGGGTTTATCGTTCTCTCTTCTGCTGCACCCTAACTCTGCCGCCAACACGCATCTTCTTCTTCACTGTTCTTTCTTCTTCATCTCCGGCATCCTGAATATGTCGGCCTCAAAGAATACTTTTTACCCTGCTCTTATTGTTTCAAACATCAAGAATCATATCTCCATTACCCTTGAAATGGAGAATGTGCAATGTTCAACGTGGGCAGAACTTTTTAAGATCACCGCACGGTCTCACCGGGTCTTACATCATATCATTCCCCCTGAGAAAGAGAAGGAGAAGGCCTCTGCGTCGATTGGTGATGATGATACGGACCTCTGTTCGACTCTTGATGCAACAGTACTCTCTTAGATTTATGCCACCATATCCAATGACCTTTTGCATACTATTCTTGAACCTGACGCTACAGCTATGGAGGCCTGGAATCGCTTGCGTGACATCTTCCAAGACAACAAGCATTCCCTGGCTGTCACTCTGGAGTATAGTATTGATGATGATACCTGTATCATTGATAATGTATAAATATGCAGTTGAGAAAAAAATGCTCTTGAAAGATAGATCTCCTTGAAGGAGAAACTACTACTATCTTTTAATGTTTAAAGATAGAATATTATTGATATCTCTTGAAGTAGATTATCAAATTAAAAACTCAATAAAATAAAGGTTGATTATGTCACAAATTCATTCAAGAACGAATTCGAGGTTGACATAGTTGTTTTTATTCTTATTTTGAATTCGAATCATCATCACAGTAAACTTAAAGTTTACATATTTGAATAATTTATGATTTGATATCGATAAAAGTGCATTGTTTTGAATTCCGACAAGTAATTCAATGTACATATCCCTCTTTATGTCTCCAAAATGAATATTAAAATATGTCGGGTATGGTCCTCTTTATGACAATACCTGAAGTATTGATGGGTGATATGAATAAGATTGATATCGTAAGACAGTATCATTCCCGATATTAAGGGGAGGAAAGTATCAACCGATCAAGAAAATTATTTGAAAAGTTATGAACTTGAAGTTCAAATGATTATCGATTTTGCAGAAACTACAATCAATTATATGTATATACTCCAGATGAGTTTAAATAAATCCAGCTGGAAATTGATGTCTTGGAAGACACATACAAGTGCTATAATTGAGTTTAAGTCTAGCACACCTAAATGGTGTAAACTATATTATATATCTCCAGAGATCAAAAAATAAACATCAGTGATAAAATTCAACATCCTGAAGACGTCGCTCTTGAAGAGCATACTCTTGAAGATAATTAAATTATAGAACATTCTACGAATTTTGTTATAATGAAATTTGGAGCCTATATCAATAGATTTAACAATAGCACTTGATACAAATAAAGATCATAATGATCTAAGTTGATTAATGTCGGAAATGAAATATTTGGTCAAGATGGACAAAACAATCGAATATGATTTAGATTAATGTCATTACCGGTGTTATTTGGCCTGCAGTTCAAAATAGCACATTGAATAAAGTTTGTTGAATATTGATTAATGTTCATACATTATATGATTATGATGATTGGAACTCTTGAAGAGTTACCAATAATTTTAAGCATTACTTATGTAAACATGAGATATGAAGCACGACTTTTGTAATCAAAATTACTACAATAATTATATTTTTTATAAGACCACTCCTGAATTGAATTATATATAGATATTGAGTGAGATTTGGAAGTACATGAAAATTTATCTTATGAATACATAAAATCCTAGAAGGATGATATGCCTGAAGCATATAAATCAAAATATAAATATATGTATTCCTTCAAATTGCAAGTGTCTTTAAGTAGATTAAAATATTATAGTCGAATTTGAAATAACCATCTTAGTCAATATTATTTGACTAAAGAAAAGTTTATTGATGACACAATGTCATATATAGATATGAATGATCTTAGATTGATTGGAACTCTAGAAGAGATCCAACTGACACTTGAATATTTGAAAAGATAATTTGAGATCGTATTGAAATATCTAGATTATATCTTGGTTTACAAATACTTGGAAAGTATATTATTTGTATATCAATCCACTTATACCTAGAAGGTACAGAGCGATTTACATGAATGAAATACGCTCATCAAAATGATTGATCCATCACCTGATCCTATTAAGGACACCTTTATACCAAATGATGATGAAGAGATTCATGGTCCGGAAGCATCACATCTCTGTGCAATTATTGCATTTGTATATCTTACTAGTTATATATGAACTAATATATAATCAAGGCTTAATTCATCATCTAATGGTCAACATTCAAAGAAGATATTGAAAACTTCAATGCTATCTGCAAAGAATTTTTTTTATATTTATTTATATGGTTCTCTGCATTTATAATGCATTGAGAGTGCGTTGAAATAAGATCAATCACCCACTAGATCTGAAAGAATTGTGGGCTATAATAGAAGAATGAAGTTATCCCAACTATTTGCATAGACTCAATATGGTGTGTGGTGAGAAGAAGATATATCCATTCGTGATCTACAAGTGATGTGTGGATTAAGGGGAGAGACGATATAAATGACGTTGTTCGATCCGAAAGTTTCATAAAGAAAATAAATAACAGATTTTCAATTATAGCAGTATAAGTTGATGTTTAAACTTAATTGGGACTCTTGAAGAGCTTAATAGAATTACCAGTAAAAATCTATGAAGTATGTCTTACTAGCAACATCTCCCAATCATTATGAAATTATTGCAACACACGAAGCTCAGAATATTATGGTTGATGAGTTTAACCACAACTAATATGAAATCTCCAGAAGAGATGACATGTCTCACCAATATGTGAGTTCGATATTGTAACTTGCACTGAATATGATACCTATGCTAATTCGCGGAGGATTTTTAAAATGCCTGAAGCATATTTATATAAAATACGCGTTGCACTCTTTTTCCTTGGTTGAGGTTTTATCCCATTGAGTTTTCCTAGCAAGGTTTTTAATGAGGCAACTACAATGGCGTATTAACATGAATAGTGTAATCTTTTCCCTTTATTAGGATTTTTCTCGCTGGGTTTTTCCTAATAAGGTTTTGACGAGGCAAATTCATGGTATAATGAGGATATTACAGAGATTGATATTAGAGCTTAAGAAATAAAGTACGAAGGAGTAGTTGTACTCTTTTTCCTTCGATCAAGTTTTTCCCACAGGGTTTTCATGACAAGGTTTTGATGAGGCAACACATGGATACTCCTATATCAATATTCTGTATACGGAGTAACTTATACTCTTATGATCACTCAGTTCTTGTCCCATAAGGTTTAACTGAGGCGGCACATGAATATTCATACAAGAATGGTGGGGGAGCAAATTTAATTATTGCTCAGGACTTTTCCTAACAGCAGTATGATGCAGCAAGTTATGCGTGTTACAAGATCACTCCAAACAATTTGGAAGTTTTTCTCCCGTTGGGTTTTTCTTCAAACTATTCCAGTAGACATTTCTGTAAATAGTCATTCAATGGGGAGAGTTGTAAATAAGTCATGTATTTGATGAATGACTAATATGCCCCTGAAACTCTAGATGTGTACCTATAAATAGAGGTCTATGGCCTTCATAATGGTATACACAATTTCATTGGTATCTCCATCTTCTCTCATATTTTCCTCTTTCTTTCGATGTTTATAACAAAAATCAAATTTATTCATAAAATGTTGCTAGAATTCAGGCTGCGCTTATTGACAATAAGAAGTCGGGGAAAGGGTAGAATCATATTATATTTAAATAAAGCTAGTTCATGCCTTTAAAGATGTGTAAACTAGAAGCTTTTGGAGTTGAGTCACAAAGGAGGGCAAGGTGGATGTTTTGAGCATCGTCAAGAACAGATACTGAAGTGTAACCCCAAATTTTGTTTGACATGGAACATTCCCTAAATGTCGATTGGGTAAAACTCCACATACGCTTGTTTTAGACTTTATCTTTCTAAATTCAAAATAAAATTGCTCCTCCCATTTGATTCTTCTAAGTCCATTATTTGAAGTTTGAGGTTTTCTGAAATTCATGATTAATTACCGGATTTTTTTATTAAAAAAGCATCAAATATGTTGCCCTTTATTTTGCAATTTGCATACATTAATATGACCGAGGGCACGTTTGAGAACCACTAAAAACCAGGATCACAACTTTATCACTCATGTTTGTGCATTAAATTTTTTGTGAGGGGCACGTGAATTTACCTAGGCCCATCAATAAATCACACGAATGTGTGAGACTGCATCATACATAGGTAGATGTTATTATATAGTACCAAATTTTTTTAATTCGTAAATAGACTTTTTCCTCTTAGTCATTATTTTGATGCTCACACTTGATTTGCAATGATTGTTAGAAATAGAAACATAAATGGTGAAAATCATGATATATATACACAATTAAATTTATGAGAATCTTATTTTAAAAATTGTATTTTTTTTATTATGGAGTCTACCAAATATTGATATTCACTATCCCTATTTAACTTGAAGAGTTTACTTTAATTAAGATACAATTTCTTGGATTTAGTCATTTTAATGAAGTTATATTGCGTTTTAAGCCATCTATTTTTTTTTTGGGTTTTTCAGTCATCTAGTATTGTAATTTATATAACAAAAAATTTAATTTTAGATAATATTATCTAAACTTTAAATAGATAATAAAGTTTTATTCTGAAACCAAACTCTTCTATTCGGATAAAATTATATTTTCAAACTAGACTTTTCAAGGGTATAAGTTATCATATTAAAGAATAACTGTTATCTTATACTACCCTCCATTCAGTTTTTGAGACAAATTCAGCAACATCTTACATGTTAATATTTCACTTTATATTAGTAGAACAAAGTGCAATTACAAATTTGTATATAGATAATGTGAAATAGCAATATATTACAATTAAAAATGAACGAAGAATACCCGCAAGGGTAGCCAAGTTGGTGGAGTAGGTGAGCGTGGGACTGAAAATCATGAGTTTGATTCCCCCTACCAACACTTTCTTGGTTGAGCCTGTCACACAGGGCTTTCCTAGTGTGGTTTACCTGGTTGGCGTAATTTACAAGTATTACGTCCAGCCCTAGGGTTTATCCAGTGCGCACTCGAAGAGTAGCGGTTGTGGGTTCTCCCGTCATCAAAAAAAAGAACGAAGAATTATGGTATTATACATTCTTATTGTGAAATGTATTAAAAAGAAAATAAATATATAAATACAGACAAAGTTTTTTTATTGTGGTAACATCATCACAACAACTTGTAAAACAAACATTATAGAAAACTGAAGGACATTCTTGTTATTGCATATTTTATCCCCTATCAGAATTGACAAACACAAATTTGTTTCATCGTGTTGAAGGAAAAATAATTGAGACAGAAATTAGGGTAAAAGGTGTAGTATTCGCATTGATGATATCCCTTTAAATAGGGAGAGATACATACAAGCAGGCCTAATCCTACCATAACTAGGAAAGCCCGTAAACTAACAGACTTAGGTAGACAATGGGTATTATTACTTTAACACTCCCCCTTGTGCCTAGTCTACAAGCGCATGTCATGTTGCCTCGTTAAAACCTCGTCAAGAAAAAACCCAATGGGAAAAATATCTTGATCGTAGGAAAAAGAGTACAACATCTAGACACATCAAGTTTAGACTTCGTCCTTTGAATCTATCCTCTCATATGATCGTTACATTTAATCATAACGCTACTAAGGTGATCATTCCATCGATACCTAAAATCGTACATCTTGTTACCTCGTTAAAAACCTTTCCAAGTGATAAAAACCCTGTGGGAAAATGATCCTTCGAAGGAAAAGAGTATAACGTACGGTGTGGATGTAAGACTCCCCCCAAGTCTACATCCCCCCTGATTTGTACATCAATCAAGTAGTCATTGCCTCATTAAAAACTTCGCCAAGTAACAAAACCCAATGGGAGAAAGTGAACCTTGGTCAAAGAAAAGAGTACAACACATGTGATTAAGTTTCTTTATAAATCACCATTTCCTTGTGATCTTTACATCAATTTCGAAAGTTAAAAAAATCTAGAGCCCCCCTAATACTTACATTCATATACCGTTCTCGTTAAAAACCTTGCCAAGTAACAAAATCCAGTGGAAAAAATAACCCTTGATCTAAGGAAAAGTGTGCAACATATGTAAGTATGTTCCATTATATCTCACATATTTCCCGTTATGATCATTCCATCAATCAAGAGGATTTACAAGTTACATTATATTCATAAATATAAGTATGCTCATCAGTGGCAGTAAGTAACCGCTAGTTCCTCACAAGTATAGAATGATAGTTCTTAATCATGTATACTCACGGACTAATTCATGCAAAGCAATAATCATCTCGTGAAGGAGGTCGCCAAAAGGGGTTTGCTTAGTCGATTTCCAAAACATAAGTAATTCATACCAGCACATTCTTTGTGGTAGTTGCTCCGGCACTAGCATTTACTTTAGCATTTTCCTTTTCGTAAGCAGCTTCCTTTGCCTGCTTGTAGAGAAAGAATAGTCCCATGTCAATGGTTTCTTTTAAGTATCAGAAGATATTCTTGATACCATTCCATTGATGTTGCGTCGATGCTGAACTAAATCTAGTCAGCGAATTAACTGAGGAGTGATATTAGGTCGTGTATATTGAGCCAAGTACAATAATGCGCTATTGCACTCAAGTAGGGAATTTCAGCTCCCAAAGCTCTTCGTCACTTTCCTTTAGACGAAATGGATCTTTCCTTTGCATCTAAATGTTCGACCTATCATGGGGTGATAGTCGGGTTTACCTTGTCTATGTTAAAGTGCCTGAGAATCTTCTGGACATGGTAGACCGGTGGAATGAATTTCATAATTCGATGCTTATGTCAATGCCTCGACAGAACCGAATTTTCCCAAGATCTTTCATCTCAAACTCAGATTTCCAGTATCCGGTCGTTTCTCTTATTTCACCAAGACCGATTATGTTCATGTCATTGATATACATTGCGATGATCGCAAATCCGGAACTTCTTTTTGAAGATGCAGGGACAAAGTTCATTGTTCTTATATCCCTTCCCAATCAAGTAGTCACTTAGACGATTATACCACATCCTTTAGGGATTGTTTCAAATCGTAAAGTGAGCATTTCAAATGGACTGAATACGCACTTCGTGGTCTGGAGTTACTTGATTTGGGTAGTGAAATGCCATCGGGCAGTTTTATATATATATTCGTATCTAGTGTTGGGATTCGGTGCCTAAAACGAAGGCCCAGCGGAAGCGGTAAAACGAAAATCAATTCGATCCGAATCCCTACGAGGATCGATCGAGCTACGTATATACGAATATATAAACGAAAAGCAAAAGTTATAAGAAACTCACCCTTGTAGTCCATTGATTAAATGGTAACCTTCTCTTGTGCTATTCCCCAAGCTTTGATTGATCTCTACGAATCCAATCCGCTCCAAGCTCTTGAACGATCCAACGCCGAAAGCACCGCGTCTCTACTTGCCACGCGCCGGAAAAACGACCAGAATGACAACACTCGATTAACCTCTAAGGTTACATCTAGAATCAAGTGATGAAGCCTTTTATTATTGCACTCTAAGTGTATAATATTTATCTCTCAATGTAACTTAAATTTTATCTAAGAAAACTCAAGAACAAGATGAAGAACAAGATGAAGACAATTGAGAAAACTTTCTCTCTCTCTCTCTCTCTCTCTCTCTCTCTCACTCTAGACTCACGTTGGACTTGTGTAGAGAAGTGAGTTGTTGTCCTCACATTTATTCTACAAGAATCAAAAAAGAAACCAAGACCATATCACCTTTACCATATAATAAGAGATTTTCAATCTCTTAAAGTCATTTGTCTTCCATTTATAAAATAGAGACAAAGACCAAGATGGGGGGTGATTGGAAGGGGGGCGGCCATCTAGAAGGATCCGACGAGTTCGGTCCATTTCGGACTCCCGTGAGTCCAAACAGATAAACTCCGATTCCGTTCCGATGTATTTATATCGATTAATTAATCCAATTAATTAATCATATTAAATACATAATAACATAATTAATTTCTCCAAGAAATAATTATATTCATGAATTAAATTAATCACCCGGTAGTTTATTTAATTAATTAGGCCGTAAATTAATTTATCCAATAAATCAATTTAGACATACAATGTCCCTAATTAGATATCCAATATCTAATATTCATAATGAGAGATTAAGCTCGAATTCATTACGTTGTCAATCCTATTGCGCAACTCGGTAGGTTCGTCTAAGTCAGCAATGGGAGGAACCAAAGAGTAGTAGCACCACCTACCCAGCCTGGCGGCCTACACTGTACCCCAACTGAGAACGAATGATTGGGATCATTCAAGAACCATTATGTCGCGAATACCAGTATACGTATAAAACCTTCTTTCAAATGTCTCGATCAAGTTATAGGGTCATGGTCAGTCAAGCACTATCTGTACTTGACGCTATGCATGCGTTAATGCAAATCGAGATCATTGAGCTCTCGTGTATCCAATACAACTAGCTCCAATGCTTTGGCCAAATACTTATGATCTCCTCTGCCAATAACCGCATAAGACATATAACCCGCTCACTATCGGGAGAAAGAATTCTATCTTGGTATTCAGTAGGACCTGCTACTTGCCCGTTAAGATGCACGTCGAGGTTGACCCCCACCTCCCGGTTTATAGGGTCGAACTACTCTAATGAAAATCTTAACGTCACAAGCACATCCCTACTAAATCCTCAAGTCAAAGGTTCACGAATACCTATCACAACCTTTCGATTCCGTCATTGACTGTCCCAGAGTGAAATCCGTGTGACGAATCGAAGGTAAGTCGGTTCGAGTATATTAATCCAATTAGCATACCTATAACGTGTACTCCCACTAACCATTAGCGTTCGACAGGCACTCTTCATGTCAAAGAACACGTCATAAAAGTCTTCACATAAACTTAACGCCCAGTCAAGTTTCATCGACTTGCGAATGATTAAGTATTTGAGCTATAAACCTTTCCAGTGCCGACCCCCTTATCCAATAAGGAGTGGAATGTTTTGCTCTCAAATACACGGACTAGTTTCTATATGTATATTTATGAGTTAGGAATGCCAGTAACTACCAGTAAATAAAGAAACATCCATTGCCTTATATTAGTAATTTACATAATTACAAGTACAATGCCCTCACTCAACATCCTCTGAGTGGCATTCGAGGGCATACTCCCAACAATCTCCCACTTGCACTTAATGCCACACACTATGGTATCTAATACCCATGTTCTCCAGATGACGCTCTAAGCTAATCTGAGAAAGTGGCTTGGTCAGTGGATCAGCGACGTAGTCGGATGACTCTACTCTATGCAGCACAATGTATCTCTTTGCGAACAAATACTCTTACGAAATGATACTCTCTCAATATGTTTGGTACTGTTGTGAAACCTCGGCTCCTAGGCCTGTGCTACCGCTCTGGCAGCACAGCACAAGGTGTCACGAGAAGTTTACCTAGTAACTTCTTAACCCTTCCTTTGGAGGCCTCCGAGGCCACTTTATACTCAGCCTAACTGGTGGAATCAGCAGTCGCGCTATACTTGGCACTATGTCAAGATACTGCTCTTTCATTAAGAGTAAATGTAGCCAGAAGTAGACATATAATCGTCTTTCTGTCCTTGGAAGTCCAATACAGTGAATCCCACAACATTTTGTTCTCCACCACCATATATAAGAATCAGATCTCTTAGTATTTCTAAAGTACTTGAGAACATTCTTTAGAGCGGTCTAATGTTCCCTGACTGGGTTAGCCCGAAACCTACTTACCATGCTTCCAGCATGAGCAATGTCAGGTCTTGTACACAATAAAGTATATATAAGGCTACCCACTATGAGGACACATCTTCAAGGTGAGTTTTATTCCATGTCGCATCGGAAGGAACCCTCTTTAAGATCTAATCTATATAGAGGGCTTGGGAAAAACTTATCATTCTCTTCGATCTATCCCAGTAGAGTCGAATCCCAAGAATATAGGTTTCTTCTCCCAAGTCTTTCATGGAGAAATTACTCGAAAGCCAAGCTTTCACAGAACTGGGCATTCCCACATCATTTCCTATTAGTAGAATCTCATCTACATGTAGTACTAAGAATGCGATCTTGCTCCCACTAACCCTCTTGTATACACAAGGTTCCTCTTCATTTTGCACGAAGTCAAACTTTTTGACCGTCTCGTCAAAACGAAGGTCCCAACTACATGAAGACTGCTACAGTCCATTTCATGGAGTGTACATCCACCATTGCTAGGTCATTAGTCACGGGTCGGTCTCTTGTTTATCACCTGGAACCTCGAGGAAACCCAGTTCCGCCAAGTGCATAAAACTATACCTCTCAGGTAAATGAGACACCCTATTAGACCTACGAGGTGGTTGTACTTGTGTTTTAAAAGGATCGGTTCCATTTTCTTGCACAGGTGTCTCCTAAGGAGTTTCATTTTATTCTTCCAAAGAAATATTTCTACCTGCTCCGCCTTCCTGAATGAACTCTTCTTCCAGGTAGTGTGCATGCAAAGCAACAACGATCTTTCGATCTTTGGGCATGTATAATAGATAACCCATCGTCTCAGATGGGAATCCAATGAAACGTCTCCTCACGGACCTCGCTTCCATTTTGTCCACCTTAGTCTTCTTGACATAGGCGGGACATCCTCAAATCCTAATATGATTAAGACTTGGTTTCCTGCCCTCCCACATCTCATGTGGAGTTTTAGGAACGAATTTGGAAGGACATCTTTTCAAGATGTAGGCGGCAGTCAGGAGTGCATACCCCTATAAGTAAATCGGTAAGTCATTATAGCCCAGCATGGAATGGACCATGTTCAACAAGGTCCGATTCCTTCTTTCTGACACATAATTTAACTGAGGAGTACCTGGAGGTGTTACTTGTGAAACTATTCCATGTTCCTTAAAGAACTCGTCAAACTCCATACTCATATACTCGCCACCTCGGTCCGACCAAAGTGCTTTGATATGATTACCAGTTTGTTTCTCGACTGTGGCCTTGAATTCCTAGAATTTCTCAAATGCTTCAGATTTATGTTTCATTAAGTATACATAATCATACCTAGTATGATCATCCGTAAACATAATGAAATATTGATATCCGTCACGTGCTGCTTCCAAAGCACCACATACGTCGGTATGAATTAATCCCAGTTTATCAGCGGCTCTTTCAAAAGTCCCTGTGAAGGTGGACTTAGTCATTTTGCCTTTAGGTCAAGATTCACAAGTAGGAAAGGGATCCGATCCCAATGGACCCATAAGTCCATCTTTTTCCATCTTGTAAATCTTGGTATGACCAACATGACCAAGTCTAAGATGCCATTTCAAAACTTGATTGGTTTCATCCCTACCACGTTTTCTAGTCATAGTATTCACAACTATTTTGTTGCTGAGATTTAGATGATACAATCCATTTAACAATGTAGCAGTACCCATTAGTTTATTTCTGAAATAAATTTTGCAGGAACCATCACCAATGAAAAATGAAAAGCCTTTTTGGTCCATGACCGGAATGGATACAATATTTTTGTGCCTCGTGGGAAAACAAGTACATATTCTAAAGTCAAAACAAAGCCGGATTCTAAACCCAAAAGAAGTGATCCTATGTCGGTCGCCTCAACACTATGCCCACTTCCGACTGTGATCATCACTTCTCCAGCTCCAAGCTTCATACTTTGTTCCAGATCCTGATTCACGGTACAAATATGAGAACTAGCACCAAAATCCAGTATCCATGAAGTAGAAAATACAGTAGCAGAACAATTTATTTCCAAAACTAAAAGTTCTGTACCTGAAGTGCCATGAAGAATCGAGCAGTCTCTAGCCCAGTGGCCCATCTCACCGCACTTGAGACAAGCATCTTTATTCTTGCTCTTTGGAACCGTTGGGGCCTTGCCCTTGCCCTTGAAGTCCTTAACATGTGGTCCAGTCTGCTTCTTGGTATTTTTCTTCTTGTTCTTAGACCTCCGAGGTCCAGAAGAAATCACAAGAGCATACTCCTTCATTCGCGGAGTCTTCATCTGAGACTGAGCAGTCACAAGTTTGTTCATTAGCCCAGCTAAGTTACATGCAATCTCATTGCAGTTGAAGTTCATAAAAAACTGTGAGAAGGAATCAGGGAGAGACTGAAGGATAAGGTCGGTTTAGAGAGAAGTATCCATTTTAAAATCAAGAGCCTCCAATCTCTCGATCATGGATATCATTTTGAGGACGTGTTCCCCAACCTTCTCACCTTCCTTCATCCTTGCACCGAACAGTTGCTTGGATATCTCATATCTAGCAGTTCTGTTGTGCTCACCATAAAGTTCGTTTAAGTGAGATAGAATCTATCTAGCAGAAGTCATTTTCTCATGAGCTCTCTAAAGCTCATTAGACATAGAGGCCATCATGTAAGCACAGACTTTTATGTCATCCTTAACCCACTTTTCATGGTTTTCAATCTCTTCCTGATTGGCTCTGGTCCGCACAGGAGGCGCCGGAATGTCCGTCTCCAAGACATATCCCAGTGCCTCTATACTGAGGACAATCATCAGGTTGTGGAGCCAGTACACAAAGTTAGGTCCAATCAGGGTGTTCTTCTCGAGTAGATTTGCGAGTGGATTCATTGTCATATTGAGAGTTATGTCTGCATTAAGTATAACAGATTAATTAGTGACTCATTTAATTATGTTCTGAGTATAGAATTAAGGCCTTTTCTATTCTTGTTACCCAGCTCCCACTATTTTTATCGGAATAACACACTCCCATGTGAAATCCGGAAGTATCATCGCTCTACTTCATAGTGGTGATCGAGTTCTTTATAAATCTTAATAGAGGGCAACCGAACAGGTTTCTAGTCTATTAATTTTCATAAAGTGGTGTCCAACACCAACCCATCTATTGGATGATTCGATCTTCTTTTTCCCCTTGTTCACTCCCCTCAACCTATACGGTTTCTATGGTTTGTGAACAAGTTAAGTTTATACCATCAACGCAAATCAGTTTCACAATTGAATCTTATCCGGCAACCTATCAGGTTTCTAGGGATAAAATTTGCTCCAACCGAAGGCATCCAATGCGCTTCCGGTAATTTATCCGTCCTCCCCGAACGACTATCCCGATAACTCGGAAGCATAGCACATCCGGTTTGGATTTCAATTTCCCGAAAACTCGATGGAGGGAAGGAAAACCTTGAAACCTTATAAACTTAATAATTTGTAGCGGGAGAATTTTCGCGATTAACGTTACACTTTGCACATTAATCATTTTAGCGCGTTTGTGACATTCATACAATATGAAAACAACCATTCACAACCTAGTTGCTACCAACATGTGGTTCATGGACCGTTCCTAGAAAACAAAAGCTCCGTAATCTAATTACAAGTCTTCGTCTTGAATCTTCGTCTTCTCGAAACGGATCTTCCTCCGGTCTTCGTCATTACATATAAATTTTACATTGAAAATTGCATCCTAGATACAAATATTTCTAGTAAAATAAATAGGCTCAAAACGGCCTTTACAACCCAATCGAATAAAACGAACGATTCAAAACTAAGTCCACAAACCACATCCCCATTCAAAAGCATTCATCCAATAAATACTATATAAATGGAAAGCGTAGAGATACATTGATCCAATCAATAATACGAACCGATCCAATCGATTCACACAATCGGTAACATGAAAACGTTCAAATAATTCGGTCGCCCATTAAAATTCCAATTAATCAAATTTCCCTTGTAAAATGAAATACCATAAATCATTTTAATCATATTAAATCTAATTTAACATGCGGGAGATTAAATTTCAAGAATACACGAAAAAATCGAGCCGGTGAAAATCGGCTGCTGCCGAGTCACTCGGCGACTGCCGGCAGACACGGCCGTGTCGCCCGACACGGTCGGAGTGCGTCTTGATGTCAGACATTCTGCCAGACATGGCCGTGTCGCTCGACACGGTCGAGTCAACTCCGTAAGCTTGCGGCCAGACACGGCCCGTGTCGCCCGACACGGTCGGTGCTGCGCGTGCTTTGGCATTCACCGAACACGACCGAGTCACCCAGGACACGGTCGAGTCACTCTCGGCCAAAATGCACCTTTTGACCAAAAAGTCGTCCGACGACGATTCGGGGTTAGATTTTCGACTGGATATCCAATATCAATATTTTCCGACTTTCATATCTTCAATATAAATCATATTTCCCAGAAATTTAAGATTTATATTTAGACATAAACTTACGAAAAATACAATTATTACGAACAAAAAACATACATCACGATTATGTCTATAATGATTCCAAATCATTCACCATTCAATCAAGCATTACAAATGCTAATATCGTATATACGATCACAAGACCTACGCTCCGATACCACTATTGGGATTCGGTGCCTTAAACGAAGGCTCAGCGGAAGCAGTAAAACGAAAATTAATTTGATCCGAATCCCTACGAGGATCGATCGAGCTACGTATATACGAATATATAAACAAAAATCAAGAGTTGTAAGAAACTAACCCTCGAAGTCCGTTGATTAAATGGTAACCTTCTCTTGAGCTATTCCCCAAGTTTTGCTTGATCTCTACGAATCCAATCCGCTCCAAGCTCTTGAACGATCCAACGTCGAAAGCACCGCGTCTCTACTTGCCACGCGCTAGAAAAATGACCAGAACAACAACACTCGATTAACCTCTAAGGTTATGGCTAGAATCAAGTGATGAAGCCTTTTATTATTGCACTCTAAGTGTATAACATTTATCTCTCAATGTAACTTGAATTTTCTCCAAGAAAACTCAAGAACAAGATGAAGAACAATATGAAGACAATTGAGAAAACTTTTTCTCTCTCTCTCTCTCACTCTAGACTCATGTTGGACTTGTGTAGAGAAGTGAGTTGTTGTCTTCACATTTATTCTACAAGAATCAAAAAAGAAACCAAGACCATATCACCTTTACCATATAATAAGAGATTCTCAATCTCTTAAAGTCATTTGTATTCCATTTATAAAATGAAGACAAAGACCAAGATGGGGGGTGATTGGAAGGGGGGCGGCCATCTAGAAGGATCCGGACTATTCTGTCGTGAATACCAGTATACGTATAAACCCTTCTTTCAAATGTCCCGATCAAGTTATAGGGTCACGGCCAGTCAAACTCTATCCGTACTTGACGTTATGCATGCATTAATGCAAATTGAGATTATTGAGCTCTCGTGTATCCAATACAACTAGCTCCAATACTTTGGCCAAAGACTTATGATCTCATCTGCCAATAACCCCATAGGACATATAACCCGCTCACTAACGGGAGAAAGAATTCTATCTTGGTATTCAGTAGGACCTGCTACTTGCCCGTTAAGATGCACGTCGAGGTTGACCCCCACCTCCCGGTTTATAGGGTCGAACTACTCTAATGCAAATCTTAACGTCACAAGCACATCCTTACTATATCCTCAAGTCGAAGGTTCACGAATACCTATCACAACCTTTTGATTCCGTCATTAACTGTCCCAGAGTGAAATCCGTGTGACGAATCGAGGGTGAGTCGGTTCGAGTATACTAATCCAATTAGCATACCTATAACGTGTGCTCCCACTAACCATTAGCGTTCGACAGACACTCTCCATGTCAAAGAACACGTCATACAAGTCTACACATAAACTTAACGCCCAGTCAAGTTTCATCGACTTGCGAACGATTAAGTATTTGAGCTATAAACCTTTCCAGTGCCGACCCCCTTATCCAATAAGGAGTGGAACATTTTGCTCTCAAATACACGAACTAGTTTCTATATGTATATTTACGAGTTAGGAATGCCAGTACCTACTAGTAAATAAAGAAACATTCATTGCCTTATATTAGTGATTTACATAATTACAAATACAATGCCCTCACTCAACATCCTCTGAGTGGCATTCGAGGGCATACTCCCAACATCTAGATACCCATAGAGATACGCAGTAACCACATCCATTTAGCTATATTTCCAGTCCCTCGGAAATTACTACGCTAATCAAATAACGGAACATTTACGTGGAAGTATATATCCTCGTAATCAATTTCACGGCGTTGTGAGAAGCATTACTTCGTGAACCTTGTACATTAGGACACTATTATTCTCACTACGCTTTACGACAAAGGTTCGTTTATGTCCTATATGCTTTACACTTCGTTAGATTAGCACTACCTACACCAAATACTTGTCTCTTTGTCAGAGAATCTAGTTCTAACTGGAATTTTCTCTTATAGGCCAATCAGCTCTATGTTGATTTCATCCAACTGAGCGAGGTTCAACATCATCGTACTTTACGATTCATGACATATCATCAAATTGGGTGGTTGATCAGGCCACACCCTCATAATTTTATCGAGATTCTTGACTTTCTGAATCATATCCTCGGGGCGTCCCCCACGTCATGACGCATGGACATAATAAAATCAAGCATGATCTCATGAAACGAGTTCAGTGATGGTTTAACATGTGAATTTTTGTTATACTCTACCTCTTACTTGGGTGAGTATTTAGTCGAACCATGTGGCTTCCACCCCTTCCTTCGCAGGGAGCCACAACCTCAACCAATTGACTAGTCCAAATAAAGAAAACGAAGCAAGGATAAAAATAAACGGCTTTACAACGCGTCATGCACGTACGGCAACATTTTTAGGCGAGAAAACGGACACAAGCCGGAAAATGACTCAACCTGCCGGAAAATGTCGTCTCCTGCCGGAAAATGTCGAGCCTGCCGGAAAATATCGCACCTGCCGGAAAATGCCGAGCACTGCCGGCCGAACTCGGCCGTGTCATCCAGCACGGCCCGTGCCAAGATGTCCTGCACTGTGAAATCGATCGTAGAACCCGACCGTGTCGTCCGGCACGGCCGAGTCACACTCTTCTCGGATAAGGATATCTCATTGTCCGACCAACCCGACCGTGCCGGGCGACACGGTCGAGTCTCGCCAAACGCGTCCTTGTCACGCCGCACGGCCGAGTCATCGCGATCCTGTCGCGCCGCGCCGTGCGAGTCAGCTGACGGCGTCTGTCGCGCCGCGCCCGTGTCAAGCGGACACGGTCGAGTCACTGCCGGTGTCCTTGTCAGCGCCGTGCCCGTGTCGAGTCCCTGCCGGCGCCTGTCGACCGCGCCGCGGCCGTGTCATGGGACACGGTCGAGTCCCTGCCGGCAGCCCACATATTTTATATACTTTTGTGTATTTTTTACTTCTCTTTTCCTTTTTACTTATTTTAGGGATTATGTTTTCCACATTTTGTGATTTATGTTCCTTGTTTGTATTTTATGTTGATTTGTTTGGATTATTCAAAGATTTTATAATCTTTGAATTATTTTCCTTTTTTTTTGTTTGATTCCTTAGACTAAGGCTTCACCTCCTATAAGTAGGAGTTGATTATCATTTGTAAAGAGAGTAGTATGAATTTGAATGTGAAAGAATACACTTTGTGTTTCTATCATTGGTAAATGATTTTTACCGAAACTTGATTTTTATTCGACGCGTCTTCGAGTATTAATCCGATCGATTCTCAATAGGTCTTGAGAAGAAATCACCTTATCGAGTTATAGGTCTAATTCGATAAACCCTTGTTCTTGATCGTTCAAGTCTTCTTGATCGATATTATCATTTTTCCCGATATTACTTCCATTTTCCATTTGTTCGAATTTTCCTTGTCATATTCGATATTACTCCCACAAAATACATCCAAAAACACCCTAATCGTAAAAAGACTTCCTCTACGATATTCCTACATATACTCCGAATGATACGTATCCGCCTCTCCCGGAGAATTCGTATCATAAGTGGTATCGGAGCCTAGGGTCATCTCCTTGGGCGATTTATTCAGCGATTGCTTGTCGAAAAAAATATCTCTTGATTCTTGTCATCGGAAACCACACCTGAATTTCTTAATTCAGTTAAGGTTCTTGATCTTTCAACAAAATGGAGTTCAACGATATTTATCTCTTGGCGATATTACGCGACGCATTACACAGCGTACCGGAGTTCATGGGACCTTCCGATCCAGAAGCATGTGTTGATTGGCTCCACGTTTGTGAGGAGTTTTTCAACCACAATTCAATTCCAGTAGACCGCCGAGTCTCGTTGGCGACGAAACGCCTTCGTGGTCGCGCCTCGACCTGGTGGCAGAAATTGAAAACCAGCCGTTTACACCAAGGTAAACCCAAACTAAGAGACTGGAACAAATTCATAAAACACTTTACTCGGAAATTCATCCCCACAAATTCTCACCGCCATGATCCACCAACGGCACCACGCCGGAAATTGCAGAAGTTCAGCACCACCCCGCCACCGGCATTCGATCTAAGGTTTTTCCCCATCAAGGAATTCCAGCAGAATCCTTTTTCGATGAAGACAATGTCCCTACGGTCATTTTCAATGAAGTAGACGAGACAGAGTTTTCAACGGAGCAATTCAACGAAGAATATGAGTTGAGCCGTGTCTTCCTAGTTGACGAACCTGGATCTTGCTATTTTGAGCATGGACCAGTTGGTTGTGTTGGCCAACTTGACCAAGACGGACCAACTTATTTTAATGGTGAGGAGCCTTTTAGTGTCATGGAAATCGGGTCGGATTATGAAGGGCCACCAGTATTTGATACCGAACCAGTTGACGAAGAGGATCCCATAATTGATTCCGTGTTTCCCATTTTTGATGGTGAAGAAATCATTAATGCTTCCTATTTTTAATAAAGATGAAGAACGGTGCTATATTTACCCAGTGGTTCCTGTTTATGATACCGAGCCTAAAGACGAGCATTCCCAATATTTTGATGTGAAAGGTGATTCCGAGGCAATTTTCTTGGTTCTAGAAATTGCATCCAATGAGTTCAACCACGATGATAAAGATTTTGCCTCACAGAATAATTATTATTATTTTATTATAATGATAGTTATTTCGTTGGTAATTCTTTGGGAACCCCTACTACCTACCGTCTCAAGATTCTGAACCAGATACACACCGCAGATATTTTTGAGGTAAATATATTAATTATTTCATCTGGAAACGACGGGATTACGGAATTGAGGGCAATTCCTTTTAAAGGGGGAGGAGATGATACGGAATTGACTAGTCCAAATAAAGAAAACAAAGCAAGGATCAAAATAAACGGCCTTACAACGCGTCATGCATGTACGGCAATATTTTTAGGCGAGAAAACGGACACAAGCCGAAAAATGACTCAACCTGCCGGAAAATGTCGTCGCCTGCCGGAAAATGTCGAGCCTGTCGGAAAATACCGCACCTGCCGGAAAATACCGAGCACTGCCGGCCGAACTCGGCCGTGTCGTCCGGCACGGCCCGTGCCAAGATGTCCCAGAATTGTGAAACTAACTGTCGGCCGAACCCGACCGTGTCGTCCGACACGGTCGAGTCACACTCTTCCGGATAAGGAGATCTCACTGTCCGACCAACCCGACCGTGCCAGGCGACACGGTCGAGTCCTGCCAAACGTCCTTGTCACGCCGCACGGTCGAGTCACTGCCGGTCCCTGTCGCGCCGCGCCCGTGCCGAGTCACTGTCATACGTCCCTGTCGCGCCGCGCCCGTGTCAAGCAGACACGGTCGAGTCACTGCCGACGTCCTTGTCAGCACCGCGCCCGTGTCGAGTCCTGGCGCGCCACATCGGCCGCGCCGCGGCCGTGTCACGGGACACGGTCGAGTCCCTGCCGGCAGCCCACATATTTTATACACTTTTGTGTATTTTTGACTTCTCTTTTCCTTTTTACTTATTTTAGGGATTATGTTTTCCCCATTTTGTGATTTATGTTCCTTGTTTGTATTTTATGTTGATTTGTTTGGATTATTCAAAGATTTTATAATCTTTGAATTATTTTCCTTTTTTTGTTTGATTCCTTAGACTAAGGCTTCACCTCCTATAAGTAGGAGTTGATTATCATTTGTAAAGAGAGTAGTATGAATTTGAATGTGAAAGAATACACTTTGTGTTTCTATCATTGGTAAATGATTTTTACCGAAACTTGATTTTTATTCGACACGTCTTCGAGTATTAATCCGATCGATTCTCAATAGGTCTTGAGAAGAAATCACCTTATCGAGTTATAGGTCTAATTCAATAAACCCTTGTTCTTGATCGTTCAAGTCTTCTTGATCGATATTATCATTTTTCCCGATATTACTTCCATTTTCCATTTGTTCGAATTTTCCTTGTCATATTCAATATTACTCCCACAAAATACATCCAAAAACACCCTAATCGTAAAAAGACTTCCGCTACGATATTCCTACATATACTCCGAACGATACGTATCCGCCTCTCCCAGAGAATTCGTATCACACCAAGTGCGGTTGCATCACCCGGTTCATTGGCGATGAGCCCCTTGCAGGGGACTTCTAACCTTACAGGCACATTTGCAGCTGTAATGTGAGATGTTGTCACTTGAACGATATCATTAAATGCATCAGGCATCAAATCTGCTACGTTCTAAAGATCGAGGATTCGTTGTATTTCACAATCACATAGTGAGGTATGGGGATCATAATGAGATACTATAGGGACGGACCATGACAATTCCTATCATTCTTTGAGAAATTACGTTTTCTCTCCTCCCCCTAATGATGGGAAGGTTGTCTCATTAAAGTGACAATCCACAAACTGTGCGGTACAGATATCACCTATGAAGGTTCTAAATAGCGGATAAACGTGGGGTATTCTTATACAACGTGGATACCTAATCGTTTCTTAAGACTAATGTGTTGTGGGGTGCAGAAGGCAAATATAATGCGTAACCAAATATGCACAATTGGCATTCAAGTCCGCGTGGGTCCAAAATACAATAGTCAGGCAATCTAGTTACCAACTGGTACACATAAACTAGTTGGTTAGTAGAGGGTCTAAGAATGAATGATTCAAGTAAAGTTGCGTGCAATATTGCATAATTCTAGGCAAAAATAAGCAAATCGGTGCGCATAACCAATGACATAATCACCATACATATTCTTTCACTGGTGGTTTATGTGAGGCCGTTTGTATATGCACATGGGACGAGATATTATTCATTGATCTCTATCATGCAATAAACATCAAGTACTTTTTTATGTGAACTCTCCTACATCATAGGGTCCTTTAGATGTGATAAGGGAGGTGAGCCCTTATAAGTTATCTTGGAAGTTCTGCAGCAGTTTGAGTGGACAGGAGAGCGACATGTGACCAACATGTTGGAGAATCCATCAAAACCATAATACATAAATGGTCCGCATATTAGGTGGATGGATCTACAAATATCTCCTTATATTGAGCATAAGAATGGAATGCTTTCTTTTGTTTCTTTAGCGTAGAAAGGTCTCGCTCCCACATTAATTAGAGAGTAGGCTTTGCAAAAATTAGTGGTGCGCATTTGATATGCATCCGGTTCTTTGGATGATATAATACGATTAACATCAACATTTTTCTTTATGTTGAGTTGTTGCCACATTTTCGCTCGAAAAGTAATGATGTACGTACAAGTTCTTTAGTATATGGATCATTATACTTCGACCAGGATGACTTAGTCTATCGTGCCAAAGCCTATATGAGTCTATGTCCCAAAGTACATTGTTGGTGACAACATAGGATTTTATAAACCTAATAATAGTGAGGTACATCCACTAGATAAACTCATCAGTTATTCTAAAATATGTTTATGTCCACATTCATTAGAATTAATAAAAGAAACTCTATTCTATTCTCACAGTAGGTTTCAATCTGGAAACCATTGCTTCGTATATTATTGAAGCTAAGTATGGTTCTAAGGGCTCTAGGTGCATACAGAGCATCGGTAACTTGGAAGACTGCCATTTAGGCATCACGAATTTGGCATTACCTCGCCCTTTGATGAGTTGGGAGGAACCAATCATTTTAGTTACCGAGGTTTGGCAGGCGACTTATTTGATGAAGAGAAGCCTAATTCTAAGAATATTCAAATTCTCCTCGATTCATTCCTTAGAAGAGAGTGAAATTTCAAACCATAAACATTCAAGCATTATTCAGTACTTCAAAATAAAGCTAACGTAAGCAATATTAATATCTTATTTGTGAAACAACATTACATCATGCCATTATTGAAAAGAAAATACCAACACATTCGTCTTGAGGCAACTATACCAAATGTAAACGAGAAAGTAAACATAATACTAAGATTCAGACTATAGAATGTGGCTCGTATGACTCAATTCGACGATTGGTGACTGTGAAATTGACATAGGGGGACTTGTCTAGATCATATTCCTCCATGTAGTGAGTTTTCCTTTCTTTGGACTCTCTATATTTCTTGTAGTGAGATGCAACTTGCTTTCTCGCATGGTAGTTCTTATACCATATCCAGTATCTCCATAATTGTAACACCCCAAATTAGGCAGATATTACAAAACCGAATACTAGTATATTTTATATGAAGATAAAATACACAACACTGAATGAACGGAGTATCCAAATGAAAATTTGCAGCGGAAAAATAAATGACAACAATATGAATGACTGAAAAGATCGGGGGGCCCTACTAGTATCATTGGGACTCCTTGCCGTCAACATGCTCTTCTCGTGCCTTTGCCTTGCCATGACCTGAAAACAAAATCCCCCAACGGGGTCAGTTACACAGAACAACAATCCTCAAGGGTTGAAAAATACACAATCATGGTATATCTTTAGTTATGAAATATCCTTAGTTATGAATTACGCTGAAGAGGAGTATCATAGTACGCCCGTAATGTTCTGTGCAAGTGTACAAGACGAATGACTGGACACACCCGTCCTTGTACCTAATTAGTCTCACGGAGGTAATCGTTACCGTGTGCACAGTCCAATGTATCTATCCCAATACATGACCATCGCGTGCTCGACTAAAAATTCCACACATCCGCACCCAGCCACGCAATATGAACCCAAAAGGTCATATGAACGAGAATGACCAAAATGAATATCAATGAATAATATCCGACAAGGTCAAGAATGACTCACCGAGATGAAAATAATAGTGAAGTGAATGATAGTTCAATGAAATGATTGGAACCGCCGTTCCTCGTTAATGAAGTGATTATTCGACAATTACAAGTCTCAATACAGTTAATACAATGATGAATGAGTTATGATTATGAATGAACAACAACAAAAGGAATGAATATCCTTTTAACCGAGTAAGAATTAACTTACTCAAATGTCCTTCCACGAACAAATGTCCTAAATGAAAAGTCGGTCGCTCGAACAACCTTGAATAACACAATTACCAACAATCCACTCAATATACGAATCAAACACGATTATAACTAACTCAAAACGTCAATACGACTAAAACAAGTTCATTGAGGCATTATATCGAATACGTTGTGGCCAATCTTCGATTGTTAACAACCAAACCTCAATTATACCAATATCAAAACCCAAGAAGTGTTTCAAACCAACAAAACATCTTCAATATGATCAATAATCCAAAATGAATATCTAAATTCGTGATTACAACAACAATTAATCGAAAACCCCCAAATCCAACTCAATATTCAAAGTGTTCTTGAATAATCCTTCAATAATCCATTGAATAATCATACATATCCATAATCATGCATACTTCACTTCATACAACATGATTTTAACGTCCAAAACATCATATCTCAATACAAAATCGAAATCCAAGATGTTGAAGAAATTACCTCTGAAGATCCAACCACTTCGATCCGATGAACATGAGTTAAATCGAGTATCCAAGCTTCCCAAACGAATAAGGATGATGAAAATCTAACACTCAAGTGATTGATGATGGAAAATCCCTCCCTCAAGCTCTCTCTCTCGGAACAAGATGAAAAAAATGGTGAAAATGATGAAAAAGTCCCGGCCAAGTCCTTATAAACTGCCGGAAGTTACGGCCGCAACTCGGCCTTCTTACGGCCGTAACATCCCAGGTCAATGGCCTTACGGCCGTAACCATCCAACTCGTACGGCCGTAACTCGGCTTCGTCCAAACACCTGCCGACAGCCTTACGGCCGTACCCACACTTGACTTACGGGCGTAACTCGCCCTCGTCTAAAACACCTGCCGACATCCATACGGCCGTACCCGCACACCTTACGGGCGTAACTCGACCGATACGGCCGTAAACGGCTAAACTTACGGGCGTAAGCCCCCTTCGTCTAAAATGACCTGGCACCCTGCCTATAACGTACGGCCGTATCCGGCCAAGCCTTACGGCCGTACCTTCCTCGTCTTACGGCCGTATGCCGCAACCCTTACGACCGTAAGTCCCTCTCGTTCGGCACATCCTGAAAAACACGAACACTCCTTACGTCCGTATCCTGTCCATCTTACGGCCGTAACTCGCCTTCGGCCAAAAATGCCTGGGCACCCTGCTCGACACGTACGGCCGTATCCGGCCAAGCCTTACGGCCGTACCTGCTCAACTTACGGCCGTATGTCCCATTCGTCCAAAATGGCCTGAAATCAACGAACACTTGTTACGTCCGTATCCGACAATCCTTACGGCCGTAACTCGGTGATGGACAAGGTGAAAATTCGATAACTCCGATTCCTCGCTACGATTGGTGAATGATCCGACATACCATACGTATGTGAAAGTGAACAAGTACAACACATGCTAAAGATGATACTTCCAGTACAAGACTACCAATCACGATGAAAATGATAATACTCCCGTATCGATCTATAAACGGAGATGAAATGACGATCGGTAACTGATATACGGTTACAACATGCCAACAGTGAACGCAAATGAATGAATCACGAATGATGAGTGATTAATAATGAGTGAAAATTACTGAGTGATAATTACTGACTGATTAATACTGAATGAAAATGAATGAATTACAACCGGGTATTACATACTCCCCCCCTTAAAAAGAGTTTCGTCCTCGAAACTAAGGGTCAAACAACTCGGGATAATTCTCCCGCATACTCTCCTCGGTTTCCCAAGTAGCCTTTTCGGCTCCATGTCTAGACCACTAAATCTTGACCAAATGAATCGTCTTGTTCCTCAACTGTTTGATTCGCCGCTCTAAAACTCGTATAGGACGCTCCTCATACGAATGATCATCCGCAATCTCAATTTCGTCGAACTGAAGTATGTGGCTTGGGTCGGAAACATACTTCCGCAATTGAGAGACGTGAAACACATTATGAATTCGGCTCAACGCCGGAGGTAAAGCGAATCGATAAGCTAACTCACCTACTCGATCTAAAATCTCAAACGGTCCAATGAATCTCGGACTCAACTTCCCCCATTTTCCGAAACGGAAAATACCTCGACTCGGGGATACCTTGACCAACACGTGGTCACCTGTCTCGAACTTTAGTGGTCGACGACGATTATCTGCATATGATTTCTGTCGACTCTGAGCGGTCAACAGACGACTCCTGATCAAAGCTACCTTCTCACTGGCGGCTATAAGCATATCGGGCTCGGTGCCGATTGACTCTAACAAGTCGTCCCAACGCAAAGGAGCTCGACAACGACGACCATACAAGGCCTCGTAAGGTGCTATCTTAATCAAAGCATGCCAACTATTATTGTACGTGAACTCAATCAACAGTAAATTGGCTTCCCAATCGTCCTTCCAATCGAGGACGCATGCCCTCAACATGTCCTCCAATGTCTGAATAGTCCTCTCTGATTGTCCGTCGGACTGAGGATGAAAAGTGGTACTGAAATTAAGCTGAGTTCCCATAACACGATGAACTGATTTCCAAAAATGAGACACGAATCGTCCGTCACGATCGGAAACAATACTTTTAGGAGTACCATGCAATCTCATTATCTCTTTGATGAACAACTGGGCCAGTCTTTCGGGACCCCACGTATCCTTAATCTCAAGGAAATGAGTCGATTTAGTCAAACGGTCCACAATTACCCAGATTGTATTCATGCCACGATGACTCGTCGGCAAACTCGTGATGAAATCCATCGAAATGTCTTCCCACTTCCACTCTGGCATAGGGAGAGGTTTCAGCATACCCGCCGGTCGCTGATGTTCAATCTTGACTTGCTGACAGGTTAAGCATCTCGAAACAAAGTCTGCGACTTCTCGCTTCATATTACTCCACCAATAACTTTGTTTCAAGTCCTTGTACATCTTGCTAGACCCCGGATGAACGGAATAAGGGGTAGCATGAGCTTCTCTCAAAATCGAGTTTTTCAACTCGTCATTCGCCGGTACGCACAATTGATTCTTAAATCTCAAGAATCCATCCTCGTGGACCACGAATCCAGGGGCTTTTCCCTAAGCCACATCCTCACGGATGCGCAACAATGATGGGTCTGAACCCTGATTCTCTCTGATTGCCTCCTCAAGTGGCGATGAAATCTCTAACATGCAAAGTTGCCCTTGCACTCGCTAAAGCCAGACCTCGATCTCGGGTCTAAGGAATTCCTGCTGAAGCTCCTTCTGAACTATTAAATGAGCAAGCATTTGCTCCTGAACGGACTTACGACTCAAGGCATCGGCAACCACGTTTGTCTTACCCGGGTGGTACATGATCTCGATATCATAATCTTTGATTAGTTCCAACCACCGCCTCTGTCGCATATTTAACTCCTTTTGAGTAAATATATACTCCAAACTCTTGTGATCGGTGAATATCTGATAGGTGATGCCATAAAGGTAATGACGCCAAATCTTCAACGCGAAAACCACGGCTGCTAACTCCAGGTCGTGGGTCGGATAATTAACCTCGTAAGGTCTCAATTGTCGTGAAGCATAGGCAATAACCTTCCCATTCTGCATTAATACACATCCGAGACCGTGTCCGGATGCGTCACTATAAACCACAAATCCTTCTGTCCCGTGTGGCAAGGAAAGTACCGGTGCTGAAATTAACCGGCTCTTGAGTTCCTCAAAACTCCGCTGACACGCGTCGGACCACGTATATTTCTTATCCTTTCGCAAAAGGCTCGTCAAAGGTTGAGCAATTTTAGAAAATCCTTCCACGAACCGCTGATAATAACCGTCTAATCCGAGAAAGCTTCGCATTTCCTTAACATTCTTCGGAGGTAACCAATCTTGGATAGCCTCCATCTTCTGAGGATCAACACGCACTCCATCTGATGAAATTACATGCCCGAGAAACGTCACTTTGGACATCCAGAATTCACATTTGGAAAACTTCCCATAAAGTTGTTCCCGTCTCAACACGTCGAGAACCTGATGAAGGTGAACCTCGTGCTCCTCTCGGTCACGAGAATAAATCAAAATGTCATCGATGAAGACAACAACAAACTGATCCAAAAAGTCGATGAAAACCCGATTCATTAACTCCATGAATACCGCAGGTGCATTAGTTAACCCGAACGGCATTACCACGAACTCATAATGACCATAGCGTGTACGAAACGCTGTCCTTGCGATATCCGACTCTCGAATTCGCAACTGATGATATCCAGATCTTAGGTCGATCTTGGAAAATATTGAATCGCCCTGAAGTTGATCTAAGAGATCATCAATATGGGGTAGAGGATACTTATTCTTGATCGTCACCCTGTTTAACTCCCGATAATCAATACACAAGCGAAATGAACCATCCTTCTTCTTGACAAACAACACTGGTGCTCCCCACGGGGACGCACTCGGTTGGATATAACCTTTCTCGAACAATTCCTCAAGTTGATTCTTCAACTCCTGCATTTCGGTCGGGGCCATCCGGTACGGTGCCTTCGATATTGGAGACGTACCAAGCTCCAACTCAATCGTGAATTCCACATCTCTCTTTAGAGACAAACCGGGTAACTCGTCTGGAAATACATCGGCATATTCCCTCACTACCGGAATATCCGTCAACATTATTGGTGATTTCTTGGTTTTGGTCATATAGCACCAATAACCAATAAACCCCTGACTGAGTAATTTCACTGCTTTCATCAAGTTGGTGACTCTCCCGGAACAACTAGGATTACTCCCCTGAAAAACACATTCGACCCCATCGTCTGAAATGATAGTGACCAAACGCTTACGGACGCTAATGATGGCATCGTGACGATCCATCCAATCAATACCCAAGATGACGTCGTCTCTTGGCAAATCTACCACAATAAGGTCTGCTAGCCATACACGGCCATGAAGCTGAATCGGACAATTATGAATCTCACGATTCCCGATAATTCTTCTACCATCAGGTAGACCAATGACATAAGGCTCACAACTAGTAGCACTACCCAGACGTAGTCTACTCAAACATGACTCGGAAATGAATGAATGTGATGCACCAGTATCAAAAAGGGTACGCACAGGTTGAGATAGAATATCGAGTGTACCTGAGATCATCCGGGCCTCTGGATCGTCGGTCTTCTTCATCTCATAAATTCGGGGCTTGCTAGTCCCGGCAACGGACGCTCCCATCTGATGGCTAAAGGCTCCACCTTTATTCGCTCCTGTCGTCTTGAACGACGCAGACTGAGTGGCCTGATTATGAACAACTGACTGCTTCGGGGCCTGAGATGACGCCGGAGTAGGTTTGGAGTCCCTTTGGCAAAAACGGGCCTTATGCCCAGCAATCCCACAGTTATGACACGTGACAGTCTGCCGCGGGCACTTGGTGCTGACATGACCAAGATCCCCACAGTTAAAACAGGTGATGGCCGAACTGACCGCTCGGGACTACGATTCCGCCGGTCTGGGTGCCATAGAAGGTCGCTCAGAGAAAGTAGTGCCCGCACGAGGCTTCTTGAAGGTTGTCTGACCGCCTTCAGACTGATTATGATTCTTCGATTTCTTGCTAGCAGATGAAGGTTCCTGCTTAGCAATCTCCTTAGAAGTGAGCTCATAAGTAAGAGCCTTCTCAATGAATTTGGCCAGAGTGGTGCAATTTTGATTAAGTAACTGCATCCGCATACGGGGTTTCAGCCTCTTGCTGAAATACTTAATCTTATCTGCCTCGGAGTGAATGATAGATGAGGCGAACGGAAGAAGTTCCTGAAATTTCTCGGCAATGGCGAGAACATCCTCGTCTGCTGAGGGGTCGGAAGTGAGTAATTCTGATAGCTTGGCCTCTCTGAGCGGGGCCGGATAATACCTCTCCATCATGAGAGTCTTGAATTAATCCCAAGTACATGATCCGTCGGTGGGCTTCAACGACAACCACCAAGAATGAGCGCTCTTACCCAGATAGTAAGTCGCAACTGAAACTTTGTGTCCTTTGGGACACTCTACCATAGCAAATAACTTCTCGAAATGCTCGAGCCAATGAACAATATCCGCCGGCTCAGATGAGCCATCAAATGTGGGTGGCCTTTGGCGAGAGATGTCGCCGATGATACTGCCCACACTCCTCTCTTGCCTCTGAGGTGGCGGCGGAGGAGCCTATTGATTTTGATTAGCTGAGTTATGCATCGTCTCCATCAGTTGTGTCATCTGAGTCATTTGGGCCATCATGCCCTGCATAAAAGCAAGTGGGTCAACCCGAACACCTTCTGACTGAGCTGTGTCTCGGGTACGACTCCCTAATAGTTAATGATCACGCCTAGGTGAATGAGTGGCAGCGTCGCTTCTAGATGAGTTAGCATTATCCCTCGCGTTCGCACGTGTATTAACGCGAGCTCTCGGGACTCGGCCCACACCACGGCCTTGTCTTCCGCGTCTTCTGCCAGCTCTCTCCATACTGAAGTAGGAAAGTCTCATGATGATTATATCTCTCGCATGAATATCACATTATGATTACGTCATGAAATGATGAAAATGAGCATACACGCTCTAACACAGTGATTACATGAATGATTAACTGAGGTGACATGATTATCTGATGAAATCCTTGAAATGATTATCTTGAACGAGTTAACAAGATTAATGATATGATCCTCCAGATCAACCACTGAACTGTGAAATGAATTGAGTGATTAATGAGTTAACATGATCGTCCTGATCAAAATGAATGATGATGAGGATTGTTGACTAATGAATGATGAATGAATGATTCTTATTGCCAGAAATTATACCATGGCGTTAGAAATCTTACAGTTCTTGGTCTGATTGGCTCGGCATTTGCACAGGTCACACGTGGCGCGAAAGTCCAATGATACTAGTCCGATGACGATGATTTCAAATGAGACATGACTCAGAAGGTAGTATTAAAAACCACTCTCCGATACCAACTCTGTAACACCCCAAATTAGGCGGATATTACAGTGCCGTGGATCCCCAACTGGGACCCACCAGGCGAATGAAAACTGATGAATTAAATAATATATATAGTACCGAACCACATTATATTACCAAATACTCCGATGAGGAGTTTAAATACAAAACACCAGGACAATACCGAATACTAGTATATTTTATATGAAGATAAAATACACAACACTGAATGAACGGAGTATCCAAATGAAAATCTGCAGCGGAAAAATAAATGACGACAATATGAATGACTGAAAAGATCGGGGCCCCCTACTAGTATCACTGGGACTCCTCGCCGTCAACATGCTCTTCCCGTGCCTTTGCCTTGCCGTGACCTGAAAACAAAATCCCCCAATGGGGTCAGTTACACAGAACAACAATCCTCAAGAGTTGAAAAATACACAATCATGGTATGTCTTTAGTTATGAAATATCCTTAGTTCTGAATTACGCTGAAGAGGAGTATCATAGTACGCCCATAATGTTCTGTGCAAGTGTACAAGACGAATGACCGGACACACCCGTCCTTGTACTTAATTAGTCTCACGGAGGAAATCATTACCGTGTGCACAGTCCAATGTATCGATCCCAATAAATGACCATCGCGTGCTCGACTAAAAATTCCACACATCCGCACCAGGCCATGCAATATGAACCCAGAAGCTCATATGAAAGAGAATGACCAAAATGAATATCAATGAATAATAATCCGACAAGGTAAAGAATGACTCACCGAGATGAAAATAATAGTGAAGTGAATGATAGTCCAATGAAATGATTGGAACTGCCGTTCTTCGTTAATGAAGTGATTATTCGATAATTACAAGTCTCAATACAGTTAATACAATGATGAATGAGTTATGATTATGAATGAACAACAACAAAATGAATGAATATCCTTTTAACCGAGTAAGAATTAACTTACTCAACACCGCTGAACAATGTCCTTCCACGAACAAACGTCCTAAATGAAAAGTCGGTCGCTCGAACAACCTTGAATAACACAATTACCAACAATCCACTCAATATACGAATCAAACACGATTATAACGAACTCAAAACGTCAATACGACTAAACCAAGTTCATTGGGGCATTATATCGAATACGTTGTGGCCAATCTTCGATTGTTAACAACCAAACCTCAATTATACCAATATCAAAACCCCAAGAAGTGTTTCAAACCAACAAAACATCTTCAATATGATCAATAATCCAAAATGAATATCCAAATTCGTGATTACAACAATAATTAATCGAAAACCCCCCAATCCAACTCAATATTCAAAGTGTTCTTGAATAATCCTTCAATAATCCATTGAATAATCATACATATCCATAATCATGCGTACTTCACTTTATACAACATGATTTTAACGTCCAAAACATCATATCTCAATACAAAATCGAAATCTAAGATGTTGAAGAAATTACCTCTGAAGATCCAACCACTTCGATCCGATGAACACGAGTTAAATCGAGTATCCAAGCTTCCCAAACGAATGAGGATGATGAAAATATAACACTCAAGTGATTGATGATGGAAAATCCCTCCCTCAAGCTCTCTCTCTCTCGGAACAAGATGAAAGAAATGGTGAAAATGATGAAAAAGTCCCGGCCAAGTCCTTATAAACTGCCGGAAGTTACGGCCGTAACTCGGCCTTCTTACAGCCGTAACATCCCAGGTCAACGGCCTTACGGCCGTAACCATCCAACTCGTACGACCATAACTCGGCTTCATCCAAACACCTACCGACAGCCTTACGGCCGTACCCGCACTTGACTTACGGGCGTAACTCGCCCTCGTCTAAAACACCTGCCGACATCCATACAGCCATACCCGCACACCTTACGGGCGTAACTCGACCGATACGGCCGTAACCGGCCAAACTTACGGGCGTAAGCCCCCTTCGTCGAAAATGACCAGGCACCCTGCCTGTAATGTACGGCCGTATCCGGCCAAGCTTTACGGCCGTACCTTCCTCGTCTTACGGCCGTATGCCGCAACCCTTACGACCGTAAGTCCCTCTCGTTCGGCACATCTTGAAAAACACGAACACTCCTTACGGCCGTATCCTGCCCATCTTACGGCCGTAACTCGCCTTCGGCCAAAAACGCCTGGGCACCCTGCTCGACACGTACGGCCATATCCGGCCAAGCCTTACGGCCGTACCTGCTCAACTTATGGCCATATGCTGCAACCTTACGGCCGTAAGTCCCATTCGTCCAAAATGGCCTGAAATCAACGAACGCCTGTTACGGCCGTATCCGACAATCCTTACGGCTGTAACTCGTTGATGGACAAGGTGAAAATCCGATAACTCCGATTCCTCGCTACGATTGATGAATGATCCGACATACCATACATATGTGAAAGTGAACAAGTCCAACACATGCCAAAGATGATACTTCTAGTACAAGACTACCAATCACGATGAAAATGATAATACTCCCGTCTCAAACTATAAACGGAGATGAAATGACGATCGGTAACTGATATACGGTTACAACATGCCAACAGTGAACGCAAATGAATGAATCACGAATGATGAGTGATTAATAATGAGTGAAAATTACTGAGTGAAAATTACTGACTCATTAATACTGAATGGAAATGAATGAATTACAACGAGGTATTACAATAATGATAACACAGTTCATCGCCAACTCAGACTTTGGAAGCGACATTGGGGGTAGGTGCTTTATTTCCTTGGCTATTAGAGCCGGGAGCACCAAGTCTTCTCATTACATGGAAGAACCGCCATGTCCTCGACCACGTCCTTGACCACTATGCCCATTTCCACGTTGTGGTTTGGGGTTGCCATGACAAGTCCCCTGTACATTGGGGTTCATTCCACCTTTCACTTTGCCATAGTTGGCCTCGGGAATTTTCTGTCCCAACGGGCCTGGCATTGGTGCTTACTAGCACTTCATTATGCCTCTCAGCCACTTGCAGTAGGTTGATAAGCTTATTGAAGGTAGTGATGTGTTTGTTGTCATGCTCTAGCCTATATAGGTTCGCTAGTATAAGGGCCGAAGTAAGGAAGGTGGAAAGGATTTTCTGGATCATGTCATCTGCTGTGATGTTCTTTCCACAGAAATTCAGGCGTTGCCTTGAGAGAGAGCATATCTTTGTTGAAATCGTTGATCCGTTATAATCAAGCAAGCGGATTTGATTCCACTACACGGTTAACTCTGGGAGCAAGTTTTGTGAATGTTCCCAAATCGTCCCTTAAGGGTGTCCCACAGTTTTTTGGGGGATTTCAACTACATATATCCCCATCTTAGGCTGGGGTCAATATGTAGTCTAAGAAACATTAGTGCACTAGCTTTGATTTCGTCAGACGGTGCATCATCGCCTGTGGTATCAAATATTGTGGCACTATAGTCCTTAGCAACAAACGCGGTCTCGACGTCAGAAACCCATCTGTGGTACTCAAGTCCTTCTGAGTCCAAGATGTCGAATTCGGGACGAGTTGGATCAGCCATCTTGAGACAAAAAAAGAAAAATGAGTTTTTACAGTATATCATGAGTACTTTCCATGATAAAATTATCAATACTGAGGAGCGTTATTATTTTTCAGAACCAAGATATGGTAAAAAAGTTACTTTCGATGCTTCATCCATGAAATTTCTTTATCTTGGTTTAGTATGTAATTAATAGGAAACATCTTCTAGGTTCGACCAATGATGAACCTAATACATATGGAATATCTACCAATACATGCAAGGTATATATATAATTATAGATATAGTCACATAATCCTATGAATCGTGCTGATAACGTGTTCAAGGAAAAATAACTGAGACGAAAATTAGGGTAAAAGGTGTAGTATTCTCATTGATGACATCCCTTTAAATAGGGAGAGATACATACAAGCAGGCCCAATCCTACCCTAACTAGGAAAGCCCGTAAAATATCAGACTTAGGCATACATTGGGTATTATTACTTTAACACATCGTACATATATAAGATAATATCTACACACTTTTCCAAATAAAACTTACACGATAGTAAAATAATTCCAAAATAGTACAATACAATTGTATCCATAGTATGTGTCATATCCCATCGATTCTCCCAAACGAGCCCGATGGTTATAATTGATGAATATCTACCAAGTTAAAATATAGGCTAAAATGCTCATGGGGTCCCTTAACTCAATTTCAGATAACGATTTAGTCCTTTATTATTTTTTTGTCCCAACTAAGTCCTTCATCTCTCAAATTTTAAGCAAAATTAGCCTTGATTATGCTTTTTTTGTAACGTCGTTAACTGTTGTCCAGGTGGCTGTTAAGTTGCTCATATTGATGCCAAATCAGATGCTGATTATCATCTTCTTCATTTATACCCTAGATCTCATTTTTCACCATTGTTGTTGCTGGAAATTTGGAGATCTGACCTTATGTCCTAAAATTATTTTCCGAAAATCACAAATTATTCAAACCTGTCTTGAAATTTCCAATTACTGGAACAAGAATATTCTGGATATTTCTTGTGAAAAAATTGGACCTGTTCAAGTATTTGAACTTTGTTGTTCTATTTCTGAAAAAAATATTTTTTGAAACCAACGAATTTTTATCTGCAAAATTCGTGGGTCGTTTTTGGGCTATGTTGGGAAGTGAAATTGGGTCTCAGACGCGTTTTATCCGATCGGCTGAAGCCGCGTGAGTTGAGTCATTTCGCGCCGCCGCGTGCAAGGTAAAGATGATGACAATGTGGCCGCCGCGTGGGAAGTGAAATTGGATCTCAGACCCATTTTATCCGATCGGCCGAAGCCGCGTGGGTTGAGTCATTTGCCGGCGCGTGCAAGGTAAATATGATGACAACGTGGCCACCGCGTGGGAAGTGAAATTGGATCTTAGACCCATTTTATCTGATCGGCCGAATCCGCGTGGGTTGAGTCATTTCGCGCCGCCGCGTGCAAGGTAAAGATGATGACAACGTGGCCGCCGGGACGCTGGAGAAGCTGATTTCTTTGGCAAAGATCAGAAGAGTCCGATCGAGAGATAGCGTGTGTAATCAGAGATGGTTGGTGGCCTAAGGGGATCCATAACCGGAGGAGTCAGTATGTGAAAGAGAGAAGGTTAAAAGAGAGAATGAGTCAGCATCTTTTAGCCTAATGGTCACTCTAATCCACGGTTAGGAAATAGACACGTAGGTTAGGAATTTGACACGTAGGAATATTTATAGCCACGTAGATATAAAATCAGCATCTGATTAATTATTGTAACGGAGACCAGCGGAAAATGCCAACTTTGCTTAAAATTTGAGAGATAAAGGACTTAGTTGGGACAAAAAAGATAAAGGACTAAATCGTTATCTGAAATTAAGTTAAGGGACCCCAGGAGCATTTTAGCCTAAAATATACTTAATTATTATTGTTAGATCAATGAATGAAAATAGTAGTAATGAATATTAACGATATGTATAATTATAAATTTATACAAGTATTTTGTTGATCTATTTAAATTATAATAATACATATTTAACCTTTTATTCTTATTTATAATAAAAAAATGTATTTCACACTTAAATATAACCACAATAAAAACTAGCAATCGATCAGCATTTGTTACATTTGTAGAACTCTAACTGTTCGACTTCTCCTCTAAAATCACAGGTCGTCGTCAACATCATCATCATGACTATTCAAGCACCCTTCTCTTCTAAAATGCTTCAACATCATCTTTTTCAACTGCCAATTAGATATAGATTTTTCATGTAAATTTCTCCAGTATTGCCGCTCGGTTGCATGGTCTTTGGGGTTGAAAGATTGCCTTGTCACTCTATGAATACTAATAGTCGAAGCCCTAACTTCCTACACAAGCCAATCATATTTAATTTCTTTGAGACGTAGTGAGCAATGGGCCAGGAGCTAAAAGGAGTTGGTTCTAGGGAATTTAGAGAAAAAACTAGGGGACATGTCGGGATCTAAGTTATGGAGGGAGGTTGGCGGCAACTTAAAAAAATTCCTTCCCAAGATTATATCACCTATTTTAAAAGAAGAAAGAGTGTGAGCTCGCATGGTATTTGGGTGGGTGGGGAATGTGAGTGGAAGCGAAGAAGGAGAAGGAAACTTTTTGATCGGGAAAGAGGAGGCTCTATCAATTCATATTTGTGATTAACATATCCCCATTGTGGAAAGGCGGAGTAGGATGGATGGAAATGGAAGGCAACACCGAAGGTCCGAAGGTACTTATAAAACAAATATGGCTCCTTAACCACAATGCAGGACATGGTGTTAGAGCCAGGAAAGGAGTTCGAGATTATGTGGAATTTGCACCTGTTAAAGCATCGGCTCCAGCTTAGAGATTACTTTGGGATAAACTCACGTCCAAAGCAAACATGTTAAGAGGGAGGATTTTACACTGTAACAAAGACACTGAGTGTGTTTTCATCAAAAAAAAAAATTGTAACAGTGAATCACCTTTTCTCGACTATAAAATGGCACATAAGGTGTGGATAGATTGCTAAAATGAGATGAGTCTAGAGTTGGCTATGAAAATTAAAGTAAGCTAACACTTTCATCACCATTTGGGGATTTTTCAGGGTAAGAGAGCTTCACAAATTGCTATTGGAATGTATGTTTGCATTGTTTGTATTAAAAATAATGTATATATTTTGGTCAAACGTAAATAATTAGTTTTCTAATTATTTGCTTAATATTAGCCTAGATTTATGCCTAGATTAATGCATACAGTTAGGCGTGTACTCTGTATATATTGACCACCGTGTTAATGATAATGGTCAAGGATTATAATATTTCATGGTATCACGAGATCTAGGGTTTATCATTCTCTCTTCCGCTGCACCCTAACTCCGCCACCCACATGCATCTTCTTCTTCATCTCCGACATCCTGAATATGTCGGCCTCAAAGAATACTTTTCACCCTGCTCTTATTGTCTCAAACATCAAGAATCATATCTCCATTACCCTTGAAATGGAGAATGTGCAATGTTCAACGTGGGCGGAACTTTTTAAGATCACCGCACAGTCTCACCGGGTCTTACATCATATCAATACCCCTGAGAAAGAGAAGGAGAAGGCCTCTGCGTCGACTGGTGATGATGATACGGGCCTCTGTGTAATATCCGTACTTCTTATTTTTGGTAATTTTTATTTTTGGTGTATGTTCATTTCGGACGACTCGCTTGTCACTGTTTTGGGATTCTGAATCTAGTTTGTACTTTGAGTTTTTCCGTTTGGACGAGTTTCGGTGATGTTTTTCGTAGTTTTGTCTTGAACTATGTTTTATCGCGTGTACGTTCGATTCTCGTAAAACTCGTACGATTTCACTATTTCTATATTCCCATAAGTTCGTATGGTTGATTTGCGCATGTTGTGAGTTTCGGATTGTTAATCCGACGTTGTATCGTGATTTTCGGACGTTTGGGCCCTTTTGTAATTTCCTATAAGTTTAGGGAATTTGCCCCCCTTGTTCGATTTTGGTTATGTACCTCGGACCGTTCCGGTTTATTGGATATTATTTTTCGTTGCTTGTAATTTTCTCGGACCATTGGGTCGGCATGTCATGTTGTGGTTTCATCATCTTTTTCAGTTTTGGTAGCGTCGTCTTGTGACAAGAGACTGTCTGGCATGACCTGTGCAAAACGGCGCAAGACCCGCGATATTCTATGCCGTGTCTGCGTGTCGTGTCGCACAGGGGTCACTCGTTGTCTCGCGAAACGGCGCAGGACCCGCAGCATTTTGCGCCGTGTCTGTGCGCTGTGTCGCACAGGGGTCGCTCGCTGTCTCGCGAAACGGCGCAGGACCCGCGGCATTCTGTGCCGTGTCACACAGGGGTCGCTCGCTGACTTGCAACACGGCGATGAACACGGCGCTAGTTAGGCTGTTTGTTGCGCCGTGATTTGTCCAGTATATATAGGACAGACGGGTGTTTTAACCCCATTTCCCCCTTTTTCTCTCGGTTTTTTACTCCTCCTTGGCGATTTCGGGCGATCTCACTCAGATTTTACATTCCATCATCTTATAACTTGGAATTGGATATTCTAGCACGAATCAACAATCTTCCTTACACCTTTTCATCGTTGAATTTAGGTATTTTGGCATTTTACCTAATGTTAGGGTTCTTGACTATAATTCATTTTTACTTCCGTTTTTGCTTCGATTGATGGTGGATTATAGTTATGTGATCATGATTATAGTTTTTCCTAGAAGTTTTGTGGATTAATTCCGAGTTCTTCCCCTTCGTTAATCAAGTTTAACCCTTGTGCCTTCATAGTGTTCGGCGAATTGTCCCATCGGGTAGAACTAGGAAGAATTCCTACGTATTCACAATATTGAGATTGGTTGTATATCGTTCTTATGTTAGGAACGGATTTGTGAAGATTTTTCGGACCGAAACCTTTCCTTTCACCGTTTTCTTCACATCGTGTTATCCAAGGCAAGTACATGTATTACATTTCGTTATGTGTGTTACGGTTTCGATATGAATGATGAATATGGATATTTTGGGTGTGTGAGTTACTTGTTCCTTCCACCCGGAGCGTTCGACGGGACGTCTGGGGGTCGATACTAAGGGGTACGGCCGCAGAAGTGGACTTGGGTGCGTGTGTGGATAAACTTCCACCCGGAGCGTTCGATGGGGTGTCTGGGGGCTGATACTAAGCGGTACGGCCGCGGAAGTGGTTTCCCACCCGGAGCGTTCGACAGGGTGTCTGGGGGTCGATACTAAGGGGTACGGCCACGGGTTACCGGTTGTGAATGATTGTGAAATTGTGATGAATACTTAAACTGTTTTGAATGCCAATGTGATATTCCGGAATATGGCTTGCAAATGTTTTCTTAATGGTGTGACTGAGTAAATCGTATCTGTATATAATGTAGGGTAATTGTGTACTTGCACTAGCTATTCAAATGCTAACCCCTTAAATGGGGGAAATGCGTCTTATGCATTTCAGGTACTGGTCGAGCTGAGGAGCTGGCACGGGATGCGCACGCAAAGGATGGATTGGCATGATGATGAGGCTCGAGTCTATATTTTTATGCTTCGTCATTGTATCTGTTTGGGTATTGAAGTTAGACTGAGTGTTTTATAAATTGGTTAAAGTCCCCTGCGTGGGCAATGGATTCATGTGGAGCTACACTCTTAGATATGATTAAAATGTTTTGGCCGAGGCCACGACCTTATTTTACTATGATGATTGTGTCTTTTGGGATTTCATATTCAGTTTGTGTGTTATGTGTTAGCCTGGTAGACCTCATGAAGGTTCTACGGCGTGTAATGTCCCATTTGTGATTTGGGGTGTTACACTCTCGTCGACTCTTGATGCAACGGTACTCTCTTGGATTTATGCCACCATATCCAATGACCTTTTGCATACTATTCTTGAACCTGACGCTACAGCTATGGAGGCCTGGAATCGCTTGCGTGACATCTTCCAAGACAACAAGCATTCCCGGGCTGTCACTCTAGAGCGAGATTTTTCCAATGTCAGAATGGAGGATTTTCCGAATGTGTCAGCCTACTGTCAGCGACTGAAGTCCCTCGCTGACCAATTAAAAAATGTCGGCTCACTGGTATCGAACAATCGACTAGTTCTGCAGTTGGTTCGGGGACTCACTTGTGCTTATCGAGGTGTGGGCACATTAATTCGTCAAAGCGATCCTCTGCCCCCGTTCTATAAAACACATTCCATGCTCACATTGGAGGAGGTCGGGATGACCAAAGCGGCGGTGCTGGGATCGGACTATGCCATGGTTGCTGCTTCTCATTCGGATATCGATGACAATTCTTCCATTTCTGATCAGACGAGTCAACCAAGGGGTAAACAAAATGGTGCTCGTAAGAATTCAGGTCGGAAAAATAATGGTGGTGGGGGTAACCGGAACCCGTCCGGTGGCAAGGCCGGCAAGGAAGGTGGCCAGGGTAACGCCCAGCACCAGACCTCTGGCTAGCAGCAGCAGTTTCCGGCATATGGTGTTTTTCCTCCATGGCAGCAGTGTTAACAATGGGGGTGGGTACCTTCTCAGTGGCCGCTCCTCCTTGTCCATTTCCTAAACAAGGATGGGCCCGTCCATCTCAAGCCCCACATCCACAATTTGGTATCTTGGGTCCACGCCCACACCAAGCTCATATGGCCTTTTCCTCCGAGCAGCCCGCTCCATATACCCTAACGGACATTGAATCAGAAATGCATACGATGACTCTCAACCAACCGGATTAGTCTTGGTACATGAACATCGGAGCCACTTCTCATATGACATCCTCATAGGGTAACTTCTCGTCTTATTTTAATTTGAGCAATCATCATAATGCTATTGTTGTCGGTAATGATCATTTAATTCCAATTCGTGGTTATGGTCATTCTTGTTTGTCCTCTCCTTATCCTCCATTGGTCTTAAAAAATGTCCTTCATGCTCCTAAACTCATTAAAAATCTCATATCTGTTAGAAAATTTACTACTGATACTATGACAGTAGAGTTTGATCCTTTTAGGTTCTCTGTGAAGGATTTTCACATAGGGATGCCAATAATGAGATGTGAGAGTCGGGCAAACTCTATCCTGTTTCTTCTTCTATCAACAATCAACCTTCCCATTCAACCTTTGCAGTTATCTCTTCTTCGCTTTGGTGTGCTCGAATGGGTCATCCGGGTGTTCCTATTTTAGATATTCTTAGGATCAATAAAATCATTGATTGTAATCTGAGTTATAGCTACAGTATTTGTCGTTCTTGTGTTTTTGGAAAACATATTAAATTGCCATTGGCTCCTTCTAGTTCCAGTGCTACTATGCCATTTGATGTTGTTCACAATGACCTTTGGTCATCCCCTGTTTTGAGCTCCGCATGCCACAAATATTATATGTTATTATTAGATGATTATTCGAACTTTTTGTGGACATTTCCATTAGCTAGAAATTCGGATGTGTATGAGAATTTCTTAGCTTTTAAAAATCATATTCTTACCCAATTTGTGCGCCCGATTAAAAATGTTCAATGTGATAATGGGAGGGAATTTGATAATGGTCCTTTTTGGGATTTTTGTAAAGCTAATGTCATGTCTTTCTGTTTTTCTTGCTCTCATACTTCACCTAAAAATGGAAAAGCCGAGAGAAAAATCCGCACTCTTAATAATATTACTCGTACTCTTCTAGCTCATGCCTCTCTTCCCCTTTCCTTTTGGCATCATGCATTGCAAATGGCTACTTATCTTCTCAATATTCTTCCGATCAAGATATTGGGTAATTCTTCTTGTTGGAATATTTTATTCCATCATAATTGAGTTTTGATGATTAATTCTTAATCAAAGAAAAATAACAAGGAAGCAAAACAAAACAACGAAGAAGTCGAAGACGCTAAATGAAGCAGTTAGCGCACGTAAGTAAGTAGGCTAAAGCACGCTAATCATAAGATATAACGTACGCCAAACCATCGGTGTTACGTACACTAAAGGAAGGCCAATAGTCAATACATCACAACGGTCACAACAGTATGACGTATGCGGTGACAAAGCAATAACGCACGCTAGGAATGATCAATAGCGCATGCTAAAGTGCATTTAAATTCAAATATAATCAGTCCGTTGGATTGATACGAAGAAGTCAAATATCAAACTGATATATATGACGCACGCAATGACGATATATTAGCGCATGGTAAAAGGAGATGTTAGCGCATGCTAACGACAGAGGCAGTAGCCACTGGACTGAACTGACCAACAGTTAACGTACGTAGACCAGGCATAAACGTACGCAACATGCTATAACGCACGCTATTAAGGAGTATTAGTGCACGCTAATGAAGACAGCCAGTAACTGGCTAGTTGAGGCTTTATGCCTATAAATACCAAGGCACTTGGTATAATTCATAACAACTCCAAGCAAAGTCTATACACTTCATATATCATTGTATATATTATTGTTATTGTAATTTTTCTTAATTGATAAGTGTTTGACTATTCATATGTAACACCCCAAACTAGGCGGATATTACAGTGCCGTGGACCCCCGACTGGGACCCACCAGGCGAGTGGAAATGAATGAAATACACAGGGTAAATGTAGTACCGAACCACATTACATCATTAATTACTCCGATGAGGAGTTTTATTACAACATACTCAAGGAAATGACCGAATACAAGTATATTTTATATGGAGATAAAATATACAACACTGAATGAACTCAAAATCCAAACGGAAATCTGCAGCGGAAATAAAATAAGGAAACACGGTGAATGAAAGGACTGGGGCCCCCTACTAGTATCACTGGGACTCCTCGACGTCAACGTTCTCTTCCCGTGCCTTAGTCTTGCCACGACCTGAAAAACAAAATCCCTCAATGGGGTCAGTTACACAGAACAACAATCCTCAAGAGTTGAATAAACACAATCATATATATGATGTATAAACCACAAGTTCGATAAAAAATGAATCGGTTAGATTATAACCCAATCTTGTTGAAAACATACACAATCAAACATGTTGTATGAATCAACTAACGGTACGGCTCAAAGGGTGACGCCACACTATGCCCGGGATGGAAATGTGTCCGTGCACAAGCCACCATCGAGTATCGATCGAATACACGTGTGGTCTTGTACCTAATCAGTCTCACGAAGTGATCTTCTCGTGTGCACAGTCCAATGTGAGGCCAACAACCAACACACGACTTAATATGTGCCTGACATGAAAATCCTACACATACCAACCGGCACGCCAGTATGACCCGGAATGCCACGAGATAACAAAAGTGACATCGAAATCAATAATGACTCACCGAGATGAAATGATAGTGAAATGAATAATAGCTCAATGAAATGATTGGAACCGTCGTTCCTCGTGACTGAAGTGATTAATTGACAATGACAAGTCTCGATACGGTTAATACAATATGAATGAATTATGATTATGAATGAACAACAACGAAAGGAATGAATATCCCTTTAAATGAGTAAGAATTAACTTACCTTAACACCGGTGATGATACGATCTCTCTCGAACAACGTCCTAAGGAAACTACCGGTCGCTCGAACAACCTTGAATAACACAATTACCAACAATCCGTTCAACATACGAATCAAACACGAATATAACTAACCCATAACGTCGATACGACTAAACCAAGTTCATTGGGGCATTATATCGAACACGTTGAGGCCAAACTTCGATTGTTTACAACCAACCCTCAATAATACCAATATCAAATCCCCAAGAAGTGTTTCAAACCAACAAAACATCTTCAATACGATCAATAATCCAATATGAATATCCAAATTCGTGATTTAAACAACAATTAATCGAAAACCCCCAAATCCAACTCAATATTCAAAGTGTTCTTGAATAACCTTTCAATAATTCGATGAATATTCATACATACTCATAATCATATGTATATCTCTTCATACAACATGATTATAACGTCCAAAACATCATATCTCAACACAAATCGAAATCCAAGAGGTTTGAGAATATTACTTTTGAAGATCCAAACACTTTGATTCGATGAACACGCGTTAGATCAACGATCCGAGCTTCACAACCGAATGAAAATGATGAAAAATCGAGTATTCAAGTGATTGATGATGAAAATTTCTCCCACAAACCCTCTCTCTCGGAAGTAGGATGAAGAAATGAGTTTTTCTTCTCAAAAAATGAAATTATAGTGCGGCACTGTGCCGCTGCCCGGCCGAGTGTGCCGCGCAGGGGCCAAAATCTGCCCCGGTGCTCGAAGGCAGCGGCCCGGCCGAGTGTACGCAAGGTGCCGCGGCCCCGCCGGCAGGAGCCGCGCCCCAGACAGCCGGGTCGGCCAAAACTGCAATATGTGTGTGCCGCGGCGCACACTCCCTTGTGCCGCGGCCCACACCCCCTTGGGTCCTAAAATGATGAAAAATGACCCAGGAAGAGAATAAAAGCAATAGGAATCAATATTTGGGAAATAATAACACGAAATGGAAGTGCGGAAACCCCAAAACGGTGGTTCCAAGCAATTATTACAAGGGTTCGCCCAACAAAAGCACAATTTGAACAATGAGGAGATTTGAAATGACATGAATTCCAACGTCAACATCGACTAATGAATCAATTACAACAATCAAGATAATACTCTTGTCTCGATTCCCAAGTAAGGTTGAAACAATGAACAATATCGATACACAACTCGAAGTTATTCCGAACGGTGAACACGGATGAATGAATGTAGATGATGAACGGTTATTAACAAGTGAAAAATTACATAGAGACAATTATCGAATGAAATTACTGAATGATAATGACTGAATTACAACCGGGTATTACATACTCCCCCCCTTAAAAGAGTTTCGTCCACGAAACTAAGGGTCAAACAACTCAGGATAACTCTCCCGCATACTATCCTCGGTTTCCTAAGTAGCCTCTTCAACTCCGTGTCTAGACCACTGAATTTTAACCAAAGGAATCGCCTTATTCCTCAACTGTTTGATTCGCCGCTCTAAGATCATATGGGATGCTCCTCATACGAATGATCATCAGTGATCTCGATTTCATCGAACTGAAGTATGTGACTCGGGTCGGCAACATACTTCCGTAGCTGGGAGATGTGAAACACATTATGAATTCGGCTCAACGTCGGAGGTAAGGCCAATCGATAAGCTAGCTCGCCTACTCGTTCCAAAATCTCAAACGGTCCAATAAATCTTGGACTCAACTTTCCCCGCTTCCCGAAACGGAAGATACCTCGACTCGGGGATACCTTGACCAACACGTGGTCACCTGTCTCGAATTCTAATGGTCGGTGACGATTGTCTGCATATGATTTCTGTCGACTTTGAGCGGTCAACAAACGACTCCTGATCAAAGCTACCTTCTCACGGGCGGCTATAAGCATATCGAGCTCGGTGCCGATTGATTCTGATAAGTCATCCCAACATAAAAGAGATCGACAACGATGACCGTATAAGGCCTCGTAAGGTGCCATCTTAATCGAAGCATGCCAACTATTATTATACGTGAACTCGATCAATGGTAGTTGGGCTTCCCAATCGTCTTTCCAATCGAGGACGCATGCCCTCAACATGTCCTCCAATGTCTGAATAGTCCTCTCTGATTGTCCGTCGGACTGAGGATGAAAAGATGTGCTGAAATTAAGCTGAGTTCCCATGGTACGATGAACTGATTTCCAAAAATGAGACACGAATCGCCCGTCACGATCAGAAACGATACTCTTAGGAGTACCGTGCAATCTCACTATTTCTTTGATGAACAACTGGGCAAGTCTCTCAGGACCCCAAGTATCCTTAATCTCGAGAAAATGAGCTGACTTAGTTAGACGATCCACAATTACCCAGATTGTATTCATGCCATGGCAACTCGTCGGCAAACTCGTGATGAAGTCCATTGAAATATCCTCCCATTTACACTCCGGAATAGGGAGCGGTTTCAGCATACCCGCCGGTCGCTGATGTTCTATCTTGATTTGTTGATAGGTGAGACATCTCGAAACAAATTCGGCGACTTCACGCTTCATATTACTCCACCAGTAATTTTGTTTCAAGTCTTTGTACATCTTGCTGGACCCCGGATGAATAGAATAAGGGGTAGCATGGGCTTCTTTCAAAATCGAGTTTTTCAACTCGTCATTCGCCGGTACACATAACCGATTCGTAAATCTCGAGAGTCCATCCTCGTGGACCACAAAGCCAGGGACTTTCCCCTGTGCCACATCCTCGCAGATGCGCAACAAAAATGGGTCCGAACCCTGATTCACTCTGATCGCCTCTTCAAGTGACGATGAAATCTCCAGCACACAAAGCTGTCCCTGAACACGCTATAACCAAACCTCGATCTTATCCCTAAGTAATTCTTGCTGAAGTTCCTTCTGAACTATTAATCGAGCAAGCATCTGCTCCTGAACGGACTTACGACTCAAGGCGTCGGCAACAACGTTCGCCTTGCCCGGGTGGTAAAGTATCTCAATATCATAATCTTTGATTAGTTCCAACCACCGTCTCTGTCGCATATTTAACTCCTTCTGAGTAAATATATATTTTAAACTCTTATGATCGGTGAATATCTGACAGGTAACGCCATAAAGATAATGACGCCAAATCTTCAATGCAAAAACCACGGCTGCTAGCTCCAGGTCGTGGGTCGTATAATTTACCTCGTAAGGTCTCAATTTCCGTGAAGCATAAGCAATAACTTTCCCGTTCTGCATTAGTACACATCCGAGACCCTGTCCGGATGCATCACTATAGACCACAAATCCTTCCGTCCCTTGCGGTAAAGAAAGGACAGGTGCTGAAATTAACCGGCTCTTGAGTTCCTCAAAACTCTGTTGACACGCGTCGGACCACGTGTATTTCTTATCTTTCCTTAAAAGGTTCGTCATGGGTTGAGCGATTTTAGAAAATCCTTCCACAAATCGCCGATACTAACCAGCTAATCCGAGGAAACTTCGGATTTCCTTAACATTCTTCGGAGGTTGCCAATATCGAATAGCCTCCGTCTTCTGAGGATCAACACGAACTCCGTCTGATGAAATTACATGTCCAAGAAACGTCACTTCGGACATCCAGAATTCACATTTGGAAAACTTCCCATAAAGTTGCTCTCATCTCAACACGTCAAGCACCTGATGAAGGTGAAACTCATGCTCCTCCTGGTTACGAGAATAAATTAAAATGTCATCAATGAAGACAACCATGAACCGATCTAAATAGTCGATGAAAACCCGATTCATTAACTCCATGAATACCGCAGGTGCATTAGTTAATCCAAACGGCATTACCACAAACTCATAATGACCATAGCGTGTTCGGAACGCCGTCCTAGAAATATCCGACTCTCGGATTCGCAACTGATGATACCCAGATCTTAAATCGATCTTGGAAAATACTGAAGCTCCCTGAAGTTGATCTAAAAGATCATCAATACAGGGTAGGGGATATTTATTCTTGATCGTCACCCTGTTCAGCTCCCGGTAATCAATACACAAACGGAAAGAATCGTCCTTTTTCTTGACAAATAATACCGGTGCTCCCCACGGAGACGCACTCGGCCGTATATAACCCTTCTCGGTCAAATCCTCCAATTGATTCTTTAGTTCCAGCATTTCGGTCGGGGCCATCCGATACGGTGCCTTTGCTATTGGAGATGTACCAGGCTCCAACTCAATCGTGAATTCCACATCTCTCTGTGGAGGCAAACCAGGTAACTCGTCTGGAAATACGTCGGCATATTCTCTCACTACCGGAATATTCACCAACATTATTGATGATTTCTCGGTCTTAGTCATATAGCACCAATAACCGACACACCCCTGATTGAGTAATTTCACTGCTTTCATCAAGTTGATGACTCTCCCGGAACAGTTGGGATTACCTTCCTGAAAAATACATTCGATCCCATCGTCTGAAATGATAGTGACCAAATGCTCACGGACGCTAATGACGGCATCGTGACGATCCATCCAATCAATACCCGGAATGACATCGTCTCTCTGCAAATCTACCACGATTAGGTCTGCTAACCAATCACGGCCATGAAGCTGAATCAGACAATCCTTAATCTCACGATTTCCGATAATTCTTCTACCATCAGGTAGACCGATGACATAAGGCTCACAACTAGTAGCACTACCCAGACGTAGTCTACTCAAACATGATTCGGAAATAAAAGAATGCGATGCACCAGAATCAAAAAGGGTACACACAGGTTGAGATAGAATATCGAGTGTACCTGAGATCATCCGGGCCTCTGGATCGTCGATCTTCTTCATCTCATAAATTCGGGGCTTGCCGGCCCCCGAACCAGACGCTCCCGTCTGATAGCTCTTGGCTCCGCCTTTGTTAGCTCCTCGCTGCCTTAAACGACGCGACCGAGTGGCCCGATTCGGAACCGACCGGTTTGGGGCCCGAGATGTCGCGGAGTGGGTTTGGAGTCCTTCGCAAAACGGGCCCTATGCCCCGCAATTCCACGATTATGGCATGTGACACCGCCTCGGACATTTGGTACTAAAATGAACTCGTTTCTTCACAATTGAAACAGTGATAGCCGAATCGCCACTCGGGATCGAGATTCCGAGTTTAGGCGCCATAGGAGGTCGCTCAGAAAAAGTAGAGCCCGCACGAGGTTTCTTGAAAGTGGCCTGACTGCCGTCAGATTGATTACGATTCTTTGACTTCTTGCGAGTAGATGAAGTTTGATTCTTAGCAATTTCCTTAGCAGTAAGCTCATAAGTAAGAGCTTTCTCGATGAATTCGGCCAGGGTGGTGCAATGATGAGTAAGCAACTGTAGTCGCATACGAGGTTTCAACCTCTTGCTGAAATATTTGATCTTGTCCGCCTAAGAATGAATAATGGACGAGGCGAAAGGAAGTAGCTCCTGAAATTTCTCGACGATGGTGAGAACATCATCGTCCGCTGATGGGTCGGGAGTGAGTAATTCTGATAACTTGGCCTCTCTGAGTGGGGCCGGATAATACCTCTCCATCATGAGAGTCTTGAATTGTTCCCAAGTACAAAATCCGTCGGTGGGCTTCAACGATAACCACCATGAATGAGCGCTCTTACCCAGATAGTAAGCCGCGACTGAAACTTTGTGTCTCTCAGGACAGTCCACCATAGCAAACAGTTTCTCGAAATGCTCAAGCCAGTGAATGATATCCGCCGGTTCAAATGAACCCTCAAAAGTAGGTGGTCTTTGGCGAGAGATGTCGCCAATGATACTGCTCACACCCCTCTCTTGCCTCTGAGGTGGCGGAGGAGGAGCCTGTTGATTCTGAGTAGCTGAGTTATGCATCGTTTCCAGCAGTTGTGTCATCTGAGTCATTTGGGCCATCATGCCCTGCATAAAAGCGAGTGGATCAACCCGAACACCTTCTGACTGAGCTGTGTCTCGGGTACGACTCCCTGATAGTGAATGATTACGCCCAGGTGAATGAGTGGCAGCATCACTGCTCGATGAATTAGCATTATTCCTAGCATACGCACGTGTATTCACACGAGCTCTCGGGTTTCGGCCCGCACCGCGGTCTCTTCCCCCGCGTCCTCTGCCATCTCTTTCCATACTGAAGTGGGAAAGTCACGAAATGATTATATATCTCACATGAATATCACATTATGATTACGTTATGAAATGATGAAAATGAGCATACGCACCCAAACACAATGATTACATGAATGATCAACTGAGGTGACGTGATTATCTGATGAAATTCTTGAAATGATTAATTTGAACAAGTTAACAAGATTAATGATATGATCCTCAAGATCAACAACTGAACAATGAAATCAAATGAGTGATTAATGAATTAACATGACCGACTTGATCACAAATGAAAATGATAAATGAGGAAATCTTACTGTTCTTTGGTCTGAAGGGCTCGGCTCTTGCACGGGTCACACATGATGCGAAAGTCCAATGATACTAGTCTGATGAATGATGATTTCAAATGAAACATGACTCGGAAGGTAGTATTCAAAACCACTCTCCGATACCAACTCTGTAACACCCCAAACTAGGCGGATATTACAGTGCCGTGGACCCCCGACTGGGACCCACCAGGCGAGTGAAAATGAATGAAATACACAGGGTAAATGTAGTACCAAACTACATTACATCATTAATTACTCCGATGAGGAGTTTTATTACAACACACCCAAGGAAATGACCGAATACAAGTATATTTTATATGGAGATAAAATATACAACACTGAATGAACTCAAAATCCAAACGGAAATCTGCAGCGAAAATAAAATAAGGAAACACGGTGAATGAAAGGACTGGGGCCCCATACTAGTATCACTGGGACTCCTCGCCGTCAACGTTCTCTTCCCGTGCCTTAGCCTTGCCACGACCTGAAAAACAAAATCCCCCAACGGGCCGGGCCATACGTAACAACAATCCTCAAGAGTTGAATAAACACAATCATATATATGCTGTATAAACCACAAGTTAGATAAAAAATGAATCAGTTAGATTATAACCCAATCTTGTTGAAAACATACGTAATCAAACATGCTGTATGAATCAACGTATGGTATGGCTCAAAGGGTGGCGCCACACTACGCCCGGGATGGAAATGTGTCCGTGCACAAGCCACCATCGAGTATCGATCGAATACACGTGTGGTCTTGTACCTAATCAGTCTCACGAAGTGATCTTCTCGTGTGCACAGTCCAATGTGAGGCCAACAACCAACACACGACTTAATATGTGCCTGACATGAAAATCCTACACATACCAACTGGCACGCCAGTATGACCCGGAATGCCACGAGATAACAAAAGTGACATCGAAATCAATAATGACTCACCGAGATGAAATGATAGTGAAATGAATGATAGCTCAATGAAATGATTGGAACCGCCGTTCCTCGTGATTGAAGTGATTAATTGACAATGACAAGCCTCGATACGGTTAATACAATATGAATGAATTATGATTATGAATGAACAACAACGAAAGGAACGAATATCCCTTTAAATGAGTAAGAATTAACTTACCTTAACACCGATGATGATACGATCTCTCTCGAACAACATCCTAAGGAAACTACCGGTCGCTCGAACAACCTTGAATAACACAATTACCAACAATCCATTCAACATACGAATCAAACACGAATATAACTAACCCAAAACGTCGATACGACTAAACCAAGTTCATTGGGGCATTATATCGAACACTTGAGGCCAAACTTCGATTGTTTACAACCAAACCTCAATAATACCAATATCAAATCCCCAAGAAGTGTTTCAAACCAGCAAAATATCTTCAATACGATCAATAATCCAATATGAATATCCAAATTCGTGATTTCAACAACAATTAATCGAAAACCCCCAAATCCAACTCAATATTCAAAGTGTTCTTGAATAACCTTTCAATAATCCGATGAATATTCATACATACTCATTATCATATGTATATCTCTTCATACAACATGATTATAACGTCCAAAACATCATATCTCAACACAAATCGAAATCCAAGAGGTTTGAGAATATTACCTTTGAAGATCTAAACACTTTGATTCGATGAACACGCGTTAGATCGACGATCCGAGCTTCACAACCGAATGAAAATGATGAAAAATCAAGTATTCAAGTGATTGATGATGAAAATTTCTCCCACAAACCCTCTCTCTCGGAAGTAGGATGAAGAAATGAGTTTTTCTTCTCAAAAAACGAAATTATAGTGCGGCACCTTGTGTGCCGCGGCCGGCCGAGTGTGTGCGCATGCCAACAAATCTGCCCCCGGTGCTCGGCGGCGCTGCCCCGCCGGGCAGGAGCCGCGGCCTCGCACAGCCGGTCGGCCAAAACTGCAATATGTGAGTGCCGCGGCGCACACTCCCTTGTGCCGCGGCCCACAATCCCTTGGGTCCTAAAATGATGAAAAATGACCCGGGAAGAGAATAAAAGCAATAGGAATCAATATTTGGGAAATAATAACACGAAATGGAAGTGCGGAAACCCCAAAACGGTGGTTCCAAGCAATGATTACAAGGGTTCGCCCAACAAAAGCACAATTTGAACAATGAGGAGATTTGAAATGACATGAATTCCAACGTCAACATCGACTAATGAATCAATTACAACAATCAAGATAATACTCTTATCTCGATTCCCAAGTAAGGTTGAAACAATGAACAATATCGATACACAACTCGAAGTTATTCCGAACGGTGAACACGAATGAATGAATGTAGATGATGAACGGTTATTAACAAGTGAAAAATTACATAGAGACAATTACTGAATGATAATGACTGACAACCGGGTATTACTTCATACACGAAAACATACACGAGGGGAAAGATACGGATTGTAGATTAATTCGGTATTATTAGGATCGTTGATCTGGCATTATTAGAATCATATCTAAATCCAAGAGAGGTTTGTCTAGTAATAATAGAAAGCTAGATAAGTTGTTTTCTTGCCCGATAGAAAAGGAAAACGGTTTATCTTTGACTGACATAAAGACAAGAGTGTAACAGTTTATCTCGGACCGATTGAAAACGAGATAGTAACGGTATCCCTCGGACCGATAGAAGACAAGATGCAGAGGTTGATCTTAAGCCTAAGGAAAAAGATACGAGGAGAGGACGTAGGCACGTTTGGACAAACCTCTATAAATATCAAAATCATAGATGCTAATTGCTCCACCTTGACCAAGTACAGGTTCACTTACTAGGAAACTACACATCTTAAAGATCAAAATCATCTATTTCTGCACCAATTATATTCACTGATATTTTGGTCTCTTCAGCGCAGATTCTTGAACCCGAGATCGGCTAAAAGAAATCTGTGAAAGGACATCCATCCCAATCCTGGATTTATGATTCAAGATGGATAAAAAACAACGCAGGTCTCCAAACCGCTATTGGTACACATAAATAAGTTTAACTTTGTCCATGTGGTTTAGTTTGCAGAGAAATTCTTGCTTGCTGTTTTTTCCCCCTTTGCAATTTGTTGGCATTTGCTATTTATATTAATTATGTCATTCATTACATTTCTTTAGCTTTTCATTCAAGCCATGGGATAAGGTTCGCGTAATTGTGTTTAATTACGACTCTTCACCTATCAAGGACCTGTCGGTTTGCTCTGTAATGTTCACCCAAAGCTGGAATGTGTTACTTCGTTGGATTGATCAATGTAATTATTGATCTTTTAGTTTCTTCCATGAATTCAAATTAAGTTGAGTTTGATCTTATTCTTCTAGTGAATAGAATTACAATAAATTATGTTGATTGATTAAGAGTTGATTGAATAATAATCAATGTACTGGGGCTTTAGTGTATCCTATAGATAGTTGCGTTTTCGAGAAAATCTAGAGTATTATATCTATAAATCTGATAAAACTTTAGTATAAAATTCATATTATATATTGGAGATTGAACTTAGTTGTGGTGTAAGTAAAGGGATGTAACTGTGTTACCTCATGTAAATAGATATTTGTAGAGAATGTCTATGTTCTTTTAGTCTCAAAATTTTAATAAAAATTTAGGATGAAGAGTTCTAATATACTGCACAATTACGGTGAGCACTACTGATGTGTCAATGATGTTAGCATATTAAAAAAACTGTTACATGAGCAGGTGCTCACAAAAGTGTAAATAACTGAAAGTCCATATGTTTCCGTCCATTTCCATCACCTGCTCACAGTAACTTGATACGGAATCAATTGATATGAACGAAGAAGACGAAGTAAGGATCGATATTAATGACCTTACTACACGCCATGCACGGACTACTATGTATTTAGGCGAGAAAACGGACATAAGACGTGGAGTATCGGTCTCAGCGGCCCGTGTCATGCTATGCCGAAAGGTCGACATCCAACCTACCGGAAAAATGTTCAATATGCCGGAAAATATCCAACCTGCCAGAAAATTCACCACCGGCCGGAAAAATCACCACCTGACCGGAAGTGGCCGAGCACTGCCGACCGGACCCGACCGTGTCGTCCGGCACGGCCGTGCTGTACTAGTCCAGAAATGTAAAAGTCACTGCCCATAGGACTCGACCGTGTTGTCTGGCACGGTCGAGTCGAACTATGCCGGATAAGCCAAAACCTACTGCCAGACGGCCCGACCGTGTTCCAGGACACGATCGGACCCACGCCGAACGTCCTTGTCGCTGCGCGCCTGCGCCGTCACTGCTTCGGACGAGTCCCTGTCGGATGTCCTCGCCGCGCCGCGGCCGTATCAGACACGGCCGAGTCACCGCCGACAGCTGCCGCGCCTGCCGAGTGTCCTTGTCGCGCAGCGGCCGTGTCAGGCGACACGGCCGAGTCCTGCCGACAGATTTCACCTTTTTTTTGTATTTTATTTTGTGTGTTTGTCTTTGCCTTGTTTTTTACTCATTTTAGGGATTGTGTTTCCCCTAAAATTAGGATTGTTGTTCCTTTTATGTTTTATTTTGATTATTCAAAGATTTTATAAATCTTTGAATTATTTTCTTATTTTAGGAAGACTTGAAGTCTCCTATATATAGGCTTGTGTAAGCATTGTAACATCCATTGTATGTTGAAGAAATCTTAATACACTTGTGTTTTCTTGGTGAATGCTTTTCATCAAAACCTTGGTTATAATTCGACGCGTTTTCGAGTTTTAATCGAATCGATTCTCAATAGGTCTTGAGAAAAGATTATCTTATCAAACTATAGGTCTAGTTTGATAAATCATCCATATTGTTCTTGTTTATGTAAACCGAATTGCCCTACTTTCGGTTATATCTTACGAGTGTTACACATATTCGAGTGTTGTGAGGTAACAAAATATATCCGCTGCATTTTCCGGCGAATTTACGTTCATCTTAATACTTAATTCGTATCATTAGTGGCATCGGAGCCCAAGGTTACTTCCTTGGCAAATTTCTCTTGGCGATTTTCTTATCAAAAATATTCTAGCATGGATTTTTCCGACGATTTCATGGAGAAACTACGTGAGGCATTACACAGCATGCAAGAACCACGTTTTCAAGCAAGAAGAGGAGGATATGATGCACATTCACCGCGTCATGTGGATGAATTTAAAGTTAATGAACTTCCGGAATTTGTCGGAGGTACTAATCCCGAAGTTTACCTAGAGTGGGAGAGGAAGATTGAACGTATGTTCGACTTCAAGCACCTTAACGATGAGAAACGTTGCAAATATGCAATTCTCAAGTTAGGGAAGGGCGCTTCCTTATGGTTCGAGGGTATGAAAACACAACGAGCTGCAAGGGAAAAGAGAAAATCCGTTCTTGGGATTCTTTGAAGAAAAAACTACGTAAAAGGTATGTCCCGACATCACATCGGTTAACCTTATACCGAAAAATTGCGGAGTTCGTACAAGGGAAACTAAGTGTGGAAGAATATATCGAAGAATTTGAAGGCTTGGCCTTAATGGGAGAACTTGAAGAAAATGAAGAACAACGAATGTCACGTTTCTTACGTGGTCTAAATCGAAACATTGCAAATACGGTGGAGTTATACCCATATGGAGATTTTGACACTTTATGCGGGCTATGCATAAAAATTGAAGCTCAAAACAGGTCGAAGTTTACCAAACCCAAATTTCCATACAAATTCGAAAATACAAATGCCGGGTCAAGTTCGACTACGAAACCTACCGTACCTTTTCAAGTCCCTACCCCGGCCCCGAAGGTTCCCCACGTTTCCAAGGAAACGAGCTTGGCTAAAGTACAATGTTTTAAATGTCAAGGCTTTGGTCACTATCAAAATGCATGTCCAAATAAACGGGTGGTCACTTTAAGAGAAGCTCTTGCGGTCCGAGACGAACTTTTGGTCGAGGACGAGAAGGAAGGCCTTGGTGACGTATTTAACATGGAGGCCGAGGAAGAGAATGAGGATTGCGAGACGTATGATGCTCTATGATACTACTTTAGTGCTTCGAGCACTACATACCAAAATCATTCCAAGTGATACGGAGCAAAGAGACCAAATCTTCCATTCCAAATGCAAAGTCGGAGAAAAGTGGTGTAGCTTGATAATAGACGGAGGGAGTTGCACGAATGTAGCATCAAACGAGATGGTCACCAAGCTCGGGCTAACTACTACGGCTCACCCGAGACCGTATGCTTTACATTGGCTCGATGATGGAAGCAAAGTGAAGGTGACGAGACAAGTACGGGTCAACTTAACTATGGGATCATACGGAGACGATGTGTTATGTGACGTACTCCCGATGGACGCATGCCACGTACTTTTGGGACGACCATGGATGTTCGACCGAGATGTTTTGCATCGAGGAAGGAGTAACGAATATGAATTACGAGATAAAGGCAAGAAGATTGTGCTTAAACCAATGGCACCCCAAGCCATTCGATCGATGAGTTCTAATCAAATGGAGAAACCGAAGCTTGCCATGTTTGCTAGCGAGAAAGAGGTGAGACATACTATTGACGATGGCGAGCGTGTGTATTTATTGATGATTAAAGAAACGCGAGATGTTGACTTAGTTGTGCAAGGCAAGAGAGATATCGATACCTTGCTACAAGAATTTTCGGATGTCTTCCCGGAAGACTTACCGCCGGGTTTACCACCCTTACGTGGGATTGAACACCAAGTCGACCTTGTACCGGGTGCATCACTCCCTAAAAAGGCCGCCTATCGATGTAACCCCGAGGAGACAAAGGAGTTGCAAAAACAAATCGAGGAGCTAATGAACCGCGGGTACGTTCGAGAAAGTTTGAGCCCTTGTGCGGTTCCGGTTTTACTTGTTCCAAAGAAGGATGGGTCATGGCGGATGTGTATAGATAGTAGAGCCGTGAACAACATAACCATCAAATATCGGTTCCCAATTCCGAGACTTGATGATATGTTGGATGAGTTGCATGGTTCGGTAATTTTTTCGAAGGTTGATTTGAGAAGCGGCTATCATCAAATTCGCATGCGGGAAGGAGATGAATGGAAAATGGCTTTCAAGACAAAACATGGATTATATGAATGGCTCGTCATGCCCTTTGGCCTTACAAATGCGCCAAGTACTTTCATGCGATTAATGAATGAGGTACTTAAGCCGTTTTTGGGAAAATTTGTCGTCGTATACTTGGACGACATCTTGATTTATAGTCGATCATTGCAAGAGCATACCGGACACTTGAGGAAAGTCTTCGAGATCCTTAGGGATAAAAAACTTTACGGGAAGAAGGAGAAGTGTTCATTTCTAGTCGAGAGTGTAGCCTTTCTTGGCTACATCGTTTCTAAAGAAGGAGTGTCGGTTGATCAAACCAAGATCGAGGCGATTAAATCTTGGCCTACGCCCAAAACCATCACGGAAGTCCGATCCTTTCATGGACTTGCTTCTTTTTATCGGAGGTTCATACGAGACTTTAGTACCATTTGTAGCCCGATAACGGAATGCTTAAAAAAAGGACCGTTTGTGTGGAATGGGGCTGCCCAAGGGGCGTTTGAAAAATTGAAGGCGAAGATGTATGAAGCACCTATCTTGGCTTTACCCGACTTTTCACAACCTTTCGAGGTAGAATGTGACGCAAGTGGAGTGGGTATTGGGGCGGTCCTCGTCCAAGGAAGGCGACCAATTGCATACTTTTCGGAGAAATTGGGTGGGGCTCGACTCAACTATTGTACTTATGACAAGGAGTTCTATGCCATTGTGAGAGCTCTTGATCATTGGAGCCATTACCTTCAGCCGAAACATTTCATCCTACATTCGGATCATGAGTCCTTGAAATATATTAACGGCCAACTAAAGTTGAGTCCGAGACATGCTAAATGGGTGGAATTCTTGCAATCATTCCACTTTTCATCGAAGTACAAAGATGGCAAGAGCAACGTTGTGGCGGATGCTTTGTCTAGACGGTATGTCTTGCTCTCTACTCTTGACATTCGGTTGCTTAGGTTCGAAGCTTTAAAGGAGTGTTATGATGGGGATGTGGATTTTGGTGAGGTTTTCATTCGGTGTAAATTTGGCCCATTTGGAGAATTTACGTTGCAAGAAGGATTCCTTTTCAAAGGAAATCGCCTTTGTTTACCCAAACACCCGATTCGGGAATTGTTGGTTCGGGAAGCTCATGGTGGAGGCTTGGCCGGTCATTTTGGTTCGGCTAAAACATTGGAGGTACTTAAAGAGCATTTTCATTGGCCGAAGATGCAAGTGGATGTACACGACATAATTAATAAGTGTGTAACATGCCATATTGCTAAGAGCTCGTTCAAACCGGGAGTTTACATGCCTTTGCCGATTCCGGAAAGGCCGTGGGAAGATGTCTCAATGGACTTCATTGTTGCTTTACCTCGAACTCAACGAGGGAGAGATGCTATTATGGTTGTGGTAGGCCGATTTTCGAAGATGGCTCACTTTGTGGCTTGCCACAAGACGGACGACGCAAGTAACGTCGCTGATTTGTATTTCCGAGAAATCGCATTTATTGCATGGGGTTCCAAAAACGATTGTTTCGGATCGGGACTCAAAATTCCTTAGCTATTTTTGGAACACCTTGTGGAGAAAGGTGGGGACCAAACTACTTTTTAGCACGTCACATCATCCACAAACGGACGGTCAAACCGAGGTAACCAATCGAACGTTAGGCACTCTACTACGTGGTCTTGTGAACAAGACACAAAAGGATTGGGACTTGAAACTTGCACATGCATAGTTCGCTTATAATCGTTCTCCTACTCATGCCACGGCACACTCTCCGTTCGAAGTAGTTTACGGACTAAACCCGTATATGCCGTTAGATCTAATTCCATTGCCAAATGACGAGTTAGTGCACAAGGATGCGGAATCAAAATTGAAATCGATGATGAAATTACACGAGCAAGTACGTAATCGAATCAAGGAAATAAACGAGGCTTACAAACGAAAGTCGAACAAACAAAGAAGGCCGAGATTGTTCGAAGTTGGTGATTTGGTTTGGTTGCACTTGAGGAAAGAGCGATTTCTAAGTAAACGTAAGAACAAATTAATGCCGCGAGCGGAGGGACCGTTTAAGGTAATCGCTAAAGTGAACGACAACGCTTACAAATTAGAACTTCCGGGAGATTATGGGATTCATGCAACCTTTAATGTTGGGGACCTCTCGCCTTACATCGATGATGACGGAATTTCGGAATTGAGGACAATTCCTTTCAAAGGAGGAGGAGATGATACGGAATCAGTTGATATGAATGAAGAAGACGAAGTAAGGATCGATATTAATGACCTTACTACACGCCATGCACGGACTACTATGTATTTAGGCGAGAAAACGGACATAAGATGTGGAGTGTCGGTCTCAGCGGCCCGTGTCATGCTATGCCGAAAGGTCGACATCCAACCTGCCGGAAAAATGTTCAATATGCCGGAAAATATCCAACCTGCCGGAAAATTCACCACCGGCCGGAAAAATCACCACCTGACCGGAAGTGGCCGAGCACTGCCGACCGGACCCGACCGTGTCGTCCGGCACGGCCGTGCTGTACTAGTCCAGAAATGTAAAAGTCACTGCCCATAGGACTCGACCGTGTTGTCTGGCACGGTCGAGTCGAACTATGCCGGATAAGCCAAAACCTACTGCCAGACGGCCCGACCGTGTTCCAGGACACGATCGGACCCACGCCGAACGTCCTTGTCAGTGCCGCGCCCGTGCCGGGTCACTGTCGGACAAGTCCCTGTCGGATGTCCCTGTCGCGCCGCGACCGTGTCAAGCAGACATGGTCGAGTCACTGCCGACAGCGCCGCGCCCGTGCCGAGTGTCCTTGTCGCGCCGCGGCCGTGTCAGGCGACACGGCCGAGTCCTGCCGGCAGATTTCACCTTTTTTTTGTATTTTATTTTGTGTGTTTGTCTTTGCCTTGTTTTTTACTCATTTTAGGGATTGTGTTTCCCCTAAAATTAGGATTGTTGTTCCTTTTATGTTTTATTTTGATTATTCAAAGATTTTATAAATCTTTGAATTATTTTCTCTTATTTTAGGAAGACTTGAAGTCTCCTATATATAGGCTTGTGTAAGCATTGTAACATCCATTGTATGTTGAAGAAATCTTAATACACTTGTGTTTTCTTGGTGAATGCTTTTCATCAAAACCTTGGTTATAATTCGACGCGTTTTCGAGTTTTAATCGAATCGATTCTCAATAGGTCTTGAGAAAAGATTATCTTATCAAACTATAGGTCTAGTTTGATAAATCATCCATATTGTTCTTGTTTATATAAACCGAATTGCCCTACTTTCGGTTATATCTTACGAGTGTTACACATATTCGAGTGTTGTGAGGTAACAAAATATATCCGCTGCATTTTCCGGCGAATTTACGTTCATCTTAATACTTAATTCGTATCATAACTCTAATGTCTTGTTTTATTGTTCTTCTCAATTTGGTTATTGCGGTTGTAGAGTTGGGGATTATGTGGGAAAAGGATCGGTTGGGACGTTTTAAAATTCTGTTGATGCACAAAACCTTGCGAAGAAATTTCCAGGCCTGCTGGCTATTATACTCGAGGTGCTACAAGTATATATTTGGTTTTGTGATATGTATTCTTCATTTCATGGCTGTTGCGTGACATGGGTTGGGTATTGTTTGTCAACTAGAGGCTAGAACTACATTTAGATTTCCCAGAACTTCCGTATGATCGCGTGGGTTTATCCAATTGCTTAGGTGTGTTTGGTAAGAAATCAATTTTCAGATTTTACAGTCCTTTAGAACGAGTCTGATCATTTACAGAAATCCCACATTTGTGATTTATCTTATAATGTTACTCTGATGATAATATCGACCAAATGAGATCATATTCTTCGCAATCAACTTTGATTGTTTGCTGGAAGTTGCAAGGGACATTGTTTGATTATAAGTGAATCTAGATAAAACTATTCTGATCTTACCTCAGGTAGTGCAATTCACACCTGATTTCATATGTATATGATGTCTTTATGTGCTTTTCCCCTGATCGTTGTTTACTCTTGTATGAAAAGGTTGTGCTTTTCATATGTAACTTGCATGTACGACGATCTCTATTGTTGGTGATATGTCTCTGTTCTTGGTGGTTTGCCGTCAATTTTGTTTCTCTTGAATTAGCATATAACCTTTTAGATGATATCTAATATAGTATATGTAATACCCGGTTGTAATTCATTCATTTTCATTCAGTAATTATCAGTCTGTAATTGTCACTCAGTGTATTTTCACTCAATTATAATCATTCACCAATCATGTTCATTCACCGTGTTCACCGTTCGGAAAAACTTCGAGTTGTGTACCATTATTGTTCATTGTTTCAACTTTCCTCATATGAGTTCGACTTTGTTAGATCACCATTAATTTTTGGTAACTCCAAAAATTCTAAATCTTTGCAATATTATAGAGCATCGAATTAGCTTTCCAATGGTTCAAACGGTGAGTCAATCGGAGTCCGGACGAGAGAGTTATGGTCGTTTTAGCTCACCCGCTCATTTTTCAGTTATTGGCCGATCACTGCCGACCGAACTCGGCCGTGTCGTCCGACACGGCCCGTGCCGTACTCGTCCGGAAATGCCGTCTCGCCTCAGACCCGACTGTCCGCCTGCACGGCCGAGTCGAACTCTTCCGGATAAGCTGAACCGATCGCTGACACGCCCGACCGTGTTCCAGACACGGTCGAGTCATGCCGAGTCGCCGCTTGACGGGTCACTATCGGAAGGCCCTTCGCGCCACGACCGTGTCAAGCAGACACGGCCGAGTCCTGTCGGCGGTATGCGACACGACCGTGCCGATCGGCACGGGCCGTGTCCGGCAGGGCAGTCAACCCCTTTAAATTCGTTTTTTGAGCATTTCAGCTCATTTCTTTCCCTTTTCTTCACCTGCTACAACCGAGAGAGAAAGCTTGAGGGAGGGTTTTTCCTTCACAAATCATTTGGGTGTTTGATTTTCTTCATCTCCTTTCGATCGTGAAGCCCGGATAATCAATCTAACGCGTGTTCTTCGGATTAAAGTACTTGGATCTTCAAAGGTAATATTCTTCAACACCTTGGATTTCGAATTTTGTGTTGAGTTATGATGTTTTGGACATTATAATCATGTTATATGAAGGGATATGTATATGATTATGAGTTTGTATAAGGATTCATTGGATTATTGAAGGATTATTCAAGAACACTTTGAATATCGAGTTGAAATTGGGGGTTTTCGATTAATTGTCGTTATAATCACGTTTTTGGATATTCATAACGGATTATTGATCATATTGGAGATGTTTTGTTGGTTTGAAACACTTCTTGGGGGAATTAATAGTGGCTTATTGAGATTTGATTGTAAACAACCGGAGTTTGGCCACAACGTATTCGATATAATGCCCCAATGAACTTAGTTTAATCGTATCGATGTTTTGAGTTCGTTATATTCGTGTTTGATTCGTATATTGAACGAGTTGTTGGATATTGTATAATTCAAGGTTGTTCGAGCGACCGATATCTCAATTAGGACGTTGTTCGTGGAGGATAATTGTCACCGGTATTGTGTAAGTTAATTCTTACTCGGTTAAAAGGATATTCATCCCTTTTGTTGTTGTTCATTCATAATCATAACTCATTCATCATTATATTAACCGTATCAAAACTTGTTGTTGTCAATTAATCACTTCAGTCATAAGGAACGACGGTTCCAATCTTTTCATTGAGCTGTCATTTATTTCGTTACCATTCCACCTCGGTGAGTCATTATTCATTTTCGATGTCACTTTTGTTATATCGTGGCATTCCGGGTCATACTGGCGTGCCGGTTGGTATGTGTAGGATTTTCATGTCGGGCACATTATAGTCGTGTGTTGGTTGGTGGCCTCACATTGGACTGTGCACACGAGATTGATTGTTTCGTGAGACTGATTAGGTACAAGACCACACGTGTATTCGATGGATACTCGTTGGTGGCTTGTGCACGGACACATTTCCATCCCGGGCGTAGTGTGGCGCCACCCTTTGAGCCGTACTATTAGTTGATTCATATAGCATGTTTGATTGCGTATGTTTCGACAGGATATTTTATAATTTCAGATATAATCATGATTGTGTATTTTCAGCCCTTGGGGATTGTTGTTCTTTGTAACTGACCCCGTTTGGGGATTTTGTTTTTCAGGTCTTGGCAAGGCAAAAGCAGGGGGAGAACACGCTGACGTCGAGGAGTCCCAGTGATACTAGTAGGGGGCCCCGATCTTTCAGTTATTCATGTTATTGTCCTTTATTTTCTGCTGCAGACTTTCATTTGAATACTCCGTTTCATTCAGTGTTGTGTATTTTATCTTCATATAAAATACACTAGTATTCGGTATTGTCCTGGTGTGTTGTAACTAAACTCCTCATCGGAGTAATTATTGTTGTAATGTAGTTCGGTACTACATTTATCTTGTGTAATTCATTCATTTTCATTTGCCTGGTGGGTCCCAGTTGGGGATCCACGGCACTGTAATATCCGCCTAGTTTGGGGTGTTACAGAGTTGGTATCGGAGCGTGGTTTTGAATACTACCTTCCGAGTCATGTTTCATTTGAAATCATCGTCATCGGACTAGTATCATTGGACTTTCGCGTCACGTGTGACCTGTGCAGATGCCGAGCCAATCAGACCGAAAGAACTGTAAGATTTCTAACGCCATGGTATAATTTCTGGCAATTATCATTCATTCATAATTCATCAATTAACAATTCTCAAACATCATCATTCATTGTGATTAGGACGATCATGTTAACTCATTAATCACTTAATCCATTTCATTACTCAGTTAATAATCAGGACGATCATGTTAACTCATTAATTACTCAATTCATTTCATTACTCGATTGTCAACTGAAGATCATATTATCAATCTTGTTAAGTTATTCAAGATAATCATTTTAAGAATTTCATCAGATAATCATGTAACTTCAGTAAATCATTCATATAATCACTAAGTTAGAGCATGTATACTCATTTTCATCGTCTCATGACATAATCATAACGTGTTAATCATGCGGGAAATATAATCATTATGCGACCTTCCTACTTCAGTATGGAGAGAGCTGTCAGGGGATGCATGGGGAGAGGCCGCGGTGCGGACCGAAACCCGAGAAATAATCACTCGCTGCCGGGAAATCGTGCCCAGGACTCGGCTCGACCAGAAGATGTTCGGGTTGATCCACTCATTTTTATGCAGGCCATGATGACCCATGTGCAGTTGCTCAATCATCATTGCGCCACTCTGACCGGATTAATCGAGAGAACTCTCCCGTATGAGCCAGCTGCTAAGGAAAGTGCTGAACAACAACCTTCATTTGTCAGCAAGAAATCAACGAAGCGTAATCAATCCATAGGCGGTCAGTCAACCTTCAAGAAGCCTCGTGTGAGTCCTATCATTTCTGAGCGACCTCCTACGGCGCATAATCGTGCGGGATCTCATGCCCGAGCGGCCAGTTCGGCCATCACCTGTTTCAATTGTGGAACGCCGGGTCATTTCAAAGATCGAATGTCCAAACCGTCTATCACGTGCTATAATTGTGGGAATTTCGGGCATAAGGCCCGTTTTTGCCGAAGGGACTCCAAGTCGGCTCCGGCGGCATCTCAGGCCCCGAAGCAATCAGCCTTTCATAATCAGACTGCTTTGTCAACGTCGTTTAAGACACTGGAAGCAAATAGAGTTGGGACTCGTATTTATCAGACGGGAGCGTCCGGTTCGGGGCCGGCAAGTCCCAGATTCATATGATGAGGAGGATCGACGATCCGGTGGCCCGAATGATTTCAGGTATACTCGTAATTTTATTTCAACTTGTGTGTACCTTTTGATTCTGGTACACCGCATTCATTCATTTTCGAATCATGCTTGAATAGACTTATTTCAGGATAGTCCTATTGTTTGTGGACCTCATACCATCGGTCTACCTGACGATGGAAGAATTTTCGGAATCATACCGAATTAAGCTTAATGACCGCGATTGGTTGATGGATCTAATCGTGGTGAACTTATCTTAGGACGATGTAATTTTCGGTATTAGTTGGTTTGATCGTCTTGATACTATCCTCATTGTTTGTTAGCGTTTGGTCGCTATCTTTCCGTCGTTGGTTGTCGAATGTGTGTTTCAGGGAAGTAATCCCCGTTGTTCCAGAAGAAGTATTATTATGACGAAAGCAGAGAAATTCCGCAATCGAACTATTCAATCATTCATTATATCATTCCCATCGATTGGCCTTTCTAAGGCAATCGAGTTATTCAATCATTCCTTGTATCATTTCCATCGATTGGCTTTTCTAAGACAATCGAGTCATTCAATCATTCATTGTATCATTTTCATCGATTGGCCTTTCTAAGGCAATCGAGTCATTCAATCATTCATTGTATCATTTTCATCGATTGGCCTTTCTAAGGCAATCGAGTTATTCAATCATTCATTGTATCATTTTCATCGATTGGCCTTCCTAAGGCAATCGAGTTATTCAATCATTCATTGTATCATTTTCATCGATTGGCCTTTCTAGGGCAATCGAGTTATTCAAACATTCATTGTATCATCTTCATCGATTGGCCTTTCTAAGGCAATTGAGTTGTTCAATCATTATTGGTATCTCTTTTTATCGATTGACCATTCTAGGGCAATCGAAATGTTCAATCATTCGTGGTATCATTGTCATCGATTGACGATGTATTTCCAGACGAGTTATCTGGTTGCCTTCACATAGAGTAAGGGAATTCAGGGGTGAGTTGGAGCCAGACGTCCCGTTATCGAAGGCACCGTATCGGATGGCCCCGACTGAATGCGGGAGTTGAAGATTCAACTTGAGGAGTAGTTCGAGAAAGGTTATCTCCGACCGATTGCGTCCCCGTGAGGAGCACCGGTGTGATCTGTCAAGGAGAAGGATGGCTCGTCTCGTGTGTGTATTAATTACCAGGAGTTGAACAGGTGATGATCAAGAGTAGTATCCTTACCCCGTATTAATGATCTTTTAGATCAACTTCGTGGAGCCTCGGTATTTTCCAGATCGACTTAAGATCCGGATATCACCAGTGCGGATTCGAGAGTCGGATATCGCGAGGACAGCGTTTTGTACACGCTATGGTCATTATGAGTTCGTAGTTATGCCGTTCGGGCTAACTATTGCACCTGCGGTATTCATGGAGTTAATGAATCGGGTTTTCATCGACTTTTTGGATCAGTTTGTTGTTGTCTTCATCGACGACATTTTGATTTATTCTCGTAGCCGAGAGGAACACGAGGTTCATCTTCATCAGGTCTTCGACGTGTTGAGACGAGAGCAACTTTATGGAAAGTTTTCCAAATGTGAGTTCTGGAGGTCCGAAGTGACTTTCTCGGGCATGTAATTTCATCTGACAGAGTTCGTGTCGACCCTCAGAAGACGGAGACTATCCGAGATTGGCAACCTCCGAAAGATATTAAGTAAATCCGATGTTTCCTCGAATTAGTTGGTCAATTATCCAACCCACGACCTGGAGCTAGCAGCCATGGTTTTCGCGTTGGGGATTTGGCGTCGTTACCTTTATGGCGTCACCTTTCAGTTATTCACCAATCACAAGAGTTGAAGGATATATTTACTCACAAGGAGTTAAATATGCGACAGAGGCGGTGGTTGGAACTAATCAAAGATTTTGATATCGAGATCCTTTACCACCCGGGCAAGGCGAACGTTGTCGCCGATGCCTTGAGTCGTAAGTCCGTTCAGGAGCAGATGCTTGCTCGTTTAACAGTTCAGAAGTAGCTCCAGCAGGAATTCCTTAGACCCGAGATCGAGGTCTGGCTTCAGCGAGTTCTGAGACAGCTTTGTATGTTAGAGATTTCATCGTCACTTGAGGAGGTAATCAGAGAGAATCAGGGTTCAGACCCAGCATTGATGCGCATCCGTGAAGATGTGGCTCAGGGGAAAGCCCCTGGATTCGTGATCCATGAGGATGGACTTTTGAGGTTTAAGAACCGGTTGTGCGTACCGGCAAATGACGAGTTGAAAACTCTATTTTGAGAGAAGCTCATACTACCCCTTATTCTGTTCATCCGGGGTCCAGCAAGATGTACAAGGACTTGAAACAAAATTACTGGTGGAGTAATATGAAGCGAGAAGTCGCAGAATTTGTTTCGAGATGCTTAACCTGTCAACAAGTCAAGATTGAACATCAGCGACCGGCAGGTATGTTAAAACCTCTTCCTATTCCCGAATGGAAGTGGGAAGACATTTCTATGGATTTCATCACGAGTTTGTCGACGAGTCGTCGTGGCATGAATACGATCTGGGTGATTGTGGACCGCTTAACTAAATCAGCTCATTTTCTTGAGATTAAGGATACTTGGGGTCCCGAGAGACTTGCCCAGTTATTCATCAAGGAGATAGTGAGATTGCACGGTACTCCTAAGAGTATCGTTTCCGATCATGACGGTCGATTTGTGTCTCATTTTTGGAAATCAGTTCATCGTGCTATGGGAACTCAGCTCAATCTCGATCGCCTTTTCATCCTCAGTCCGACGGACAATCAGAGAGGACTATTCAGACATTAGAGGACATGTTGAGGGCATGCGTCCTCGATTGGAAGGACGATTGGGAAGCCCAACTACCATTGATCGAGTTCACGTATAATAATAGTTGGCATACTTCCATTAAGATGGCACCTTACGAGGCCTTGTACGGTCGTCGTTGTCGCTCTCCTTTGTGTTGGGATGACTTGTCAGAATCAATCGGCACCGAGCCCGATATGCTTATAGCCGCCCGGGAGAAGGTAGCTTTGATCAAGAGTCGTATGTTGACAGCTCAGAGTCGACAGAAATCGTATGCGGATAATCGTCGTCGACCACTAGAGTTCGAGACGGGTGACCATGTTTTGGTCAAGGTATCCCCGAGTCGATGTATTTTCTGTTTCGGAAAACGGGGGAAGTTGAGCCCGAGATTCATTGGACCGTTTGAAATTTTGGATCGAGTAGGCGAGTTAGCTTATCGATTGGCTTTACCTCCGGCTTTGAGCAGGATTCATAATGTGTTTCACGTCTCTCAGTTGCGGAAGTATGTTGCCGACCCGAGTCACATACTTGATTCGAAATCGAGATCGCAGATGATCATTCGTACGAGGAGCGTCCTGTACGAGTGTTAGAGCGGCGAATCAAACAGTTGAGGAACAAGACGATCCCTTTGGTCAAGATTCAGTGATCTAGACACGGAGTCGAAGAGGCCACTTGGGAAACCGAGGAGAATATGCGGGAGAGTTATCCCGAGTTGTTTGACCCTTAGTTTCGGGGACGAAACTCTTTTTAAGGGGCGGAGTATGTAATACCCGGTTGTAATTCATTTTCATTCAGTAATTATCAGTCTGTAATTGTCACTCAGTGTATTTTCACTCAATTATAATCATTCACCAATCATGTTCATTCACTGTGTTCACCGTTCGGAAAAACTTCGAGTTGTGTACCATTATTGTTCATTGTTTCAACTTTCCTCATATGAGTTCGACTTTGTTAGATCACCATTAATTTTTGGTAACTCCAAAAATTCTAAATCTTTGCAATATTATAGAGCATCGAATTAGCTTTCCAATGGTTCAAACGGTGAGTCAATCGGAGTCCGGACGAGAGAGTTATGGTCGTTTTAGCTCACCCGCTCATTTTTCGATTATTGGCGATCCTCGCCGACCAACTCGGCCGTGTCATCCGACACGGCCCGTGCCGTACTCGTCCGGAAATGCCGAAGTCTCTGCCTCAGGACCCGACCGTGTCGTCTGGCACACCCGAGTCGAACTCTTCCGGATAAGCCAGAACCAACTGCCGACACGCCCGACCGTGTTCCAGGACACGATCGAGTCATGCCGAGTCGCTGTCGGACGGGTCACTATCGAAAGGCCCTCCGCGCCGCGACCGTGTCAAGCAGGACACGGTCGAGTCCCTGTCGGCCAGCTGTGCGACACGACCGTGCCGATCGGCATGGGCCGTGTCCGGCAGGGCAGTCAACCCCTTTAAATTCATTTTTTGAGCATTTCAGCTCATTTCTTTCCCTTTTCTTCACCTACAACCGAGAGAGAAAGCTTGAGGGAGGGTTTTTCCTTCACAAATCATTTGGGTGTTTGATTTTCTTCATCTCCTTTCGATCGTGAAGCCCGGATAATCAATCTAACGCATGTTCTTCGGATTAAAGTACTTGGATCTTCAAAGGCAATATTCTTCAACACCTTGGATTTCGACTTTTGTGTTGAGTTATGATGTTTTGGACGTTATAATCATGTTATATGAAGGGATATGTATATGATTATGAGTTTGTATAAGGATTCATTGGATTATTGAAGGATTATTCAAGAACACTTTGAATATCGAGTTGAAATTGGGGGTTTTCGATTAATTGTCGTTATAATCACGTTTTTGGATATTCATAACGGATTATTGATCATATTGGAGATGTTTTGTTGGTTTGAAACACTTCTTGGGGGAATTAATAGTGGCTTATTGAGATTTGATTGTAAACAACCGGAGTTTGGCCACAACGTATTCGATATAATGCCCCAATGAACTTAGTTTAATCGTATCGATGTTTTGAGTTCGTTATATTCGTGTTTGATTCGTATATTGAACGAGTTGTTGGATATTGTATAATTCAAGGTTGTTCGAGCGACGGATATCTCAATTTGGTCGTTGTTCGTGGAGGTTAATTGTAACAGGTATTGTGTAAGTTAATTCTTACTCGGTTAAAAGGATATTCATCCCTTTTGTTGTTGTTCTTTCATATTCATAACTCATTCATCATTATATTAACCGTATCAAAACTTGTTGTTGTCAATTAATCACTTGACCATAAGGAAGCGGTTCCAATCTTTTCATTGAGTGTCATTTATTTCGTTACCATTCCAACTCGGTGATTCAATATTCATTTTCGATGTCACTTTTGTTATATCGTGGCATTCCGGGTCATACTGGCGTGCCGGTTGGTATGTGTAGGATTTTCATGTCGGGCACATTATAGTCGTGTGTTGGTTGGTGGCCTCACATTGGACTGTGCACACGAGATTGATTGTTTCGTGAGACTGATTAGGTACAAGACCACACGTGTATCCGATGGATACTCGTTGGTGGCTTGTGCACGGACACATTTCCATCCCGGGCGTAGTGTGGCGCCACCCTTTGAGCCGTACTGTTAGTTGATTCATATAGCATGTTTGATTGCTTATGTTTCGACAGGATATTTCATAATTTCAGATATAATCATGATTGTGTATTTTCAACCCTTGGGGATTGTTGCTCTTTAATCGACCGTTTGGGGATTTTGTTTTTCAGTCTTGGCAAGGCAAAAGCACGGAGAACACGCCGACGTCGAGGAGTCAGTGATACTAGTAGGGGCCCCGATCTTTCGATTATTCATTTTATTGTCCTTTATTTTCCGCTGCAGACTTTCATTTGAATACTCCGTTTCATTCAGTGTTGTGTATTTTATCTTCATATAAAATACACTAGTATTCGGTATTGTCCTGGTGTGTTGTAACTAAACTCCTCATCGGAGTAATTATTGTTATAATGTAGTTCGGTACTACATTTATCTTGTGTAATTCATTCATTTTTATTTGCCTGGTGGGTCCTAGTTGGGGATCCACAGCACTGTAATATCCGCCTAGTTTGGGGTGTTACAGTATAATTTTGAAACACAACCTTTTTTTGTTAAGACTCGTAAGCGAAAAGAGGGTCGCGAGTACATGACTGATGGAAAAGTAATTCATAATTGTAAGTGTTCTATTATTTAGTTGATCACATGCCAGGTGTATTCTTCCATTCAAGTCTATTTATTTTGACATGGTCGTGGCTTTATTTTGTAGGACAAAATTGAAAAGGTTATTGGTCCTGACTGAAGGTGTCACTGAACTTCTATTGGATGGAAAAGCACATGGTCCTTCATGGCTTATAGGAAGATGTGTAAAGTCTGACAAATGCTCTACTTCTGGCACGACAAACTCGCAGATCACCAAAATCAGGCAAGAAGTTGTTGACGAAATGGAAGAAAAGCTGGAGAAGAAGGTCCAAGAAGAAGTAGATGCACATGTGAATAAGAAGATGCAGGAGAACTTAACTTGGGTGCTTAAGTACTGTTTTTTAAGTAAACCTAAGTATTGTTTTTTCGATATTTTGGATAGATGGGTTGTATTTTGAATGGATGGATTCAGAATTGTAATGGATTGGTAATTAATATAAACAAATATTTTCTGTCAATTTTTTTTTTGTGAAAGTGTTGCAATAGACAAAAAAACGTTGCTGTAGATAAAAGAAAATGTTGCAGTTACTTACTAAAAGGTGTTGCAGAAACTTAAAAAGTATTGCAAAAAAGTGTTGCAACAGGATTCCTAATAGGTATGGGGTCTATAGTTGGGGCCGCATCGGACCCCACATGTGGGGCCCACATATGGTGCCCACTATGTGGGCCCCATCTGTAGCCCCCTACTTTTACAGAAAGTTGGTCTCTGCTGCAACACTTGTTTAATGTTGTTGTAGACTTATAGGTAACGATGCCATGCAGTCTTATGGTAACAAAAGGAGTGGTGTTGCAGTAGGTGACATAAGTGTTGCTATAGGGACCTACGGCAGCGGTGAAAAGTGCAACACCAAAAAAGTGTTGCCATTTTGATTTTCTAGTCTACAATAACGTTTTTTTTTGCTTCTTGCAACATTTTGTAGGAGTTTCCGTAGGCAATCTATGGCGTAGTGTCGGTTGGATCCCCAAATTGATTTTATTCAAATTAGTATTTAACTCACGAGGAGTTTTATATTTTTTAAAAAGGGGAGATTTTTGTGAGGGGAAGTTTTACCCATTTCTGCATATATTTAATTATCTCACGATTTTATTATCGATTCTATATTCATATATGCACTTTTTGCTGATAATAAAAGGGGGGAGAATAGGAGAAGGGGAGTAAGAGTCATGAAAAAATGACTAGAAAAATAAAAATGGTATCCCGATCATGAAAGGGGGAGAAAGACGAAGGAGATAGAAAGTTGAAAATAAAAGAAGAAGTTGAAAATGAGGATTAGTTGAAAAGAATAAAAGAAATATGGGGAGAAGAAATCTAACGAAACGGACAAAGCTGAAAACTTTGATCTATATTATGTTTTTATCTTTTGCAGGTTTACCCCATTGAAGAGTGTTGTTTTATAATCATCAAAAAGGGGGGATTGTTGGAATATTTTATTCCATACATTCATAATTGAGTTTTGATGATTAGTTGTCAATAAAAAAAACAAGGAAGCAAAACAAAAAAAATGAAGAAGTCGAAGACGCTAAATGAAGCAGTTAGCGCACGTAAGTAAGTAGGCTAAAGTGCGCTAATCATAAGATATAACGTACGCCAAACCATCGGTGTTACGTACACTAAAGGAAGGCCAATAGTCAATACATCACAACTGATACGAATTATCCGGGAGAAGCGGATACGTATCGGTCGGAGTGATTGTAGGAATATTGTAGCGGAAGGCTTTTATACGAGTTGATACGAATTACGTACGTAATGCGTATGAAATACAACGGAAGATTATTATGTCTTGATAAGTATCAAAGTATCACTCAAAATTACAAGGTGGTGACCGAACTTAAATGGATTTCGGCCGTGAAGTAGTATGGGATACGGATTTGGATGTGTTTTATCGAACTAGACCTATAACTCGATAAAAGTAATCTCTCCTCAAGACCTATTGAGAATTGATCAAGTTAAAATCTCGAGACGCGTCGAAATAATAACCAAGGTTTTGTTGAACTCGTTCAACGTATATTTCAAGAGAAATACAATGTTTATAACTTTCAAGATTCAAGATTTTACAAATACAATCAAGTACTACTATATATAGTAGTTTCCAACCGTAAGTAAATACAACAAAACAAAAAAGGAAACTTCCTAGCAATCTTCAAGTTGGACGAAATACTTGATGAAATCTTCCTCAAGATTCATGCTTTGGACCGATTTTGTGGGGAATGAGAAACATGGTGAATCTTGGTTTGATGGTGACATGAAGAACATGCTTGATGAAAGTCTTAGTTGATGGTGACTTGATGAAAGTCTTTCTCAAGGTGGGGAATATGGCCGATTTTCAAATAAGGTGGGGAAGGAGGTGATCTTCACTTATCTTGTGAAAGATATGAAGACAAAGGGTCCCTTTCAAGCATGTTTAGGTGATGGTGACTTGAAGCAATCTTGGACTTGATGGTGACATGAAGAAAAACCAAATATCCTTCCTTCCCATGCATCAATTCGCCGATCCTTCCTTCCCATGCATCAAAACGTAAATCCTCATTTAGGAGGATTTGGTGTAGATTATGAAATCATCTTCTTTGGTATTATATAGGTGATAATGACATGAGGGACAAGGACATGAAGGATGAAAGTCTTCTACACTTACATATGTATGGGACGTGAGGTATCATGGTGGGGTGGGAAGGTGATATGATATCAAGTCTTTTGGAATTACCATGGTGATCATGACATGAAGGAAAGTGACATGAAGGATGAAAGTATTCTTCAAATCTTAAGTAAGGGACGTTGAGTATATTGAGGTGGGGAAGGAGAATATCTTCATTATCTTGTGAAAGATATGAAGACAAGTAAGGGTCCCCTTCAAGCATGATTTGTAGTAATGGTGGGGAAGGTATCTTCAAAGTAGGGACAATATCAAAGGAAATCTTTGAAAGTGACATACTTGAACAAAATGGTAGGGGGGGGGGGATGTGTTTGTGATGTGGGGGTGGAATCTTTGTGATGATCTTCTTTTTTGTATTTGAGGATGTTGACCGATTCGTATCATACCCTCTCTCTTTAAAGGGAATTGTCCTCAATTCCGAACTCCCTTCGTCACCAAGATAACTAACTAACGCCTCTAAGTATTTGATCTCGAAGATATCCGCAGTACGTACATGACCCAAAATCTTGAGACGATAGGTAGTGGGGCCCTCTCGATAATCACCAACAAAATAACTATCATTATTAATAAAATAATAATAATTATTCTGCGAGGTAATACCGATATCATGATATGAATCATCATATAACCGGTCATCTGAAATGGGAAGCACGACAGTAATAATAGGTCGCTCTTCATCGGATGCCACTTCAAGCCCTGGGAAAAACGCTTCGTCGTCTACTTTCATATCAAAATCTTGGTAAGGCTCAAGATATAGATGTTCCAGAATTATAACATCTTCTTGCTCCGTATCAAGAACCGAAAACACCTCATTGGAGTTTGGACAAAAATCTTCAAAATAACTTACAGCGAGACATGGATCGCCGTCGGGCACAACATCAAAAATGGGAAACACAGAATCAATTATGGGTTCCTCTTCGTCAACTGGTTCGGTATCAAATACTGGTGGCCCTTCATAATCCGGACCAATTTCCATGACACTAACCGGCTCCTCATCATTAAAATAATTTGGTCCGTTTTGGTCAATTTGGCCAACATAACCAACTGGCCCATGCTCAAAGTAGCAAGATCCAGGTTCATCAATTAGGGAAACACGGCTCAACTCATCTTCTTCGTTGTATTGCGCCGTTGAAACCTCTGTCTCGTCTACCTCATTGAAAATGGTGGTAGGAACATCGTCTTCATCGACAAAAAGCTTTGCTGGAAATTCTTTGATGGGGAAAAACCTTAGATCGAAGGTCGGTGGCGGGGTGGCGCTGAACTTCCGCAATTTCTGGTGTGGTGCCGTTGGTGGATCGTGGCGGTGAGAATTTGTGGGGATGAATTTAGAGTAAAGTGTTTTATGAATTTGTTCAGTCTCTTAGTTTGGGTTTACCTTGGTGTAAACGGCTGGTTTTCAATTTACGCCACTGTGTCGAGGCGCGACCACGAAGGCATTTCGTCGCCAACGAGACTCGGTGGTCTACTGGAATTGAATTGTGGTTGAAAAACTCCTCACAAACGTGGAGCCAATCAACACCTGCTTCTGGTTCGGAATGTTCTATGAACTCCGGTACGCTGTGTAATGCATCGCGTAATATCGCCAAGAGATAAATATTGTTGAACTCCATTTTGTTGAAAGATCAAGAACCTTAACTGAATTAAGAAATTCAGGTGTGGTTTCCGATGACAAGAATCAAGAGATAGTTCTTGACAAGAAATCGGACAGAAAATTTTCCAAGAAATCCGTGAAGAATGAACCAAGAAGATGATCAAAGAATCTGATCTCCACCGTTCAGACTGTAGTTCAAGAAGTTGGCTTACCTTTGTCAAAATTTCGTAATGATCCAACGGTCGAATCCACGGGAAACTTTGTTTTCTTCCGACTGCTCTAATCTCAACAAAAAAAATAAAATCGTTGAACAAATCGCCCAAGGAGATGACCTTGGGCTCCGATACCACTTATGATACGAATTATCCGGGAGAAGCGGATACGTATCGGTCGGAGTGATTGTAGGAATATTGTAGCGGAAGGCTTTTATACGAGTTGATACGAATTACGTACGTAATGCGTATGAAATACAACGGAAGATTATTATGTCTTGATAAGTATCAAAGTATCACTCAAAATTACAAGGTGGTGACCGAACTTAAATGGATTTCGGCCGTGAAGTAGTATGGGATACGGATTTGGATGTGTTTTATCGAACTAGACCTATAACTCGATAAAAGTAATCTCTCCTCAAGACCTATTGAGAATTGATCAAGTTAAAATCTCGAGACGCGTCGAAATAATAACCAAGGTTTTGTTGAACTCGTTCAACGTATATTTCAAGAGAAATACAATGTTTATAACTTTCAAGATTCAAGATTTTACAAATACAATCAAGTACTACTATATATAGTAGTTTCCAACCGTAAGTAAATACAACAAAACAAAAAAGGAAACTTCCTAGCAATCTTCAAGTTGGACGAAATACTTGATGAAATCTTCCTCAAGATTCATGCTTTGGACCGATTTTGTGGGGAATGAGAAACATGGTGAATCTTGGTTTGATGGTGACATGAAGAACATGCTTGATGAAAGTCTTAGTTGATGGTGACTTGATGAAAGTCTTTCTCAAGGTGGGGAATATGGCGATTTTCAAATAAGGTGTGAAGGAGTTTATCTACACTTATCTTGTTAAATATATGAAGAAAAAGGGTCCCTTTCAAGCATGTTTAGGTGATGGTGACTTGAAGCAATCTTGGACTTGATGGTGACATGAAGAAAAACCAAATATCCTTACTTCCCATTCATCAATTCGCCGATCCTTCCTTCCCATGCATCAAAACGTAAATCCTCATTTAGGAGGATTTGGTGTAGATTATGAAATCATCTTCTTTGGTATTATATAGGTGATAATGACATGAGGGACAAGGACATGAAGGATGAAAGTCTTCTACACTTACATATGTATGGGACGTGAGGTATCATGGTGGGGTGGGAAGGTGATATGATATCAAGTCTTTTGGAATTACCATGGTGATCATGACATGAAGGAAAGTGACATGAAGGATGAAAGTATTCTTCAAATATTATGTATGGGACGTTTTTTATATTGAGGTGGGGAAGGAGAATATCTTCATTATCTTGTGAAAGATATGAAGACAAGTAAGGGTCCCCTTCAAGCATGATTTGTAGTAATGGTGGGGAAGGTATCTTCAAAGTAGGGACAATATCAAAGGAAATCTTTGAAAGTGACATACTTGAACAAAATGGTAGGGGGGGGGGGGGCGATGTGTTTGTGATGTGGGGGTGGAATCTTTGTGATGATCTTCTTTTTTGTATTTGAGGATGTTGACCGATTCGTATCAACAACGGTCACAACAGAATGACGTATGCAGTGATAAAGCAATAACGCACGCTAGGAATGATCAATAGCGCATGCTAAAGAGCATTTGAATTCAAATATAATCAGTCTGTTGGATTGATACGAAGAAGTCAAATATCAAATTGATATATATGACGCACGCAATGACGATATATTAGCGCATGCTAAAAGTGTAACACCCCAAACTAGGCGGATATTACAGTGCCGTGAATCCCCGACTGGGACCCACCAGGCAATGAAAATGATGAATTAAATAATATAATTGTAGTACCGAACCACATTATATTACCAAGTACTCCGATGAGGAGTTTAATACAACACACCAGGACAATAGCGAATACTAGTATATTTTATATGAAGATAAAATACACCACCCTGAATAAATAAAATATCTCAAACGGAATTTGCAGCGGAAAATACAAATGACAGAATAACTGAAATGACTGAAATGACTGAAGCAAACGGGATGACTGGGGCCCCCTACTAGTATCACTGGGACTCGTCGCCGTCAACATGCTCTTCTGTGCCTTTGCCTTGCCGTGACACGAAAACAAAATCCCCCAACGGGTCGATACGTAACAACAATCCTCAAGAGTTGAAATTACACAATCATGAATTAATGAAGTTATGAAATATTCTTAATTATGAATTACGCTGAAGAGGAGTACCATAGTACGCCCGTAATGTTCTGTGCAAGTGTACAAGACGAATGTCCGGACACATCCGTCCTTGTACCTAATTAGTCTCACGGAGGTAAGCGTTAACGTGTGCACGGTCCAATGTATCGGTGAACCCAATACATGACCATCGTGTGCCCGACTAAAAATTCCACACAGCCACACCCGGCCACGCAAAAAGAACCGGAAGGTCACATGAACGAGAATGACCATGATGAAAACCAATGAATAATAATTAAACAAAACCAAGATGACTCACCGATATGAAAGTAATAGTGACGTGATTGATAACCCAATGAAATGATTTGGAACCGTCGTTCCTCGTGAATGAAATGATTATTCGACAACCACAAGTCTCAAATTGATTAATATTATGATGAATGAATTATGATTATGAGCAATCAACAACAAAAGGAATGAGTATTCTTTTAACCGAGTAAGAGTTAACTTACACAATACCGATGACAAAGTCCTTCCACGAACAACGTCCTAATCGATATACCGGTCGCTCGAACAACCTTGAATAACAACAATTACCAACAACCGATCATTACGCAAATCAAAAACGATCATAATCGACTCAAACGTCGACACAACGATATCCGAGCTCGAATGAATCGAAACCAACTCCAAGATGAGTATTTCAAACCATCAAAACACTTTCAAGGATATCAATAATCCATTAGGAATCCATAACTCATGATTACAACAACATCAATCGGAAAATCCCCAATTAACCGAAGTCAACCCCAAGGGTTCTTGAAATAATTCCGAAAATAACCATTAAATCCATAGGAATATGTTTATACAAGTTAGATAATCCATAACTAACATATTCCAATGATAATCCAAGCTTACACGAAGAAATCGGAAGGAAAACCCCAAAATCCAAATTCTAGATCCAAGAGATTAATACCTTTGATTCGATGTGATGAAGATGATGAAATGATGATCAATCCGAAAGATGAGCTTGAAGATGATGATTGATGATTACACTTGAAGAATCCTCTCCGAATCGCTCAAATCGCCCAAAAATACCGAAGGAGTGAAATGAGATGAAAAATGACGAACTCTGACTAAACTGTCCAATTTATACTCAGTCCAGGTTAGCGTGCGCTAGCCCTTGTGCATAGCGTGCGCTAACGAGTAATTTGGGTAGTCCAGTACCCACTATCCGAACACGGTAGCGCGCGCTACGTACCTATTTGTAGCGTGCGCTACGGCCATACTACTAGCGTGCGCTAATATCCATTGTTAGCGTGCGCTAGCGAAATATTGATGCCCGATCGGAGTCCGTAAAATCGTCGCCTCGATTCGAACTCGATAGCTTGAGCTACAACCTTTGTTTAGCGTGCGCTAATATATCGGTTGCGTACGCTAACAAAAATTCGTAGCGTGCGCTATGAATTAATCGGTGCACTCCGGTGGCCACCGGACTCAACTCGATCCGTCCTTAGCGCGCGCTTACTCCACACATATAGCGTGCGCTACTACACCGCTAGCGCGCTATTTACCAATCGTAGCGTGCGCTACTTATAACTCACTGCACCCGGTACCTTACGGATCGCAGCCTAAGGTAACCTTAGCGTGCGCTAAGGTCGAGTAGTAGCGTGCGCTACCTATACTCAATTAGCGTACGCTAAAATGAGTACGTAGCGTGCACTACTCCTCACGCACGATTCGCAACGAAAATGACAATGATGATAAACACGCACGAAACTCCAATCGATTAATGATGAATGACGATTGATACACGATACAATTACTCAATGATGAATACCATGATGAATCGAGTGATAAATGATCAATAATGAATGAAATTACCGAGTATCAATTCTTGAATGATAAATCTTGAATGATAATTCTTGAGTTACAACCGGGTATTACATACACCCCCTTAAAAGAGTTTCGTCCCGAAACTAAGGGTCAAACAACTCGGGATAACTCTCCCGCATACTATCCTCGGTTTCCCAAGTAGCCTCTTCGACTCCGTGTCTAGACCACCGAATTTTAACCAAAGGAATCGTCTTATTCCTCAACTGTTTGATTCGCCGCTCTAAAACTCGTATAGACGCTCCTCATATGAATGATCGTCGGCGATCTCGATTCGTCGAATCGAAGTATGTGACTCGGTCGGCAACATACTTCCGCGGTGAGAGACATGAAACACATTATGAATTCGGCTCAACGCCGAGGTAAAGCCAATCGATAAGCTAACTCGCCCACTCGATCCAAAATCTCAAACGGTCCAATGAATCTCGACTCAACTTTCCCCTCTTCCCAAAACGGAAGATACCACGACTGGGATACCTTGACCAACACATGGTCACCACCTCGAACTCTAATGGTCGGCAGCGGTTATACGCATATGATTTCGCCGACTGAGCGGTCAACAAACGACTCGATCAAAGCTACCTTCTCACGCGCGGCTATAAGCATATCCGGCACGGTGCCGAATCATTATGATCATTCGTCCCAACACAACGGAGATCGACAACGACGACCATACAAGGCCTCGTAAGGTGCCATCTTGATCGAAGCATGCCAACTATTATTATACGTGAACTCGATCAATGGTAGTTGGGCTTCCCAATCGTCTTTCCAATCGAGGACGCATGCCCTCAACATGTCCTCTAATGTCCGAATGGTCCTCTCCGATTGTCCGTCTGACCGAGGATGAAAAGCGGTCTTGAGATTAAGCCGAGTTCCCATAGCACGATGAACTGATTTCCAAAAATGCGACACAAACCGTCCGTCACGATCGGAAACGATACTTTTAGGAGTACCGTGCAGTCTGACTATCTCTTTGATGAACAGTTGCGCAAGTCTCTCGGGACCCCACGTCTCCTTGATCTCAAGGAAATGAGCTGATTTGGTTAAGCGGTCCACGATCACCGGATCGTGTTCATGCCACGACGACTCGTCGGCAAACTCGTGATGAAATCCATAGAAATGTCTTCCCACTTCCACTCGGGAATAGGAAGGGGTTTCGATACCCACGGCCGCCGATGTTCAATCTTTACTTGTTGTGAGTTAAGCATCTCGAAACAAATTCTGCGACTTCTCGCTTCATATTACTCCACCAGTAATTTTGTTTCAAGTCCTTGTACATCTTGCTAGACCGGATGAACAATAAGGAGTAGCATGAGCTTCGACAAAATCGAGTTTTTCAACTCGTCATTCGCAGACGCACAACCGATTCTTAAACCTCAAAAGTCCATCCTCGTGGACCACAAATCCAGGGGCTTTCCCCGAGCCATATCCTCTCGGATGCGCAACAATGATGGGTCCGAACCACGATTCTCTCGGATTTCCTCCTCGAGAGACGATGAAATCTCTAACATACAAAGCCGCCCCGAACTCGCCAAGCGGACCTCGATCTCGGGTCTAAGGAATTCCCGAAGCTCCTTCGAATCGTTAGACGGGCAAGCATCCGCTCTGAACGGACTTACGACTCAAGGCATCGGCGACAACGTTCGCCTTGCCCGGTGGTAGAGGATCTCAATATCATAATCTTTGATTAATTCCAACCACCGTCTCGACGCATATTTAACTCCTTCGAGTAAATATATACTTTAAGCTCTTATGATCGGTGAATATCTCGATGTAACGCCATAAAGATAGTGACGCCAAATTTTCAGCGAACACCACTACCGCTAGCTCCGTGTCGTGGGTCGGATAATTAACCTCGTAAGGTCTCAATTGCCGTGAAGCATAGGCAATAACCTTCCTGCTCGCATGAGTACACATCCGAGACCTGTCCGACGCATCACTATAGACCACAAATCCTTCCGTCCCTCGCGGCAAGGAAAGTACAGCCGACATTAATCGGCTCTTGAGTTCCTCAAAACTCCGTTGACACGCGTCGGACCACGTGTATTTCTTATCCTTCCGCAAAAGGTTCGTTAAGGGTTGAGCGATTCTAGAAAATCCCTCTACACATCGCCGATAATAACCCGCTAATCCGAGGAAACTTCGGATTTCCTTAACGTTCTTCGGAGGTGGCCAATCTCGAATAGCCTCCGTCTCGAGGGTCGACACGAACTCCATCGATGATATTACATGACCGAGAAAAATCACGGACATCCGTAACTCACATTTGGAAAACTTCCCATAAAGTTGTTCTCGTCTCAACACGTCTAGCACTTGATGAAGGTGAAACTCATGTTCCTCCCGGTCACGAGAATAAATCAAAATGTCGTCGATGAAGACAACAACAAACCGATCCAAAAGTCGATGAACACCCGATTCATTAACTCCATGAATACCGCAGTGCATTAGTCAATCCAAACGGCATAACCACAAACTCATAGTGACCATAGCGTGTTCAAACGCCGTCCTCGCGATGTCCGACTCTCGGATCCGCAATCGATGATATCCAGACCTTAAGTCGATCTTTGAAAACACCGAAGCTCCCCGAAGTTGATCTAAGAGATCATCAATACGGGGTAAGGGATACTTATTCTTGATCGTCACCTGTTCAACTCCCGATAATCAATACATAAGCGGAATGAACCATCCTTCTTCTTGACAAACAACACCGGTGCTCCCACGGGACGCACTTTCGGTCGGATATAACCTTTCTCGAACAACTCCTCGAGTTGGTTCTTTAATTCCCGCATTTCGGTGGGCCATCCGACGGCGCCTTCGATATCGGGACGTACTGTGCTCCAACTCAATCGTGAATTCCACATCCCTCCGTGGAGGCAAACCAGTAGCTAAATGCGGAAAACATCGGCATATTCCCTCACCACCGGAATATCCGTTAACATTCTTGATGACTTCTCGGTGTTGGCCATATAGCACCAATAACCGACACATCCCGATTGAGTAACCTTACCGCTTTCATTGAATTAATGACCTTACGAGCAGTAGGGATTACCTCCCTGAAACACACATTCAACTCCATCGTCTGAAATGATAGTGACCATACGCTTACGGACATTAATGATGGCATCATGACGATCCATCCAATCAATACCCAAGATGACGTCGTCCCTCGGTAAATCTACCACGATTAGGTCCGCTGGACATACACGACCATGAAACTGAATCGGACAATTCTGAATCTCATGATTACCGATAATTCGTCTACCATCAGGTAGGCCAATGACATAAGGCTCACAACTAGTAGCACTACCCAGACGTAGTCTACTCAAACATGACTCGAAAATGAATGAATGCGATGCACCAGTATCGAAAAGAGTACACAGGTTGAGATAGAATATCGAATGTACCTGAGATCATTCGGGCCTCTGGATCATCGGTCTTCTTCATCTCATAAATCCGGGGCTTGCTAGTCCCGGCACCGGACGCCTGTCTGTGGCTAAAAGCTCCACCTTTAGTCGCTCCCCGCTGCTTTTAAACGACGCTGATTGAGTGGCCTGATTCTGAACGGCTGACTGTTTAGGTGCCTGGGATGACGTCTGAGTAGGTTTGGAGTCCCTACGGCAAAAACGGGCCTTATGCCCAGCAATCCCACAATTATGACATGTGATAGTTTGTCTCGGACACTTGGTACTGAGGTGACCAAGTTCCCCACAGTTAAAACAGGTGATGGCCGAACTGGCCGCTCGAGATTGAGATTCCGCGGGTTTAGACGACACCGAAGGTCGCTCAGAAAAAGCAGAGCCCGCACGGGGTTTCTTGAAAGTGGCCTGACTCCCGTCAGACTGATTACGATTCTTGGACTTCTTGCTAGCAGACGAAGGTTGCTGCTTAGCAATTTCTTTAGCAGTAAGCTCGTAGGTGAGAGCTTTCTCAATGAATTCGGCCAACGTGGTGCAATTATGATTAAGTAACTGAAGTCTCATACGGGGTTTCAGCCTCTTGCTGAAATACTTGATTTTATCCGCCTCTGAATGAATGATGGACGAGGCGAAAGGAAGAAGTTCTGAAATTTCTCGCAATGGCGAGAACATCCTCGTCTGTTGAGGGTCGGGGTGAGCAATTCGACAGCCTTGGCCTCTCGAGTGGGGCCGGATAATACCTCTCCATCATGAGAGTCTTGAATCGATCCCAAGTGCAAGATCCTTCGGTGGGCTTCAACGACAACCACCAAGAATGTGCGCTCTTACCAAGGTAGTAAGCCGCAACGAAACTTTGTGTCCCTCGGGACACTCTACCATAGCAAACGACTTCTCGAAATGCTCGAGCCAATGAATGATATATGCCGGCTCGGCAGGCCCTCAAAAGTAGGTGGCCTCTGGCGAGAGATATCGCCAATGATGTTACTCACATTCCTCTCTTGCCTCGAGGTGGCGGCGGAGGAGCTGCGGTCCCGATTGTGAGTTATGCATCGTCTCCATCAACCGAGCCATCCGAGTCATTTGGGCCATCATGCCTGCATAAATGCGAGTGGATCAACCCGGACACCCTCGGCGAGCCGTGTCCCGGTGCGACTCCCGATAATGAATGATCGCGTCGGTGAATGAGTGGCGGCGTCATTGCTCGATGAATTAGCATTATTCCTCGCGTTTGCACGTGTATTCACACGAGCTCTCGGGATTCGGCCCGCTCCACGGCCTCGTCCTCCACGTCCTCTGCGGCCCTTTCCATGCGAAGTGGAAAGTCATATGATGATTATATGTCTCGCATGAGTATCACATTATGATTATATTATGAAATGATGAAAATGAGCATACGCGCTCAAATACGGCGATTACATGAATGATCAATTGACGTGACATGATTATCGATGAAGTTCTTGAAATGATTATCTTGAATGAGTTAACAAGATTAATGATTCGATCTTCACGATCAACAATCGAACAATGAAATGAATTGGTGATTAATGAGTTAACTCGACCGTCTGGTCAAAGTGACAATGATGATTGAGGATTGATAAATGATGAATTATGAATGAATGATTAATGCCAGAAATTATACCATGGCATTAGAAATCTTACAGTTCTTGGTCTGATTGGCTCGGCATTTGCACAGGTCACACGTGACGCGAAAGTCCAATGATACTAGTCCGATGACGATGATTTCAAACGAGACATGACTTGGAGGGTAGTATTCAAAACCACGCTCCGATACCAACTCTGTAACACCCCAAACTAGGCGGATATTACAGTCGTGAATCCCCCAGGACCCACCAGGCAATGAAAATGATGAATTAAATAATATAATTGTAGTACCGAACCACATTATATTACCAAGTACTCCGATGAGGAGTTTAATACAACACACCAGGACAATAGCGAATACTAGTATATTTTATATGAAGATAAAATACACCACCCTGAATAAATAAAATATCTCAAACGGAATTTGCAGCGGAAAATACAAATGACAGAATAATCGAAATGATCAAATGATCAAGCAAACGGGATGGTAGGGCCCCTACTAGTATCATCAGGACTCGTCGCCGTCAACATGCTCTTCTGTGCCTTTGCCTTGCCGTGACACGAAAACAAAATCCCCAACGGGTCGATACGTAACAACAATCCTCAAGAGTTGAAATTACACAATCATGAATTAATCGAAGTTATGAAATATTCTTAATTATGAATTACGCCTGAAGAGGAGTACCATAGTACGCCGTAATGTTCTGTGCAAGTGTACAAGACGAATGTCCGGACACATCCGTCCTTGTACCTAATTAGTCTCACGGAGGTAAGCGTTATCGTGTGCACGGTCCAATGTATCGGTGAACCCAATACATGACCATCGTGTGCCCGACTAAAAATTCCACACAGCCACACCCGGCCACGCAATATGAACCCGGAAGGTCACATGAACGAGAATGACCATGATGAAAACCAATGAATAATAATTAAACAAAACCAAGATGACTCACCGATATGAAAGTAATAGTGACGTGATTGATAACCCAATGAAATGATTTGGAACCGTCGTTCCTCGTGAATGAAATGATTATTCGACAACCACAAGTCTCAAATTGATTAATATTATGATGAATGAATTATGATTATGAGCAATCAACAACAAAAGGAATGAGTATTCTTTTAACCGAGTAAGAGTTAACTTACACAATACCGATGACAAAGTCCTTCCACGAACAACGTCCTAATCGATATACCGGTCGCTCGAACAACCTTGAATAACAACAATTACCAACAACCGATCATTACGCAAATAAAAAACGATCATAATCGACTCAAACGTCGACACAACGATATCCGAGCTCGAATGAATCGAAACCAACTCCAAGATGAGTATTTCAAACCATCAAAACACTTTCAAGGATATCAATAATCCATTAGGACCCTGGCATTCTATGGGTGTGATTAGGCATTCTGTTCCTAGAGCTCCTCTGTGGTCCGGCATCGACGTGGGTGCTAGGCTTGATTCGGTTATTGTTGAGGGTTCTTGGGAGTGGCCGGTGGTGGATAGGCCCGAGCTTTTGCAGATTTCTTACCTTTGCCACATATTCATGGGGGTCGGGATCGCGTTTATGGAGACCGCTTAGTTCGGGATTTTTCATCCTCTTACGCTCTTCGGTTCCTCGGAGGTTATTCGCCCCTGTTCCTTGGGCTCCGCTCTTGCACGGACGGGAAAGATCCCGAGGCACTCTTTCATCCTCTGGTTGGCTATTCGGGAGCGGTTATCGACTATGGATAAGCCTTGGCTTGGCATATTGATGGGATTTGTGTCCTTTGTGGTATGGCGGTAGAGACGCACTCCCACCTATTCTTTCGTGCCCTTATTCTAGGAGGTGTATTTCTATTGCTAGGAGGGCCGTCGCTTTCGTTGGCCCCACTCTGTGTGGAGCTCGGGGTATTGTGGGGTGCTAGGAGGTGGAGAGGTAAGCACGTGGTCAACGTGGCTTACCGTATTCTTCTTCTTTGCGTTGGTCTATTTGATTTGGCGGAGAGGAACGAGAGGAGGTTTGGCCGAGCGTCGAGATCCTCACTCGGTTACTTTCCAGGATAGGTCTTGTTCGTGATATTATCTCTTCTAGATGGCCCGCTCGTTCTCTATCTACTGTGGCTCTTCGTCGTATTTGGAGGATAGCTTGGTAGTTTCTCTTTTGTTTGTATCTTTCTAGGCTTTGTAGCTTTGGTAGCCATTTGTTCGTAGGCTTTGTTTCCTACTTTTGCTCTTTACGTTGTTTGGTGCACCATTCTATATGGTTGTCGGGTATTGGCCAGCCTTCCTTGGCCACTCTTATTTTATTTATGCAATTGACTTTTCCCAAAAAAAAAAAAAAAATAATCCATTAGGAATCCATAACTCATGATTACAACAACATCAATCGGAAAATCCCCAATTAACCGAAGTCAACCCCAAGGGTTCTTGAAATAATTCCGAAAATAACCATTAAATCCGTAGGAATATGTTTATACAAGTTAGATAATCCATAACTAACATATTCCAATGATAATCCAAGCTTACACGAAGAAATCGGAAGGAAAACCCCAAAAATCCGAAATTCTAGATCTAAGAGATTAATACCTTTGATTCGATGTGATGAAGATGATGAAATGATGATCAATCCGAAAGATGAGCTTGAAGATGATGATTGATGATTACACTTCGAAGAATCCTCTCCGAATCGCTCGAAATCGCCCAAAAATACCGAAGGAGTGAAATGAGATGAAAAATGACGAACTCGACTAAACTCCAATTTATACTCGGTCCAGGTTAGCGTGCGCTAGCCTTGTGCATAGCGTGCGCTAACGAGTAATTTGGGTAGTCCGGTACCATTGTCCGAACACGGTAGCGCGCGCTACGTACCTATTTGTAGCGTGCGCTACGGCCATACTACTAGCGTGCGCTAATATCCATTGTTAGCGTGCGCTAGCGAAATATTGATGCCCGATCGAGTCGAGCTGCGTCGCCCTCGATTCGAACTCGATAGCGTGCGCTACAACCATTGTTTAGCGTGCGCTAATATATCGGTTGCGTCGCTAACAACAATACGTAGCGTGCGCTATGAATTAATCCGGTGCACTCCGGTGGCCACCGGACTCAACGATCCGTCCTTAGCGCGCTACTCCACACATATAGCGTGCGCTACTACAATCCGCTAAGCGCGCGCTACTTACCAATCGTGGCGTGCGCTGCCTGCTCACTGCCGATCCGGTACCTTACGGGTGCAAGGTAACCTTAGCGTGCGCTAAGGCTGATTAGTAGCGTGCGCTACCTATACTCAATTAGCGTACGCTAAAATGAGTACGTAGCTTGCGCTACTCCTCACGCACAGTTCGCAACAAAAATGACAATGATGATAAACATGGCACGAAACTCCAATCAGATTAATGATGAATGACGATTGATACACGATACAATTACTCTGAATGATGAATACCATGACTGAATCTGAGTGATAAATGATCAATAATGAATGAAATTACTGAGTATCAATTACTGAATGATAAATACTGAATGATAATTACTGAGTTACAACTGGGTATTACAAAAAGGAGATGTTAGCGCACGCTAACGACAGAGGCAGTAGCCACTGGACTGAACTGACCAACAGTTAACGTACGTAAACCAGGCATATTAACGTACGCAACAGGCTATAGCGCACGCTATTAAGGAGTATTAGTGCACGCTAAAGAAGACAGCCAGTAACTGGCTAGTTGAGGCTTTCTGCCTATAAATACCAAGGCACTTGGTATAATTCATAACAAAAACTCCAAGCAAAAAGTCTATACACTTCATATATCATTATATATGTTATTGTTGTTGTAATTGTGCTTAATTGATAAGTGTTTGAGTATTCATACACGAAAACATACACGAGAGGAAAGATACGGATTGTAGATTGATTCAGTATTATTAAGATCGTTGATCCGGCATTATTAGAATCATATCTAAATCCAAGAGAGGATTGTCTAATACCAATATAAAGCTAGTGTAACGCCCCGACTTTCTAGGGCAAATATTGGGGAAAAATAAATAAAAGGTAAATTTTGAGAAAAATAATTTTCTTGAGAATATAAAAATTCTCGCCTACAAAGTCGAGTCGCTACAATGTCGTGAAAATTAAATACCTTTAGATAAATTAACATTTCATAATAATTACTAAGTAAAAATTTTGCGGCGGAAGAATAATCATAATTTATAGAATTCAAGATTTTCCCCAAATGAGTTTCAACAAAGTTTGACAAAAAGAAAACATCATTAAAATAAATTCCTTCTCAAATGCCCCCTCGGCTCGCTCCTTTGTCCCTCCGGCTCGGTTCAACCTGCGGGATCAATAAAGGTGGGGGTGAGCTTCATTCAGCTCGTGGAAATCACACTGATCACAGTAATATACAATCTCATGGAAAACATAACATGAATAATCTATCATATCATTCCTCAACATGAATGCATACTCACAATATTACGTACAGCATGAATCGAGCACGCATAATACGAATATTGAGGTTGCGCAGGTACCCCCGCAACAACATGAAACATACACGCAATACCATATATAACGTGAATCGAACACGTATGTGAATACTGGGTTGAGCAGGTGTCCCCACACAACATGAAACATACACGCAATACCACATATACATGAATCAAGCACGTATGTGAATACTGGGTTGAGCAGGTGTCCCCACACAACATGAAACATACACACAATACCACATATGTGAATATTGAGTTGAGCAGGTGTCCCAACACAACATGATAACCTCTTGCGCGAATACAGGTGAGCCTGATTTACGTGTATCATAATTTATAAACATGAATTGAATATCACATATGCAGTTCAATTAAAACAATTAAAGTGATAGTGAAAATTCCCACCTGAATAAATGATGATGATGTCTGACTGAAATGAATGTGCTCGACTCACAATCCTAAGCCCGTAAACCTTGACAAAGTCTACATATAATAATAATAATAATAATTAAAATCCTTACAATTTATTATTTATATAATAAATGATAGGATACGAATATCACTATATAATAACTGAAAATAAATCATAATTGCTAATTAATATTAACCGAAGAGTTAACATTATTAATGACTGAAATTAAAATGTTTATGCAATAATTTGGATTAATTATTAACATTAATTGGAAGTTAATATTTTAAATGTCTCGGTCAAAATTAGGATTAAATTGAAGTTTGAAGTTGACTGGTGTCAAAATTGTAAGAATTGAGAAGCTGACTGGGTTAAAATCGAAGAATTATAAATCAAAATGGGGTTATATTGAGGTATCTGGGAATCTGGGGCTTAATTGAATTACCTAAAAAGTCATGGGTATAAAACCCTAAATCTAACCTCAGCCGACATAAATATTTTCCTCCCCTTTCCCTAATCTCTCTCTCTCTCTCTCTCTCTCTCTCTGCACTCTTCAGAAATTCTCCCTTCTCTCCCGATACTCCTCCTCAAAATCACGTCGGAAACACACACACACACACACACTAAAATCAAACATACAACGACCGGAGGCACAAACCAGACCCCGCATCTCAGATCCTCTTCACACAATTCACAACCAATCGATTACACACACAACCACGGCGGACGAAAATGAACAAAAGGGGAATCGGTAACGCTACGGAAAATCCCATCATTCGGGTCGGGTCTCGACTGGAAACAGGTAAGCCCCTTCAACGACCAGGGTTCCCGATTCGCCGTTCGGGTTGGTCTCAAACCTTATGGGTCGTGGCACTGAGTGAAAGGTTAGGGTATTAGCCTTCCTGAGGTTGATTTCGGGGTGGTAAGTTACGATTTGGAGTCCGATTGGACAAATTTGATGTTTCTTATTGGGGTTTGAAACTGGTTTAGTGGTTTCTTCTGAAATCGGGGTGCATTTGGGTTGAAGGGTTTCTGGCCTGAGAAAACAGTTCCTGATTTGAGTTATGGGTTTCAAAGCTGGGTCAGGAATTTCCAAAGGTGTTCGACTGAGAAGCGATGTAACTTAAGAATCAAGATCAGTCCCAGTGAAATTGAATGAAGAGAGTAGGGAAGAACATGATTTTTGTTTTATAAATTTGATTCTCTGGGTATAAGATCGTAAATTGTAGAAGAAAAGAAATTATGGTTTACCTGTATAAGGAGATGATGGTGATTACTGGTGAAGGTTGCTCCGACGGCTGGAAAAACAGAACTGACCAAATTTGTGTATTGTATTTTTTTTTGATTGATGAAAGATGATGAACGATTGGAGAATGACGGCTGGGAAGGGGAAGTGTATTCTGTATTGTATTGTGTATTTATACAGTAGAGGCTGTATATTTATACTACCTGGATTAGGGTTAGGGTTAATTTGCTGGGCTTAGTTAATATTCTGGGTCAGCACAAACTATTGGGCAAATGGTAAAAATAATAATAATAATAATGCTAATAATAATAATAATAATAATAATAATTATAAAATTTAATAATAACAGTAGTAATAATATTAATAACGTCGATAATAATACTAATATCGAGTGTAATATAAATGATGATATAGAAATAATGAAGATAAAAATATTAATACTGTTAATATTAATATTGTTCCTATTATAAATATCATTATTATTAATAATAATAATACCTTTAATTATTATACTAAAAAAATGACTAATATTAAATGTTCTGAAATTAACTTGAGAAATTTACTCGGGCTTAGAACATATGAGATATCATAAAAATGTCTGATCTTATTAAATGATATTACATGAAGTTGACTTGTACGTGCAGTGAAAGTAATTGTACAATAATTACTCACTCGGTAATGAAATGAGATTAAATGAAATAAATGCATTATTAATATTGTCAGTAGTAAATGACTACTATAATATAACTGACAAAATGATTCGGGCTAGGACTTGTGATATGTTGAAATAAATGTTCATGATTCCCTAAATGAAATTAAATAACATGATGTGCATTATAATATTATTATAATTAATAATATTGCATTATAAAAATGACGGGCAATACATCCTACCACTCTTAGAAAAATTTTCGTCCTCGAAAATAAATGGTATACCTCGATTGAAGAAATTCGTATAACGAGCTTGAAGTTCCTCTTCGCGCTCCCAAGTGGCTTCATCCTTGCTGTGGTTACGCCATTGGATCTTGACAAACACCTTCTCTTTGTTCCTCAATTGCCGGACTGATCGATCGAGAATCAGTTCTGGTTATTCTTCATAGGTAAGGTCTTTGTTCAGCTCTACGGCGGTATAGTTGATGACGTGGCTGGGATCGTGCACATACTTTCCCAACAACAATACGTGGAAAACGTTGTGCACAGCCGAATGCTCTGGGGGTAAAGCCAAATGGTAAGCTAACTCTCCAATCCGCTCGAGGATTTCGAACAGTCCAATATACTTTGGTCTCAACTTGCTCCTTGGACCAAAACGAACAATTCCCTTGGTAGGAGATACCTTCAGGAATACCTTGTTGCCAACACAGAATTCGAGATCCTTCCTACGCTTGTCGGCGTAAGACTTCTGACGATCATGTGCTATCTTGATCCTCTCACGAATCTTACACGAATACAGGTGAGCCTGATTTCCAACGTGTATCATAATTTATAAACATGAATTGAATATCACATATGTAGTCCAATTAAAGTAATTAAAGTGATAGTGAAAATTCCCACCTGAATAAATGATGATGATGTCTGACTGAAATGAATGTGCTCGACTCACAGTCCTAAGCCCGTAAATCCTTGATAAAGTCTACATATAATAATAATAATTAAAATCCTTACAATTTATTATTGATATAATAAATGATAGGATACGAATATCACTATATAATAACTGAAAATAAATCATAATTGCTAATTAATATTAACCAAAGAGTTAACATTGTTAATGACTGAAATTAAAATGTTTATGCAATAATTCGGATTAATTATTAACATTAATTGGAAGTTAATATTTTAAATGTCTCGGTCAAAATTAGGATTAAATTGAAGTTTGAAGTTGACTGGGGTCAAAATTGTAAGAATTGAGAAGCTGACTGGGTTAAAATAGAAGAATTATAAATCAAAATGGGGTTATATTGAGGTATCTGGGAATCTGGGACTTAATTGAATTACCCTAAAAAGTCATGGGTATAAAACCCTAAATCTAACCTCAGCCGACATAAACATTTTCCTCCCCTTTCCCTATCCCCCCCCCCCCCCCTCTCTCTCTCTCTCTCTCTCTCTCTCTACTCTTCAGAAATTCTCCCTTCTCTCCCGATACTCCTCCTCAAAATCACGTTCGAAACACACACACACACACACTAAAATCGAACATACAACGACCAGAGGCACAAACCAGACCCCGCATCTCAGATCCTCTACACACAATTCACAACCAATCGATCACACACACAACCACGGCGGACGAAAATGAACAAAAGGGGAATCGGCGACGCGACGGAAAATCCCATCATTCCGGTCGGGTCTCGATTGGAAACAGGTAAGCCCCTTCAACGACCAGGGTTCCCGATTCGCCGTTCGGGTCTTAAACCTTATGGGTCGTGGCACTGAGTGAAAGGTAAGGGTATTAGCTTTCCCGAGGTTGATTTGGGGTTGGTAAGTTACAATTTGGAGTCCGATTGGACAAATTTGAAGTTTCTTATTGGGGTTTGAAACTGGTTTAGTGGTTTCTTCTGAAATCGGGGTGCATTTGGGTTGAAGGGTTTCTGGCCTCAGAAAACAGTTCTTGATTTGAGTTATGGGTTTCAAAGCTGGGTCAGGAATTTCCAAAGGTGTTCGAATGAGAAGGGATGTAACTTAAGAATCAAGACCAGTCCCAGTGAAATTGAATGAAGCGAGTAGGGAAGAACATGATTTTTGTTTTATAAATTTGATTCTCTGTGTATAAGATCGTAAATTGTAGAAGAAAAGAAATTATGATTTACATGTATAAGGAGATGATGGTGATTACTGGTGAAGGTTGCTCCGACGACTGGAAAAACAGAACTGACCAAATTTGTGTATTGTATTTTTTTTGATCGATGAAAGATGCTGAACGATTGGAGAATGACGGCTCGGAAGAGGAAGTGTATTCTGTATTATATTGTGTATTTATACAGTAGAGGTTGTATATTTATACTGCCTGGATTAGGGTTAGAGTTAATTTGCTGGGTTTAATTAATATTCTGGGTCAGCACAAATTATTGGGCAAATGGTAAAAATAATAATAATGCTAGTAATAATAATAATAATTATTATTATTATAAAATTTAATAATAACAGTAGTAATAATATTAATAACGTCGTTAATAATACTAATATCGAGTGTAATATAAATGATAATATAGAAATAATGAAAATAAAAATATTAATATTGTTAATATTAATATTGTTCCTATATAAATATTATTATTATTAATAATAATACCTATAATTATCATACTAAAAAAATGACTAATATTAAATATTCTGAAATTAACTTGAGAAATTTACTCGGGCTTAGAACATATGAGATATCATAAAAATGTCTGATCTTATTAAATGATATTACATGAAGTTGACTTGTACGTGCAGTGAAAGTTATTGTACAATAATTACTCACTCTGTAATGAAATGAGATTAAATGAAATAAATGCATTATTAATATTGTCAGTAGTAAATGACTACTAGAATATAACTGACAAAATGATTCGGGCTAGGACTTGTGATATGTCGAAATAAATGTTCATGATTCCCTAAATGAAATTAAATAACATGAAATGCATTATAATATTATTATAATTAATAATATTACATTATAAAAATGATGGGCAATACATCCTACCCCTCTTAGAAAATTTTCGTCCTCGAAAATAAATGGTATACTTCGATTGAAGAAATTCGGATAACGAGCTTGAAGTTCCTCTTCGCGCTCCCAAGTGGCTTCATCCTTGTTGTGGTTACGCCATTGGATCTTGACAAACACCTTCTCTTTGTTCCTCAATTGCCGGACTGATCGGTCGAGAATCAGTTCTGGTTATTCTTCATAGGTAAGGTCTTTGTTCAGCTCTACGGCGGTATAGTTGATGACGTGGCTGTGATCGTGCACATACTTTCTCAACAACAATACGTGGAAAACGTTGTGCACAGCCGAATGCTCTGGGGGTAAAGCCAAACGGTAAGCTAACTCTCCAATCCGCTCAAGGATTTCGAACAGTCCAATATACCTTGGTCTCAACTTGCTCCTTGGACCAAAACGAACAATTCCCTTGGTAGGAGATACCTTCAGGAATACCTTGTTGCCAACACAGAATTCGAGATCCTTCCTACGCTTGTCGGCGTAAGACTTCTGACGATCCTGTGCTATCTTGATCCTCTCACGAATATTATCCACCATGCCAACTGTCTGCTCGATCATCTCGGGACCCAAAATCCTCCTTTCACCTACCTCATCCCAATACAGTGGTGATCAACACTTCCTACCATATAGGGCTTCATATGGTGCCATACCGATCGTCGACTGGTAACTGTTGTTGTGAGCAAATTCTACTAAAGGCAACAGTCGTTCCCAATTATTTCCCATATCTAGCACACATGCTCGCAACATATCCTTAAGGATCTGGATGGTCCTCTCGGACTGACCATCAGTTTGAGGATGATAAGCCGTACTAAAATTCAACTGCGTTCCCAAAGCTTCTTGCAAACTCTCCCAAAAACGCGACGTGAAATGAGTATCCCTGTCGGATACTATAGAGACTGGAACTCCATGCAACTTAATCATCTCCCTGATATACAGTTGAGCATACTGATCTATTCGAAAGTTCATCTTAACTGGGATAAAATGAGCTGACTTTGTGAGTCGGTCGACAACAACCCAATTAGCGTGGTTTCCCCTTTTCGTTCGAGGCAAACCTACCACAAAGTCCATCGTAATGTGTTCCCATTTCCATTCTGGGATATGAAGTGACTTAAGTAATCCAAAGGGGCGTTGGTGTTCTGCCTTCACTTCCTGGCAAACTATACATTTTCGAACAAAGTCTGCCACATCTCTTTTCAAACCTTCCCACCAAAATGTCCCCTTAAGATCTTGATACATCTTTGTACTCCTAGGGTGTGCTGTATACGGAGTACTATGTGCCTCCTTTAGTATCGCTTCTCTCAACTTAACAACTACACAAATTCTCCCTTCATAATGCATCGTGCCATCATCGGATATGCTGAAACCCTTATCCTCACCTGAAAGAGTACGTTCTTTCATCTTGACCAAGAAGTCGTCCTATCCTTGACCTTCTTTGATTTGTTCCCTCAAGGTTGGTTGTACCACCAAACTACCCAATAATGACTCAGCTGGTCTCGATGGTGTAGCCACCTCAAGGTTCATCCTTGCAAATTCCTTGACCAAGTGTTCCTCCTTGGTCAACAAACAAGTCAGATCTCCTCTTGCCTTACGGCTTAGTGCATCAGCAACTACGTTTGCCTTACTGGGGTGGTAATGAATTGTACAATTGTAGTCTTTGACCAACTCAAGCCATCTGCGCTGCCTCATATTCAATTCCTTCTGTGTGAAAATATATTTCAGACTTTTGTGGTCTGTATAAATTTCACACTTACCTCCGTAAAGGTAATGTCTCCAAATCTTCAAGGCATGAACTACCACTGCGAATTCCAAATCATGAGTAGGGTAGTTTAGCTCGTGCAGTTTCAACTGTCTCGAAGCATAGGCAACTACTTTGCCCTCTTGCATTAATACACATCCCAAACCTTGCTTGGATGCATCACTATAGATGACGAACTCTTTCGTCGGATCGGGAATCGTCAAAACTGGTGCAGCAGTCAATCTTCGCTTAAGTTCTTGGAAACTCTTTTCGCATTTCACATTCCATAATAAAGCTTCTCCCTTTCGAGTCAATCTAGTCATAGGTGCAGCAATCTTCGAAAATCTCTTGATAAATCTCCGATAATAACAGGTTAATCCCAAAAAGCTTCGAACTTCATTCGCATTACTTGGTACTTTCCAATCATTGGCTGCCTCAACTTTAATCGGGTTAACCTCAATTCCTTTAGAAGTGACCACATGACCCAAAAATGCAACTCAGTTAAGCCAAAATTCGCACTTGTTGAATTTTGCATACAACCTCTCCTTGCGCAGTATTCCCAATACCGTTCTAAGATGCTGCTCATGATCGACCTTGGTCCTTGAATATACAAGTATGTCATTTATGAACACAATGACAAACTTATCCAAATAAGGTTGAAATACACGGTTCATGAGGTCCATGAATACTGCTGGCGCATTAGTCAAACCAAATGGCATCACTATAAATTCATAGTGTCCATTACGAGTTCGAAATGCGGTCTTCGAGATATCATCACTCTTAATCCTCAGCTGGTGATATCCAGATCTCAAATCTATCTTCGAAAATACTCCCGATCCTCCAAGTTGATCGAATAGGTCCTCTATTATAGGAAGTGGATATTTATTCTTTATCGTGAGTCGATTAAGTTCACGATAGTCTATGCACATCCTCAAACTTCCGTCTTTTTTCTTCACAAAGAGCACTGGCGCACCCCATGGCGAAATACTCGGGCGGATAAATCCAGAGTCGAATAGTTCCTGGAGTTGTACCTTCAGCTCTTGCAACTCCTTAGGCGCCATCCTATAGGGAGCCTTTGATATTGGTGCCGCTCTTGGCACTAAGTCAATTGAAAATTTAACTTGACGATTCGGCGGAACTCCGGGCAAGTCTTTGGGAAAGACATCTGGATACTCCTTGACGATAGGTACATCAGTTACCGTCTTCTCTGAAGTCGTTTTCCCCACCACATTCACCAAGAATCCTTGGTAATCACTCTTCTTCAGCATCTTCACAGCTTTCATGGCAGAAATCACCTTCGGGGTACTTATGTGTCTAACTCTCTCGAATACGGTATTGACATCAACAGATGGACATAAGGTTACCCTCCTTTCGGAGCATTCGACTACAACTCTATGCTTGTCCAACCAATCCATACCCAAAATAACATCAAAATTGCTAAGTTCAACTATGTGCAAGTCGGCTAAGAAGCTATGTTCGTTAATCTCTATCTTCACATTGTTATCTATCGAGTCCACACACACTACTCCCCCCGCAGGCATGCTAACTAACAAGGATCTAGGGGCTTTACTACTTCTACAACCAATCATAGTACAAAGCTTCCTCGTCCGTGGAGTCGGCATCCCAATTTGCAGTTGGAATCTCCTCTCGAGCATGTAAATCCAATAGGTGCCCAGCGACAAATTGGAAATCGTCCGCAGCCTCTCGCTCTTCAAGCGATCTCTTGATGGCCCTTTTCCAAAGCCGGAAGATGCAGCAACTCCAGTCTTCGGATAATTTCTCCATCAAGTGCTCTAGCTGGCGGGTGACGGAACCTTGTTTCCCAGATTTTAGCCACTTACTCAGTCTATTAATGACGTAGTGTGGCGCATTTTCGGGTAGAATAGGGTCATCCCACCAGTCCTTACGCGCTAGGAGTCGCGAGTCAAAAGTAGCTAGGAGCTTCTTACGTGGAGTCATTCTAGGTTTGGCCATTCTAACAGTTCGTTACATACATAAATAATTATATAAGTAAAATGAAATGACATATGCATGATTAATGACTAAAATTCGATACCTCAGGCGGAGTGACGAAGTGGCGAAGCTGAGAGCATATGATACTTTTATATTTTAGCGAGTCTACAAAAAGGTAAAACCCTCTCTGATACCACTATGTAACGCCCGGACTTTCTAGGGTAAATATTGGGGAAAAATAAATAAAAGGTAAATTTTGCGAAAAATAATTTTCTTGAGAATATAAAAATTCTCACCTACAAAGTAGAGTCGCTACAATGTCGTGAAAATTAAATACCTTTAGATAAGGTAACATTTCATAATAATTACTAAGTAAAAATTTTGCGGCGGAAGAATAATCATAATTTATAGAATTCAAGATTTTCCCCAAATGAGTTTCAACATAGTTTGACAAAAAGAAAACATCATTAAAATAAATTCCTTCTCATATGCCCCCTCGGCTCGCTCCTTTGTCCCTCCGGCTCAGTTTAAACTGCGAGATCAATAAAGGTGGGGGTGAGCTTCCTTCAACTCGTGGAAATCACACTGATCACAGTAATATACAATCTCATGGAAAACATAACATGAATAATCTATCATATCTTTCCTCAACATAAATGCATACTCACAATATTACGTACAACATGAATCGAGCACGCATAATACGAATATTGAGGTTGCGCAGGTGCCCCCGCAACAACATGAAACATACACGCAATACCACATATAACGTGAATCGAACACGTATGTGAATACTGGGTTGAGCAGGTGTCCCCACACAACATGAAACATACACGCAATACCACATATACATGAATCAAGCACGTTTGTGAATACTGGGTTGAGCAGGTGTCCCCACACAACATGAAACACACACGCAATACCACATATGTGAATATTGAGTTGAGCAGGTGTCCCAACACAACATGATAACCTCTTACGCGAATACAGGTGAGCCTGATTTACGTGTATCATAATTTATAAACATGAATTGAATATCACATATGCAGTCCAATTAAAGCAATTAAAGTGATAGTGAAAATTAAATGATGATGATGATGTCTGACTGAAATGAATGTGCTCGACTCACAGTCCTAAGCCCGTAAATCCTTGACAAAGTCTACATATAATAATAATTAAAATCCTTACAATTTATTATTTATATCATAAATGATAGGATACGAATATCACTATATAATAATTGAAAATAAATCATAATTGCTAATTAATATTAACCGATGAGTTAACATTGTTAATGACTGAAATTAAAATGTTTATGCAAAAATTCGGATTAATTATTAACATTAATTGGAAGTTAATATTTTAAATATCTCGGTCAAAATTAGGATTAAATTGAAGTTTGAAGTTGACTGGGGTTAAAATTGTAAGAATTGAGAAGCTGACTGGGTTAAAATCGAAGAATTATAAATCAAAATGGGGTTATATTGAGGTATCTGGGAATCTGGGGCTTAATTGAATTACCCTAAAAAGTCATGGGTATAAAACCCTAAATCTAACCTCAGCCGACATAAACATTTCCCTCCCCTTTCCCTAACCCCCCCCCCTCTCTCTCTCTCTCTCTCTCTCTCTCTCTCTCTCTCTCTCTCTCTCTCTCTCTCTCTCTCTCTCTCTCTCTCTCTCTCTCTCTCTCTCTCTCTCTCTCTCTCTCTCTCTCCAGAAATTCTCCCTTCTCTCCCGATACTGCTCCTCAAAATCACGTCCGAAACACACACACACACTAAAATCAAACATACAACGACCAGAGGCACAAACCAGACCCCGCATCTCAGATCCTCTGCACACAATTCACAACCAATCGATCACACACACAACCACGGCGGACGAAAATGAACAAAAGGGGAATCGGCGACGCGACGGAAAATCCCATCATTCGGGTCGGGTCTCGACTGGAAACAGGTAAGCCCCTTCAACGACCAGGGTTCCCAATTCGCCGTTCAGGTTGGTCTCAAACCTTATGGGTCGTGGCACTGAGTGAAAGGTAAGGGTATTAGCCTTCTTGAGGTTGATTTCGGGTTGGTAAGTTACAATTTGGAGTCCGATTGGACAAATTTGAAGTTTCTTATTGGGGTTTGAAACTGGTTTAGTGGTTTCTTCTGAAATCGGGGTGCATTTGGGTTGAAGGGTTTACGGCACAGAAACTTGATTCTTGATTTGAGTTATGGGTTTCAAAGGTCGGGGAATTTCCAAAGGTGTTCGGCGAGAAGGGATGTAACTTAAGAATCAAGACCGGTCAGTGAAATTGAATGAAGAGAGTAGGGAAGAACATGATTTTTATAAATTTGATTCTCTGTGTATAAGATTGTAAATTGTAGAAGAAAAGAAATTATGATTTACTGTATAAGGAGATGATGGTGATTACGGTGAAGGTTGCTCCGACGGTGGAAAAACAGAATTGACCAAATTTGTGTATTGTATTTTTTTATCGATGAAAGATGTTGAACGATTGGAGAATGACGGTGGGAAGAGGAAGTGTATTACGTATTGTATTGTGTATTTATACGGTAGAAATTTGTATATTTATCTTGCTGGATTAGGGTTAGGGTTAATTTGCTGGGCTTAATTAATATTCTGGGTCAGCACAAACTATTGGGCAAATGGTAATAATAATAATAATAATGCAGTTGATGTCTTGAACTATGCTTTCCTTGCTTCTAGACTTCAATCTGCTAGCTTACAAACTAAGCTTCTCCGACATACCGGTATTGTGACTTCTGGCCCTTCCTTTGATGATGCATTATGTACTTTTAATGCGAAAATGGATATAGACCTTTTGAGTAACCCGAGCGAGATCGCTTCCCCCAAACTCATGAAGAAATTGGCAGATATACATTTCGCACGGGTTACCCAAACGGTTGAATCCACTTTTCGCCTATCTTCTCGACAGTTGGCGTTATGGAATTCACAAAAGGAGGACTACACTTCAGATTGGCTCAGAGTGGTTCCAATATCTGGTTTAGGACAGACTATAAACGCCAGGACTTACCGATGTGTGTTGTGCTATCGGCTAGGTGTTCCCCTTTTTTCTTTTCAGATGCCGTGCTCAGCTTGTTCCAAGGTCTTTACTGGGGATATTTATGGGGACCATGCTGTATCGTGCGCGGGTATTATTGGTATTAAACATCGGCATAATGTTGTGCGTGATGTTCTTGTTGACATATGTTCTCGATCCGGGATTTCAGCACGTAAGGAGGTTGATATTGGGCTTATTAGGGAAAAGGACAAGCCCTTACGTCCAGGTGATATGTTACTTTACTCATGGGTTGGTGGGCTTGATGTATGTGTTGATCTGATAGGGTCATCGCCCTTGACGCAAACTGGCATGGTTGACTTTGTGCCGGGTCGTGCGGTGATTGAAGCCGCACAACGTAAACGAGTCAAGTACGAGGCTAAATGCTCGGATATGGGATATGGGTTTCTCCCCTTTTCATTCTCTTCTTTTGGAGAACTTGAGAAGGATGCGGTGGCCTTACTAAAACGTATCCGAAGATTCTCGGTGACTCAAGACATTGGAGCACGTGCTGCTGCTCATATTTTTAGTAGGGTTAGTTTCGCTATAGCTAGAGGAGTGGGGGCTCAGATTGTTTCTCGGCTCCCCACTAATTTCTTGTAAACCCTATGAATTTCTTCTTATTATTATAAAAAAAAAAAAATAATAATAATAATAATAATAATAATTATTATGAAATTTAATAATAACAGTAGTAATAATATTAATAACGTCGATAATAATACTAATATCGAGTGTAATATAAATAATGATATAGAAATAATGAAGATAAAAATATTAATACTATTAACATTAATATTGTTCCTATTATAAATATTATTATTATTAATAATAATACCTTTAATTATCATACTAAAAAAATGACTAATATTAAATGTTCTGAAATTAACTTGAGAAATTAACTCGGACTTAGAACATATGAGATATCATAAAAATGTCTGATCTTATTAAATGATATTACATGAAGTTGACTTGTACGTGCAGTGAAAGTAATTGTACAATAATTACTCACTCTGTAATGCAATGAGATTAAATGAAATAAATGCATTATTAATATTGTCAGTAGTAAATGACTACTAGAATATAACTGACAAAATGATTCGGGCTAGGACTTGTGATATGTCGAAATAAATGTTCATGATTCCCTAAATGAAATTAAATAACATGAAATGCATTATAATATTATTATAATTAATAATATTGCATTGTAAAAATGACGGGCAATACATCCTACCCCTCTTAGAAAAATTTTCGTCCTCGAAAATAAATGGTATACTTCGATTGAAGAAATTCGGATAACGAGCTTGAAGTTCCTCTTCGCGCTCCCAAGTTGCTTCATCCTTGCTGTGGTTACGCCATTGGATCTTGACAAACACATTCTCTTTGTTCCTCAATTGCCGGACTGATCGGTCGTGAATCAGCTCTGGTTATTCTTCATAGGTAAGGTCTTTGTTCAGCTCTACGGCGGTATAGTTAATGACGTGGCTGTGATCGTGCACATACTTTCTCAACAACAATACGTGGAAAACGTTGTGCACAGCCGAATGCTCTGGGGGTAAAGCCAAACGGTAAGCTAACTCTCCAATCCGCTCGAGGATTTCGAACAGTCCAATATACCTTGGCCTCAACTTGCTTCTTGGACCAAAACGAACAATTCCCTTGGTAGGAGATACCTTCAGGAATACCTTGTTGCCAACACATAATTTGAGATCCTTCCTACTATTGTCGGCGTAAGACTTCTGACGATCCTGTGCTATCTTGATCCTCTCACAAATCTTATCCACCATGCCAACTGTCTGCTCGATCATCTCGGGACCCAAAATCCTCCTTTCACCTACCTCATCCCAATACAGTGGTGATTAACACTTCCTACCGTATAGGGCTTCATATGATGCCATACCGATCGTCGACTGGTAACTGTTGTTGTAAGCAAATTCTACTAAAGGCAACAGTCGTTCCCGATTATTTCCCATATCTAGCACACATGCTCGCAATATATCCTTAAGGATCTGGATGATCCTCTCGGACTGACCATCAGTTTGAGGATGATAAGCCGTACTAAAATTCAACTGCGTTCCCAAAGCTTCTTGCAAACTCTCCCAAAAACGCGACGTGATGAGTATCCCTGTCGGATCCTATAGAGACTGGCACTCCGTGCAACTTAATCATCTCCCTGATATACAGTTGAGCATACTGATCTATTTGAAAGTTCATCTTAACTGGGATAAAATGAGCTGACTTTGTGAGTCGGTCGAAAACAACCCAAATAGCGTGGTTTCCCCTTTTCGTTCGAGGAAAACCTACCACAAAGTCCATCGTAATGTGTTCCCATTTCCATTCTGGGATATGAAGTGACTTAAGTAATACAAAGGGGCGTTGGTGTTCTGCCTTCACTTGCTGGCAAACTATACATTTTCGAACAAAGTCTGCCACATCTCTTTTTAAACCTTCCCACCAAAATGTCCCCTTAAGATCTTGATACATCTTTGTACTCCTAGGGTGTGCTGTATACGGAGTATTATGTGCCTTCTTTAGTATCGCTTCTCTCAACTTAACAACATTGGGCACACAAATTCTCCCTTCATAATGCATCGTGCCATCATCGGATACGCTGAAACCCTTATCCTCACCTGAAAGAGTATGTTCTTTCATCTTGACCAAGAAGTCGTCCTGTCCTTGACCTTTTTTGATTTGTTCCCTCAAGATTGGTTGTACCACCAAACTAGCCAATAATGACTCAGCTGGTCTCGATGGTGTAGCCACCTCAAGGTTCATCCTTGCAAATTCCTTGACCAAGTGTTCCTCCTTGGTCAACAAACAAGTCAGATCTCCTCTTGCCTTACGGCTTAGTGCATCAGCAACTACGTTTGCCTTACCGGGGTGGTAATGAATTGTACAATTGTAATCTTTGACCAACTCAAGCCATCTGCACTGCCTCATATTCAATTCCTTCTGTGTTAAAATATATTTCAGACTTTTGTGGTCTGTATAAATTTCACAGTTACCTCCGTAAAGGTAATGTCTCCAAATCTTCAAGGCATGAACTACCGCTGCTAATTCCAAATCATGAGTAGGGTAGTTTAGCTCGTGCGGTTTCAACTGTCTCGAAGAATAGGCAACTACTTTGCCCTCTTGCATTAATACACATCCCAAACCTTGCTTGGATGCATCACTATAGATGACGAACTCTTTCGTCGGATCGGGAATCATCAAAACTGGTGCAGCTACATTTGCTTTGCCTGGATGATAAAGAATCTCCAAGTCATAGTCCTTAATTAGTTACAACCATATCCTTCGCCGCATGTTCAACTCTTTCTAACTGAAGATGTATTTGAGACTCTTGTGATCCGTAAAGATTTGACAGTGAGTCCCGTACATGTAGTGTCTCCAGATTTTCAAAGCAAAAACTACCGCTGCCACTCCAAATCATGCATTGGGTAATTTACTTCATAAGGTTTCAGCTGTCGTGACGCATAGGAGATCACTTTCTCATTTTGCATCAATACATACCCGAGACCTTGGTTCAAAGCGTCACTGCAAACTATGAATTCTCCAGTTCCCTGTGGGAGTGCTAAAATCGGTGCCGTCGTCAACCTCTTCTTCAATTCATCAAAGCTAGTCTGGCACATCTTGTTCCATTCAAACTCTTGAGTTTTCTGCAGTAGTCGAGTTAGTGAGTAGTTAATTTTGGAAAACCCTTCCACAAACCGACGATAATACCCAGCAAGTCCTAAGAAACTCCGGACTTCTTTCACGTTCTTATGAGACTTCCAATCCATAACTGCTTCGATGTTCTGGGGATCTACTCAGACTCCTTCTGCTGATACCACATGATACGAATTGTCCCGAAGAGGTGGATACGTATCGGTCAGAGTGTGCGTAGGAATATCGTAGCGGAAGGCTTTTTACGATTAAGTTGTTTTAGGATGTATTTTGTGGGAGTAATATCGAATATGACGATGAAAATTCGAAAAAATGAAAAATGGAAGTAATATCGGGAAAAAGTGATAATATCGATCAAGAAGACTTGAACGATCAAGAACAAGGGTTTATCGAATTAGACCTATAACTCGATAAGGTGATTTCTTCCCAAGACCTATTGAGAATCAATCGGATTAATATTCGAAAACGCGTCGAATAAAAATCAAGGTTCGATGAAAATCATTCATCAAGAATAGAAAACACAATGTGTATTCTTATACTTCAACATTCATAATCCAATATATCTAATACAAGGCTAAGTGAAGACTACTTATAGGAGTGAAGTCTTCAACTTAAGGAATCAAACAAAAAAATAAAATAATTCAAAGATTTATAAAATCTTTGAATAATCAAAACAAGTCAAATAAATAAGAAAAAGAAACATAGATCATAAAACATGGGAACACAATCCCTAAAAGAGTAAAGAAAGGAAAAGAGAAGACAAAACACACAAAAATCAACAATAAAAAAAGGGTGGGTATTATAGGACACGAGCCGTGTTGATACTGGCCTGCGCATATCGGCAGCGGTGACTCGGCCGTGTCCGATCGACACGGTCGCGCGGCTGAGGGCGTCCGACAGCGACTCGTCCGACAGTGACTCGTCACGGGCGCGACGCTGACAAGGACGTTCGGCGTGGGCCCGATCGTGTCCTGGAACACGGTCGGGTCGTCTGGGCTGTCGGTTTTGGCTTATCCAGAAGAGTTCGACTCGACCGTGCCAGACAACACGGTCGAGTCCTGTGGGCAGTGACTATTGCATTTCCGGACGAGTGCGGCACGGGCCGTGTCGGACGACACGGTCGGGTCCGGCCGGCAGTGCTCGGCATTTTCCGGCAGGTGCGATATTTTCTGGCAGGCTCGACATTTCCGGCAGGCGACGACATTTTCCGGCAGGTTGTGTCATTTTCCGGCTTGTGTCCGTTTTCTCGCCTAAAAATGTTGCCGTACGTGCATGACGCGTTGTAAGGTCATTTACGTCGATCCTTGCTTCGGTTTCTTTATTCGGACTACTCAATTCCGTATCATCCCCTCCTCCTTTAAAGGGAATTGTCCTCAATTCCGAACTTCCTCCGTCATCAAGATAATTAATTAAAGCCTCTAAGTACTTGATCTCGAAAATGTCCGCAGTACGTACATGACCCAAAATATTGAGACGATAGGTAGTGGGGGGCCCTCGAGAATCACCAACAAAATAACTATCATTATTAATAAAATAATAATAATTACTCCGCCAGGTAATACCGATATCATGAAATGAGTGGACATCTGAAATGGGACGCACGGTTAATTTCACATCGGGCTCATCCTCCAGAATTGGAAACACTGATAATTCCACATCGGGTTCATCATCAAGAATGGGAAACACATGATTTATTACGGATTTCTCTTTATCAACTGGTTCCTCATCAAATGCTGGCGGTCCGTCATAATCTGACCAACTCTCCGTTTTAATATTGTTGGGCTCCTCCAATAACGGCCCATCACAAAATATTTTACTAACCTTAATTTGGTAATCATCCAAGACAATAAGTCTATCACCAAAAACTGAGTCGATATGAAATTTAGGCCCAAAATTGTCGTTTTCTTCTAACCGATCAATTTTAGTACCAAGCTCAATTTTGTCTTCCACAACTTTAAAAGGCCCGACTTGTGTCAAATGTTCATCTGACCATAATTCACTTGGCTCATCAATCCCGTTTTGGTCAATTTGGCAAATGCAATTAATTGGCCCATGTTCATAATAGCAAGATCCAAGTTCGTCAATTATGGAAACATGGCTCAACCCACTTTCTTCGTTGTATTGCGGCGTTAAAACCTCTGTCTCGTCTACTCCGTCGAAAACGGTGGTAGGGACATCGTCTTTATCGAAAAATGGCCTTGCTGGAAATTCTTCGATGGGGATAAACCTTAGATCGAAGGTCGGTGGCGGGGCGTCGAAGGATTGGTGGTAAGATGGGGATTTGAACCTTCGATTGAAATATTTTTTGAATTTAAGCCAATCTTGGATTTTAGGCTTACGTTGTTGTGAACGGGACTGTTTCAATTTTGCCACCAGACGGCGGCGCTACCTCGGAGGCGCCTTGCCACCAACGAAATGCGGCGGTTGATCGGGGCAGCCTTGAAGTCCGAGTGCTCCTCACATGCATGGAGCCAATCTATGCACGCATCTGGATTACAATATCTCTGAAACTCCGGTATGCTGCGAAATTTGGCCAAGAAATCAATATTTTTGGCGTCGTCTCTGCGTCTTGCTTGCATACGTTGCTCCGGTAAGCAGTTTAGTGTGTCACGGAGTTTCATCAAGAAATCGAGATCGGAGAAATCCATAAAAATAGTCAAGAGATAGTTCTTCACAAGAAATCGTTGAAGAAATCGCCCAAGGAGATGACCCTGGGCTCCAATACCACTTATGATACGAATTATCCCGAAGAGGTGGATACGTATCGGTCAGAGTGTGCGTAGGAATATCGTAGCGGAAGGCTTTTTACGATTAAGTTGTTTTAGGATGTATTTTGTGGGAGTAATATCGAATATGACGATGAAAATTCGAACAAATGAAAAATGGAAGTAATATCGGGAAAAAGTGATAATATCGATCAAGAAGACTTGAACGATCAAGAACAAGGGTTTATCGAATTAGACCTATAACTCGATAAGGTGATTTCTTCCCAAGACCTATTGAGAATCAATCGTATTAATATTCGAAAACGCGTCGAATAAAAATCAAGGTTCGATGAAAATCATTCACCAAGAATAGAAAACACAATGTGTATTCTTATACTTCAACATTCATAATCCAATATATCTAATACAAGGCTAAGTGAAGACTACTTATAGGAGTGAAGTCTTCAACTTAAGGAATCAAACAAAAAAATAAAATAATTCAAAGATTTATAAAATCTTTGAATAATCAAAACAAATCAAATAAAATAAGAAAAAGAAACATACATCATAAAACATGGGAACACAATCCCTAAAAGAGTAAAGAAAGGAAAGAGAAGACAAAACACACAAAAATCAACAATAAAAAAGGTGGTCGCTAGGACACGGGCCGTGTCGCTTGACACGGCCATGGCGCGCATCTGGCCGGTGACTCGGCCGTGTCCGGCCCGGCCGATCGCGGCGCGCTGAGGGCGTCCGGCGGCGACTCGTCGGCGATGACTCGGCGCAGACGCAGACAAGGGCGTTCGGCGTGGGCCGATCGTGTCTGGAACACGGTCGGGTAAATGCAGCGATCGGTTTTGGCTTATCCGGAAGAGTTCGACTCGACCGTGCCAGACAACACGGTCAAGTCCTGTGGGCAGTGACTTTTGCATTTCCGGACGAGTGCGGCACGAGCCTTGTCGGACGACACGGTCGGGTCCGGCCGGCAGTGCTCGGCATTTTCTGGCAGGTGTGATATTTTCCGGCAGGCTCGACATTTTCCGGCAGGCGACGACATTTTCCGGCAGGTTGTGTCATTTTCCGGCTTGTGTCCATTTTCTCGCCTAAAAATGTTGCCGTACGTGCATGACGCGTTGTAAGGTCATTTACGTCGATCCTTGCTTCGGTTTCTTTATTCGGACTATTCAATTCCGTATCACCACATGACCGATTCTCGAGTTTTCTGGAGTAATTGTGTGAGTGGTCTAGCAATCTTAGAGAATCCTTCGACGAATCTATGATAATAACCCGCAAGTCCTAGGAAACTCCTTACTTCTTTCACGTTCTTAGGCGGTTCCCATGCTAGTACCGCCTCTATCTTTTGAGCGTCAACTGGAATTCCTTCTGCGGATACGTTAACTGCCAGTCCAGAAAGCAGTATGAGTTACTGGTTCTGACCTGACTAGTCCCTTAGCGCGTGCTACGGCTCAAAGCTAGCGTGCGCTACTGAAGCAAAATTAGCGTGCGGTAGCTTAGGCCTAGCGTGCGCTATTTCTCTAACTCAGAACACTTCCGCAAGGTCTAAACAACACGATTGTGATCCAAACAAGATACGAAACTCTATAACAATATCGACAACATCACCAAGAGTTTGCAGAGCGACGAAATAATAAAAAACGGCAAGGTCAAACAGTCAATAAAAGTACGGGTATTACATTCTCCCCCTCTAAAAAGAAGTTTCGTCCAGAAACATAAGAAATAAAAAGCTCGGGGTACTCCGACTGCATCTTCTATTCCATTTCCCAAGTCGCCTCCTCGACTCCATGTCTCGACCATTGCACTTTAACCAGTGGAATGGTCTTATGCCGAAGTTGTTTCTCGCGACGCTCAAGGATCTTCACGGGTCTCTCCGGAAAGGTAATATCCTCGGCTACGTCAATCTCACTATAGTCGATAACGTGGCTCGGATCCGGCACGTACTTTCTCAACCGAGACTCATGAAAAATACTATGGACGTGACTTAAAGCTGGAGGCAATGCCAAGCGATAAGCTAAATCTCCAACCCTATCCAAGATCTCAAAAGGTCCGATATACCTCGGACTAAGTTTCCCCTTTTTCCCGAAGCGGAAAACCCCTCTGGTCGGTGACATCTTGAGTAAGACATGATCCCCCACTCCGAACTCCAAGGGTCGACGACGAGTATCAGCATAAGATTTACGATGGCTCTGGGCGTCGGCAATTGATCCGGATAATAGAAATCTTTTCCTTAGTCTCTATCAACATATCCAGTTCCTTTCCAATTAGCTCAAGCCTCGTCCCAACATAATGGCGACCTACATCGCCTACCATAAAGTGCCTCGAATGGTGCCATTTTGATTGACGCATGCCAACTGTTATTATAGGCAAACTCGATCAACGGCAAGTGAAGTTCCCAATCATTACTCCAGTCTAAGGCACAAGCTCGCAACATATCTTCCAACGTCTGAATCATCCTCTCTGTCTGACCGTCCGACTCAGTATGAAAGGAAGTGCTCAATCTCAACTCAGTACCCAAAGCCTGATGAATGGCCTGCTAAAAATGCGATATGAAACGACCGTCTCGATCAGAAACAATGGTCTTGGGGGCACCGTGTAATCTTACGATCTCAGCTATAAAAGTTCGAGCCAATCTATCCGGTCCCCAAGTATCCTTAATACCCAAGAAGTGTGCAGACTTGGTCAACCGATCGACGATTACCCAAATCATATTCGTTCCAGCCCCAGTTCTCGGCATGCCAGTGATGAAATCCATAGAGATGTCTTCCCACTTCCACTCGGGAATGGGAAGTGGTTTCAACAACCCCGCTGGTCGTTGATGTTCGATCTTGACTTGTTGACACGTCAAGCACCATAGTACAAATTCCGTGACATCCTTCTTCATGTTGTTCCACCAAGAATTTCGTTTCAAGTCCTTATACATCTTACTCTTTCCGGGTGGATTGAGTAAGGCGTAGCATGGGCTTCTAGGAGAATTATCTGCCTCACTCTAGATCATTCGGAACACAAAGCCTATCCTGAAATCTCAGAATACTATCCTCATGAACCATAAAGCCAGGAGCTTTTCCTTTAATTACATCTTCCTTCAGTTGAGAAATCATCAGGTCACTCCACTGTTTTCCTTTGATGTCGTCAACCAAGGACGAAGTAATTTCGAGAGTACACAACTGTCCCTGTACTCGTTGAAGCCAAACTTCTATTCCTTGCTCGATTAAATCCTGACGAATCTTCGTCTGAGATGTAAGAACCTCGAGCATTTGAAGAGATGCCGATTTGTGGCTCAAAGCATCCGCGACGACATTGGCTTTTTCGGGGTGGTAAAGAATTTCCAAATCGTAATCCTTTATCAACTCTAACCAATGTCTCTGTCTCATATTCAGCTCTTTCTGACTGAAAATATACTTCATACTCTTGTGATCGGTATAAATCCGACACGGAGAACCATACAAGTAATGCCACCAAATCTTGAGTGCGAAGACAATCGCGGCCAACTCTAAATCGTGAGTAGTGTTGACTCAAAATGTATTTTGATGATTATTACATTCAAAACATTTAATTAGACCAATCTCAGATCAATATTATATTGAAGGAGCTAAATACAGTTAGCGCACGCTACCCATATAATAGTAGCGCACGCTATCGAGAAATACATGTACAGCCCAGACAGTCAGCTGCAGCCAAGTGAAGTCACCTTATGGATAGCGCACGCAAGTCATTCAATATTAGCGCACGCTAAGTAACTACAGTTAGCGCACGCTATACAATCAATATTAACGCACGCTATCGCATCATTCTAGAGGACAATGAGGTTTGGAAGGAAATCGGAATGGATTTTGCGCACGCTACACATATCAACTTACGTACGCTAAAACAAGGATGTAGTGCACGTTACTGCTTAGCTCTTGCGCACGCTACCGATATCATGGTCAGTAGTGTAACACCCCCGAGTTATTCAGGAATATTACAGCGCCGTAAGCCCCGCCGTGGGACCCACAAGGCTAAACATACGCGGAACCATAAATTTTGACCGATAAGGTCTACACGCAATGGGATGAAAAACAATACAAAGGTATTCAAAACATAACCAATGTATTCACAAACATCACAACTCGAATCAATACTTCGGCAAACACGGTAGGAACATCGGGAAAAGCGGAAAACAATACTCGAGTATTCAATAGCCATCGATTACAACAACCTTTGAATGGGAAACTCCAAACATAAGCTGGAAGAAATACACGGTATCACACTTGCCCACCATCTTCATGCCGACCCGATACACTGCTGTCCGCTCTTACGGAACTGAAATACATAAACGTATTTCCCCATAAGGGGTTAGCCGTCGAATAGCTAGTGCAAGAATATCAAGTATGAAACACAATACTTCTCGTCAATAAAGTAAATGTAACCGTCAATTCATCAATTCAAGACTAGCATTCCGGAATAACTAAATCTCATAGCGTCACATCGAGACGTATATGAATGCCGTAGAAACGGTTCGTTCATATCATCCGTCAATACATGTATGAATGCCGTAGAAACGGTTCGTTCATATCATGCCATCAATTCATATATGAATGCCGTAGAAACGGTTCGTTCATATCATGCCATTAATATATCTATGAATGCCGTAGAAACGGTTCGTTCATTTCATACCATCAATATTTCTTACTTTCAAAGTCGAGAATGTACAATCATAAATATATACTTGCCTTTGAGACATCGAGAAAACGAACGGAAAAAAGGGGTATGGGATTGGTAGGTCCAAGCACGCGCTTCTGGCACCTAAACAATTCGCAAGGAATATGATAATCAATTATCCATATTCAAATTACACGAAGAAACCCCCGAAACCCGTCTACGATTCGTAAGGATGTACGGATAATCGACTAGAGGTTGGAAAAATCGTCCAAAATCTCACAAGTCCGAAAACGGTACAACCCAAACCATAAAATCGTAGGAAAAGCATGCATACGGTATAGATACATCATAATCTCAAGGTTCTCAAGCTTCCAAACGGATAAATCGGACGAATCTATGAAAAACCCCAAAATTCCCGAAAAGTAGGGTTCTAAGGATTTTTACCTTGATTCGGACGTTAGGAGGAATTAGATGTTGAGAAATCCTTGTTCTCCAACCAAGTATGTTGTTTTTAGAAGGAAGATTGCTTCCAATCGCCCAAGATCGTCTCTCCCGAGAGATTTCCGTCGAAGAGGAGTGAAGTAGGTGAGAAATGACGAAATGGAAGTCAACTGTCATATTTATATCTGCCCAGTCTAGCGCACGCTACCCCTCCTTCATTAGCGTGCGCTAGCGAAGTCACCGGATAGTCCAGTGGCTTTTGCAGGCTCCGATAGCGTGCGCTAATCGTCTGCCTCTAGCGTGCGCTAGTCCAAAATGTGGCATTCAGTACTGGAGTCCAGAACTCACTGTCTCTGCCCTGCTCCAACTTAGCGTGCGCTAGCTCTATTATTTAGCGTGCGCTATGCAATAGCTTTAGCGTGCGCTAGCGAAACCTAGCGTCGCTACACGATATTCCGAAAACCACAACTACACTGTCTCTGGCGGCCCGGTGGCGTGCGCTACGGACGGATGTTAGCGTGCGCTACTAACCACGAATAGCGCGCGCTAACAACTCCTAGCGTGCGTTAATCCGCGATCCAGAAGCGATTGAAATCTTGGTTCGACTGGTGATCCTCTTAGCGCTACGGCCCCAAAGCTAGCGTGCGCTAATCAAGCGTAATTAGCGTGCGTTAGCCTAGGCCTAGCGTGCGTTATATCTACGGCCCCGAACATTTCCGCAAGGTCTAAGCGACATGATCAAAAACCAAGCGAGATACGAAACTCAATAACAATATTAACAACATCTCCAAGCATTTACGGAGCGACAAAATAAGGAGGATGACAGAGTCAAACGAGTCAATAAAAGTACGGGTATTACATTCTCCCCTCTAAAAGAAGTTTCGTCCGAAACTTAAGAAATAAATAGTTCGGGGTATTCCACCCGCATCTTCTCTTCCGTCTCCCAAGTTGCCTCCTCGACTCCATGCCTCGACCATTGCACTTTAACCAGTGGAATGGTTTTATGCCGGAGTCGTTTCTCGCGACGCTCAAGGATCTTCATGGGTCTCTCCGGAAAGGTGATATCCTCGGCTACGTTAATCTCACTGTAGTCGATGATGTGGCTCGGATCCGGCACGTACTTCCTCAACTGAGACACATGAAAAACACTATGGACGTGACTCAAAGCTGGAGGCAACGCCAAGCGATAAGCTAAATCTCCAACTCTGTCCAAAATCTCGAAAGGTCCGATATACCTCGGACTAAGTTTCCCCTTTTTCCCGAAGCGGAAAACTCCACGGGTCGGCGACACCTTGAGTAAGACATGATCCCCCACTTCAAACTCCAAAGGTCGACGACGAATATCAGCATAAGATTTCTGACGACTCTGGGCGGTTAGCAATCGATCTCGGATAATAGATATCTTTTCCTTAGTCTCCATCAACATATCCGGCTCCGTTCCAACTAGCTCGGAAGCCTCGTCCCAACACAATGGGGACCTACATCGTCTACCATAAAGTGCCTCGAAGGGTGCCATTTTGATCGACGCATGCCAACTATTATTATAAGCAAACTCGATCAACGGCAAGTGAAGCTCCCAATCTTTACTCCAGTCTAAGGCACAAGCCCGTAACATATCTTCCAATGTCTGAATCGTCCTCTCTGTTTGTCCATCCGACTGGGGATGAAAAGAAGTGCTCAATCTCAACTCAGTGCCCAAAGCCTGATGAACGGCTGCCAAAGTGCGATCTGAAGCGGCCGTCCGATCGAAACAATGGTCTTGGGGGCACCGTGTAATCTCACGATTTCGACAATAAAGGTTCGAGCCGATCTATCCGGTCCCCACGTATCCTTAATACCCAAGAAGTGAGTGACTTAGTCAACCGATCGACAATTACCAAAATCATATTAATTCCGGCTCTAGTCCTCGGCATGCGGTGATGAAATCCATAGAGATGTCTTCCCACTTCCACTCGGGAATGGGAAGCGGTTTCAACAACCCCGCTGGTCATTGATGTTCGATCTTGACTTGTTGACACGTCAAGCACCGTAGTACAAACTCCGTAACATCCTTCTTCATATTATTCCACCAAAAATTGCGCTTCAAATCTTTGTACATCTTGCTCGTCCCGGGGTGGATTGAGTAAGGCGTAGCATGAGCTTCTCGGAGAATTCTCTGCCTCAACTCTAAATTGTTCGGAACGCAAAGCCTGCCCTGAAATCTCAGGATACTATCCTCGTGAACCATAAAGCCAGGAGCTTTACCTTTAATTACATCTTCCTTCAGTTGAGAAATCATCGGGTCACTCCACTGCTTCCCTTTGATGTCATCAACTAAAGACGAAGTAATTTCGAGTACACAGTTGTCCCTGTACTCGTTGAAGCCAAACTTCTATCTCTTGCTCAATTAAATCTGGCGAATTTTCGTGCGAGATGTAAGAACCTCGAGCATACGAAGAGATGCCGATTTGCGACTCAAAGCATCCGCAACGACATTAGCTTTTAGGGTGATAAAGAATTTCCAAATCATAATCCTTTATCAATTCTAACCAACGCCTCTGTCTCATATTCGGCTCCTTCATTGAAAATATACTTGAGCTCTTGTGATCGGTATAAATCCGGCACGGTGAGCCATACAAATAGTGCCGCTAAATCTTGAGCGCGAAGACAATTGCGGCCAATTCCAAATCGTGAGTAGGATAATTCATCTCATAAGGCTTTAATTGTCGTGATGCAAAAGCTATCGTCTTATCATCCGCATAAGTACACGGCCAGGACCTTGACCGAAGCATCACTATAAACGCAAAGCCCTCACTACCATGTGGTAAAGTTAAAATCGGTCTTGAAGTCAAACGCCTCTTGACTCATTGAAGCTCTGTTGTCTCTCATCTGTCCAAACATACTTTTCGGTCTTACGGAGTAATTTCGTAGCGGCCGAGCGAGTTTCGAGAACCCTCGACAAACCGAGCGGTAATACCCGGCCAAGGCCCAAAAGCTACGAACTTCCTTAACATTTTTAGGCGGTGCCCAATCCAAAGATTGCCTCAATCTTCTGTGGTCTACACGAACCCCTTCGGCCGAAATCACATGGCCGAGAAACATAACTTCTTCCAACCAAAATTCGCATTTCGAGAATTTCGCATAGAGATGCTCGGTTCTCAAAATATCTAAAACCAAACGCAAGTGTCGGGCATGTTCCTCCTTATCTCGAGAATATATCAAGATGTCATCAATAAAGACGACTACACCTGTCGAGGTACTCGATGAATATCTTATTCATTAACTGCATGAACACTGCCGGTGCATTAGTCAACCCAAAAGGCATGACTACAAATTCATAATGCCCGTATCTCGTCCGAAATGCCGTCTTCGGAACGTCGGACTCCCTCACCTTAAGTTGATAATATCCGGATCTTAAATCAATTTTCGAGAAAACTGCAGCCCCTTGCAATTGATCAAATAAATCATCTATACGAGGTAGAGGGTATTTGTTCTTGATGGTTACTTTGTTCAGCTCGCGGTAGTCGATGCACAAACATAGTGAACCATCCTTCTTCCTCACGAAAAGAACAGGCGCGCCCCAAGGCGAAGCGCTCGATCTGATGTACCCTCTTTCCAGAAGTTCTCCCAACTGATTCTTCAATTCTTGCATCTCGGAAGGTGCCATCCGATAAGGTGCTTTAGAAATCGGGGCCGCATCCGGCTCTAAATCCACGGAAAAATCTATCTCTCGATCTGGCGGTAATCCCGGGAGTTCATCCGGAAAAACGTCGGGGTACTCACTAACAACCGGAATCGAGGAGAAATCGATTTCGTTTCCTTCCGTTTTCAAGGCATAACACCAATAGCCCGTACAGCCTTTATTCAAAAGTTTTACGGTCTTCATGGCACTGATAAGCAACTTAGATAGACCCGACTTACGCCCCAAAAATGCATACTCGGATCCGTCTTTAGTCATCATGGTGATAACCTTGGTACGGTAGTTCATAATCGCTTGATGATTATCAAGCCAATCCTCGCCGAGGATCACATCCTCGCCCTCTATATCAACTACAATCAAATTCGATAACCATTCCATACCGGATATAATCAGGAAAATCTCTAATCTCCCGATTCCCCACAATCCTATCCCCATTGGCGGTTTCACGATAAAGGGATCGCAAGCGATTAAACAAGTTATATTCGAACGGCGTACACATTCCAAAGATATAAAAGAATGTGTAGCACCGTATCAAAGAGTACAATTTGGATAAGATAAAATATGGATGGTACACAAGCCACCCACGCATCGGGCTCGTCTGTTCGACGCATCTCATAAACCGAGGTTGTACCGAACCGACGCTAGAATTCCCCCTCCGGCATTCGACCTGTCCCGGCCCCTGCGAAATTCTGAGGTTGACCGGTGGAGGCCGAGTGTCCAAGGTCCGATTCGGCTCGGAACAATAAGCCGCTCTATGTCCCATCATCCGCACGTGTGACACTTCAATGGTGGAAAGTTGCATTCCAAGCGGCGTGGCACAGGCGGCCACAATTATAGCAAGTCACCGTGCGATTTGTGGTGCCGGAGTAGGGCGGTAGCCCTTCTTTCCTTTATTAGAGCGTGACGGTAATCGGCAAAACGGCTAGTCGTCTGCGACTTCTGAAAGTTGCCACCTTTAGAGCCAGAAAAACTTCCCGCGACTTTCTGCTTCTTCGGTTCTTCAACGGTATCATTGTCGGGGCTCAACATATCATGGGCTAAAGCTCTGTCCTGATACTCTTTCAGTGTGGTACAAGCAAATCCGGCCATATCTGCCGTAATTCCAAACTCATCCGCATATCAAAATAACGGATCTTATCACGCTCGTTACGCACTTGATCCTTCACGTGGATCATTTGTTGGTTGTAGTCCACGATCGCCTCTGAAACGGGAATATCTTGAGGTTTAGCCTCGAAAAAGGCTCGGATTCGGGTCTCTCGCGTGGCCAAGGACAAAACTCGGCCTCAAGAGTTCCTTAAATTCATCCCACGTGGCAATGCGATCTTGTGGCTTGATGACCTTCCACTGGTAGCGGCCTCCTTGGTGAGGAAATCTTGAGCAATCGGTACTTTCCTCACTTGGGCAATCAACCGCCTCGAAAATCTTTTCCAATTCCGCTAGCATCTTCCCGACTAACGGGTCCGTGGCACCGCCAAAGCTGTGGAGGGTGCATACGAATTACATTCGAAGTAAGGCATCCGTGTTCGGGTTCGGATTATTCAATTTGAGCAGTTTGGGCCAAGATAGTCATCGAGTAGCTAATTGTTGAAGTGCATTCACCACTCCAACGTCCGCGTTATACCGACTGCCGTCGGTGGTCGTGCGACTCTCGGTGTCGGGATGCACCGAGTTCGACAAGCGGGGTTGGTCGACCCGCAATGGTGATGGAAACGGCGCCCACGACCTCTTCCACGTCCATGGCCACGACCACGGCCACGGCCCCTACCAGCTGACATACTGAAGAACACACAAGTCACGTAAGCACAATTCAATTACACGTCATCAAAGTGACCGATTCTCACGAATACCAATAAAACGAAGCAAAACCAACAAGGAAACACTAGAAGAGTAAGAGGTCTTACAAGTACTGGCCGCCGTGATGATGGCAAAGTAGTGATCTGCGGACAAATGACAACTCGATCGACCCAAAAGACCGGCCCTAGGTATCCATAGACCTAAGCTCGATACCATATTACGTAACACCCCGAGTTATTCGGGAATATTACAGTGGCGTAAGCCCCGCCGTGGGACCCACAAGGCTAAACATACGCGGAACCATAAATTTTGACCGATAAGGTCTACACGCAATGGGATGAAAAACAATACAAAGGTATTCAAAACATAACCAATGTATTCACAAACATCACAACTCGAATCAATACTTGGCAAACACATGCGGAACATCAGAAAACGGAAAACAATACTCGAGTATTCAATAGCCAATCGATTACAACAACCTTTGAATGGGAAACTCCAAACATAAGCTGGAAGAAATACACGTATCACACTTGCCCACCATCTTCATGCCGACCCGATACACTCGTCCGCTCTTACGGAACCTGAAATACATAAAACGTATTTCCCCCATAAGGGGTTAGCCGTCGAATAGCTAGTGCAAGAATATCAAGTATGAAACACAATACTTCTCGTCAATAAAGTAAATGTAACCGTCAATTCATAAATTCAAGACTAGCATTCCGGAATAACTAAATCTCATAGCGTCACATCGAGACGTATATGAATGCCGTAGAAACGGTTCGTTCATATCATCCGTCAATACATGTATGAATGCCGTAGAAACGGTTCGTTCATATCATGCCATCAATTCATATATGAATGCCGTAGAAACGGTTCGTTCATATCATGCCATTAATATATCTATGAATGCCGTAGAAACGGTTCGTTCATTTCATACCATCAATATTTCTTACTTTCAAAGTCGAGAATGTACAATCATAAATATATACTTGCCTTTGAGACATCGAGAAAACGAACGGAAAAAAGGGGTATGAGATTGGTAGGTCCAAGCACGCGCTTCCGGCACCTAAACGATTCGCAAAGAATATGATAATCAATTATCCATATTCAAATTACACGAAGAAACCCCCGAAACCCGTCTACGATTCGTAAGGATGTACGGATAATCGACTAGAGGTTGGAAAAATCGTCCAAAATCTCACAAGTCCGAAAACGGTACAACCCAAACCATAAAATCGTAGGAAAAGCATGCATACGGTATAGATACATCATAATCTCAAGGTTCTCAAGCTTCCAAACGGATAAATCGGACGAATCTATGAAAAACCCCAAAATTCCCGAAAAGTAGGGTTCTAAGGATTTTTACCTTGATTCGGACGTTAGGAGGAATTAGATGTTGAGAAATCCTTGTTCTCCAACCAAGTATGTTGTTGTTAGAAGGAAGATTGCTTCCAATCGCCCAAGATCGTCTCTCCCGAGAGATTTCCGTCGAAGAGGAGTGAAGTAGGTGAGAAATGACGAAATGGAAGTCAACTGTCATATTTATATCTGCCCAGTCTAGCGCACGCTACCCCTCCTTCATTAGCGTGCGCTAGCGAAGTCACCGGATAGTCCAGTGGCTTCTGCAGGCTCCGATAGCGTGCGCTAATCGTCTGCCTCTAGCGTGCGCTAGTCCAAAATGTGGCATTCAGTACTGGAGTCCAGAACTCACTGTCTCTGCCCTGCTCCAACTTAGCGTGCGCTAGCTCTATTATTTAGCGTGCGCTATGCAATAGCTTTAGCGTGCGCTAGCCGAAACCTAGCGTACGCTACCTGATATTCCAGAAAACCTGGCAACTACACTGTCTCTGCTGACCAGCCCGGTAGCGTGCGCTACGGACGGATGCTAGCGTGCGCTACTAACCACGAATAGCGTGCGCTAACAACTCCTAGCGTGCGTTAATCCGCCAGTCCAGAGCGATTCAAATCGGTTACGACTGACCGATCCTCTTAGCGCGCTACGGCCCCAAAGCTAGCGTGCGCTAATCAAGCTGCACTAGCGTCGTTAGCCTAGGCCTAGCGTGCGTTATATCTCTGGCCCAGAACATTTCCGCAAGGTCTAAACGACATGATCAAAAACCAAACGAGATACGAAACTCAATAACAATATTAACAACATCTCCAAGCATTTACAGAGCGACAAAATAAGGAGGATGACAGAGTCAAACAGTCAATAAAAGTACGGGTATTACAAGTAGTCCAGTAGCTACTGGACTCAATATGTCAAGGATTTTACGTACGCTACACAGGGTAACGTACGTTACTGAAAGAAAAATTTAGCGCACGCTAAGGTATAGGCATTAGCGCACGCTAAAAGGAGTCAGCATATTACCGTTTGATTTTCTACCGTTGGAAGGCAAGAGTCAATGAAGATCCGGAAAATCTGGAAAAGTTGGAATTAATTAATGCTAGCGCACGCTATGCATACTTGCTAGCGCACGCTAATCTCAAATTTAGCCGTTGGATAAAGAGTCGTTGGAGAGACAAACGGACATTTTCAAAAGTCAAGATTGAAGATCTGTTGACCAGTCGTTAACGCACGCTACAGATTCATGACTAGCGCACGCTAGCCATACTATTTTACCGTTGCAACAGTCTTTGTGACCGTTCAGAGAAGCCAAGTCAAAGATCGATAGCGCACGCTAGAGGACATTATTAGCGCACGCTAATAATACGTTTTTCAGCATTTGAAGGATGGCTCTCACCTATAAATACCCAAAGGACTTGGGTATCAAACACACAACTTCAAGCATACAAGCATACAAGCATACAAGCAATCAAAGCATACTTGAGCTCAGTTTTATATCTTTTATTGCATTTCAAGTTGTGAGAAAAGAAAGATACAAGAGTGATTTTCATTGTAATATCTATTATTCTTTGTATTCTTTCATTTGATTGTAAGTGTTGCATCACTTACACTTGAGCGTAAAAGAAACGAATCAAGAGTCACTAATCCGGTGTTATTAGGATCTTTGATCCGGCATTATTAGGATTAAACTCCCATATTCGTATAGTGAGGATTATCTAGTTCCTATAGAACACTAGATAAACAAACGTTTATATTGAGTGAAAGGTTGAGCTTGGACTAATAGAAGACAAGCGATTGTAACGGTTGTGAACTCGGACCGATAGAAGACGAGTCAAGATTGTGGTTGTTCTTGAGCCAATAGAAAAAGAAAGTCGGAGAGAGGACGTAGGAAAGTTGCGAACCTCTATATGTCTTTGAGTCTTTAAATTCCGCACTATTTTCTATTTATTCGCAAGAAATTTCGTTATTCCGCTTTACCACTATTCAACCCCCCTTCTAGTGGTAAATTTATCTCTTCTGTTGGTATCAGAGCGGGTCTCTTTTTAAAGTTTTAACCACCTAAGAGAAAAAGATCCGCAAATGGCACTTCTTGGTCAAATTGAAGGAAATGCTCTCAACCGTCCTCCTTTCTTCGATGGTTCTAATTTCATGACATGGAAAAAGAAGATGGCGATCTTCGTTCAAGCCTATGATATTGAAATCTGGAAAGTTATTGCTCTTGGTCCTAAACTTGCTAAGAAAGAGGATGGATCGTTGAAAAAGATCGAAGAATTCAACGACGAGGATTGGAGAAACACACACGTCAATTCACGAGCTACTCAACTTCTTTATTGCGCTCTTAATCCCGAAGAACTCAATAGGATATCGTCCTATGAAAGCGAAAAAGAAATTTGGGAAATTCTCGAAGTCACTCATGAGGGAACCACTCAAGTCAAGGAGACCAAAATTAATATGCTACTCCATGACTACGAACTTTTCTCCATGAAAGACGAGGAAACGATCACAAATATGTTGGATCGATTTTCGGCTATAACAAATGGTCTTGCATCTTTCGGAAAGCCTATATCGAGCAGCGACAAAGCTAAGAAAATTCTTCGATCGTTGCCACGAGAATGGGATGCCACGGTCACCGCGATCATGGAGTCCAAAGATCTCAACAAGCTCGAATTTAGTGCCCTCATCGGGTCACTCATCAATTATGAGATCGTTCTCAAGTCTAGAGGCACAAAACCAAAGCCTCAGGAAAGAGTAGTCGCATTCAATGTTGATAGGGACATTGAGGAAGATGTTCCCGAAGATGAAGACGACGAGGAACTCGCTCTCTATGCCAAAAACTTTAGAAGGTATAAAAATCTAATTCAAAAGAGGCGAAGTTTTCTTGGTCGGGATGGCAAACCGGAGCAAAAGAAGAGTGGCTATACTCCCATCAAGAAGTTCGACAATAATTATCGGAAATGTGGTCAAGCCGGTCACTATGCCAAAGAATGCCGAGGATCCTCTTCAAAACCTCAAATGGAAAGATTCAAAAAGAAGGAGGTCCTAATCGCTTCTTGGAGTGATGACGAGGAGGAGATTGAAAGATCTCTAGACGCAAATCTTGCAGTCATGGCACTCGACTCCGAAAGTAATATCGAGGTAAGTTCAAAACTCAATGATGATGAATATGACTCTTTTGATTTTTGTGATTCACAAGAAGTTCATCATGATGATGAGTTATTGAGTGTGTTTGAATCCTTGAATACGGAGTATGACGAGATGGTTAAATTAAACATATCTTTAAAGAGAAAAATAAAATCTCTAGAACTCGAAAATTCCTCTCTTCAAAACAAAGGCAAAACTATCGAGATCGATCATACATCATGCCTTGAAAAAGAAAATGTTTTGAAAATCGAGTTAACAAAAACTCAAAAGGAGCTAAAATATATTTTGAACAAATTTACTCTCGGAAACGAGAAATTCGAAAGGCTTCTATCTATTCAAAAATCGCCCTTGCTCAAACACGGTCTTGGTTTCGATCCTTTTAAACGGGAACAATCCCTTATCAACCTTGACAAAATAAGGAAAACCGAAACCGAGAACTCAAAAGATTCTTCCAAACGAGTTCATGATGTTAATGTTCATTCAAAGTTGAGAACCATCAAAGTTAAGCAAATATGGGTTCCTAAAGGGACAATTGTTCCGAATACTATAAGCATAGTTAACTTTGGAGGACCCAAACGGGCTTGGGTACCGAAACAACCGAGAAATTCTACTTTTGTAGGTACCGGCACCAAGGAAAAGCAAGTGGTACATTGATAGCGGATGCTCAAGGCACATGTGCGGCTCCGAGGACTTATTTGAAGACCTCGAATATCAAGAACAAGGACATGTGACCTTTGGGGATAATCAAAAGGGAAAAATCAAAGGCATCGGCAAAGTCGGTAAGGAACCTTCTCCTTCTATCAACAAAGTATTATTTGTTGAAGGTTTGCATCATAATCTTCTTAGCGTTTCACAACTTTGTGATGAAGGTTTTAAAATTCCCTTTGAGCAAACGCATTGCACGGCATTTAGAAATAATAAAATTGCATTCATTGGTTTGAGATGTGGAAACATCTATATTGTTGATCTTAACGATAAAAGTTCATTCAATGAAAAATGTCTTATTACCTTGGATGACAATGCATATTTATGGCATTGAAAATTGGGGCATACTTCGTTACCTATCATTTCTATTTTATATAGACACGACCTTGTTCGTGGATTGCCCAAACTCAAGTTTGATAGAAAGCATTTGTGTGAATCATGCATAAAAGGGAAACACACTCGAGAATCTTTTAAACCAAAATTCGAGGTTTCCACTAGTCGAGTTCTTGAACTTGTGCATATGGATTTGATTGGACCATCTAGACATGTTAGTTTAAATGGCAAACTTTACACTTTGGTTATTGTTGATGATTTCTCTCGATTTACTTGGGTTAGATTTTTAGCACATAAGGATGATGCATTTTCCGAGTTTTCTAAATGGTGTCGTTTGGTATCAAATGAGAAAAATCTCTCCATAATTTCTATTCGCACCGATCACGGAGGTGAATTTGATTGCACCCCGTTTGAACTTTTATGTGATAAATACGGTATTAATCATAACTTTTCGGCTCCTAGAACGCCTCAACAAAATGGAGTTGTTGAAAGGAAAAATCGATCTTTGGAAGAAATGTCGAGGACAATGCTTAATGAATACTCTCTTCCACGATACTTTTGGGCCGAAGCAATTTTTACGGCATGCTATGTGATTAACCGGGTTCACGTTCGTAGAACTCATCTTAAAACCCCGTATGAATTATGGAAGGGCAAAAAGCCCAATATTGCTTATTTTCATCCTTTTGGTTGCAATGTATTTATTTTGAACAATGGCAAGGATAACTTAGGCAAGTTTGATGCTAAATCCGACTCCGGAATATTTCTTGGTTATTGCACTAATAGCAAAGCATATCGTGTTTATAATATTAGAACGAATAAAGTTGAAGAGTCCATACATGTTAAATTCAATGATATGATCTCACCCCCGAGAAAGGTAGAATACTTTGATGATGCAGGTACTTTTCCGGATCCCTCACCCGAAATGAAGAAAATTTCGGAAATCGAAATGAACACAATCGTTGATTTACCGAAAGATTGGAGGCACATCAAAGATCATCCAAAGGATCTCGTGATTGGAAACATTGAAGACGGTGTTCAAACCCGAAGGAGAACCACCGAATTTATGGCTCATTGTGCTTTTGTATCCGAAATAGTTCCCAAGAATATATCCGAAGCTCTCGATGATGAAAGTTGGGTGATGGCAATGCAAGAGGAGCTTGTGCAATTCAAACACAATAATGTATGGAATTTAGTTCCCGCTCCTAAAGATAAAACAATTATCGGAACTAAATGGGTGCATAAAATCAAGAGTGACGAAGACGGCTATCCAATTCGAAATAAATCTCGTTTGGTCGCTCAAGGATATAATCAAGAGGAAGGTCTTGATTACGAAGAAAGCTTTGCTCCCGTGGCTCGACTCGAAGCCATTCGCTTGCTATGTGCATTTGCCGCCCATAAAAAGATCAAACTATTTCAAATGGATGTGAAAAGCGCATTCTTGAATGGGTACATTCAAGAAGAAGTCTACGTCAAGCAACTGTTGCGATATTTCCTACACGCAAGTGCACGTCATCGTTTACAAGTAATAAAGTGATAAGTAGAGTATCGTTCCCACGAGGATTGAGTCTCTAACTACCGACGTTTTCGTATTCCAATTTTATTTGAACAATCGAAGTTGGGGTTTTTTGGATTAATAACTACAAGAATGAATAAAAGACTAAACAGAAAGCGATAGCTTGAATAAAAGGAATCAAATGATAAATAAGTCTAGAGTTCTGAATCCACCTTAATTTATCCGAATTTAATCTTGATTATCCGTAATAAATAATTTTCCCAATTTATTGAAGGCGGAGATTGCTAATATATTCTACCGCCTCTCCCGAGGTCAATAGATTTATCTAACGGCGACTAACGCACTCTATCCCTAGGTGAATTATCTCGTCGCTAGGCAAAAAGCATGAAATCTCCTAAAGGCCACGTAGTTCCTATGAGTATATTCCTATCTCACAGAATAAAACGGTCCTCACCAATAGTTCCTCACCAAATCTCCTCTCCCGATTCGAAGTGAATGATTAAATCAATACAACTATTTGACAGATAATTGCAAGAATTAAACATAATTGGGAAAACTCCATAAAAAGGTAATAAATTGGATAATCTTAATCAATTCGTCAAAATAAAGGTTTCATCAAAACCCTAGATTAGGGCTTTAGCACGACATACTAAAGCGAAAATACGAAGAAATAAACGAAAGCATAAAATTCAAACGCAGATGAAGCTCGGATTCCTCCGTTCTTGACTCCATATTCGCCCTTGTATTCCTCTGCTTTCCTCCTCTTCTTTGTCTCCAAGCTTAAGCTCTCCTAGGTTTAGCTTCAATGATTTCCTGATTCCAAGGTTCCCCCATAATTAAATTAGGGTCTTAAGCCCTATTTATAGCTCAGCACTTCCATAAATCGCGTCCGTATTAGTTGGTTGAAACGGCTTGAAACGGCCCAAAATCCGCGAGGCGTACCAAACCCGCTAAGTGTGCGCGGCTCATCGAACTGTGCCGCGGCACATCGCCAAAATCGAATACAGGCGTAATTAAATCCTTACGTGCCGCGGCTCACATGGCTGTGCGCGGCACGAGTACAACCTACTCGCCCTTGGTGGTGTCTTCCTTTGCCACGGCTCCTTCCTTGTCTGCGGCTCATAGTCGATTTTGCCGTTTTCGCCGTTTGCCTCGTTTAAGCTTAGGACTTCAATTTCTGTCAATCATACAAAATTAAGGCATTAAAAGCTCATTTAGATGATTTCACACTCCAAAATACTACAAAATAATGATAAATAAGCGTATAAAAATACGCCTAACAAATACCCCCAAACTTAAGCCTTTGCTTGTCCTCAAGCAAAAAGAATTAAAGTCAATAAAAGAATGTCGTGAATCATCGTGCAACTCATAGTGTTCAACCTAATCAATACTATCCTGCCATTCTCTCTAAATAATACGAGTGTCATAAAAGCGAGCTGCACTCAGAATAGTGATACCGCAAAGTGATCAAGTTCAGTCCTAATCATTTGTTCATGAAGAAAACTCAGCTCAAAGATTAACAAAACATGAGTCGAATCGACCGTCAATATGAAAGGCTAAAATAGACAAGTTAGTTCGTCCCGTTCCACAGTCTAAAGGCACAATTTTTCACGAGTCTCCTAACAACTAAACCTCGGACAGTGTCCCCTTATATAAATATGCTCAAGAATTCGATTCGAGTTGACCACTAGGTTAGGATCTCGGGATGTTTCATCGGGATAATCCTAGGGTGGAACTTCCATTCTCATGTATTAGGAAACCGTTTGACGTAAAGACACTCATGGGGCACATGGATGCTTCTAGTTACTAAGTTCCCGTCTACAATGCGGAGAAACAACTCGAATACATAATTTCGCATGTCCTAATCAAGGTTGCCGTTTGACGCGAGAGTAAACAATGGGTCACGCGAATGCCCCGGTTACTAGGCTCCCTATCATTGGCACATGTGAAATATCTAAATCAATAGTCTAATCGGGGTCCTCGTTTTACGCGAGAGTAAACAACGGGTCACGCGAATACCCCGGTTACTAGACTTCCCTTCATAGAACACATTATCTCGACTTTTAGGGAAAAGCGCCCGACTCTAAACTCAATTTAAGTGCCAACACGACTAAAGAAACAAGTCGACTCACTATCCGGAAAATGTAGCCAAACGTATTGATGGGGATTTAAAAACAAGTATGTATCGTCTCTTATCTGCCAAGTCCTCTACAATCACGAAAAATTTCGGACCTAATTGAATACTAAGCAGAACAGAAATAACTGACTACAACTCGACTAAAACTCGCCCGCTTCTTCAGAGAGAAAGACAGTGTCGTAACATCAGTATCACACATAATAGAAGCACGAAAATTCACGAATAAAGAAAAACTACGGCAAGCAAGGCTATTAAAAAAAAATTTCGCAAAGAAAGAAAAGTGCAACAAAATATAATGTACAGCAAGAAAATAGAGTACAGCAATGAATGCAGACTGAATGTAAAGCCCCCCCAAACTTAGGACGTACATTGACCTCAATGGACAAAAAATGAAATGCAAGAAAAGTAAAAGGTCAAGTACTCCCCTCCAGTCTGCTCAGGAGCTGGTGCCGGCATCGTCCGGTGAGGAGGGTGGTGTGGCTGAATGATCAATTTTCCATTGCTGCAATTTATCAAACACCTTGTGTGCACAAGTTAAAATGAAGAACAAAAATTTTGATGGTTAATTCCAAATCCCAAAAATAATAACACAGATTATAGCCCTGAATTACAAAAAACCATCATCAACAATTCGTTCATAAACATCAATTCCACCACAATAACAAATTCCCCATATTCCAACTCCATTTCAGAAACAACAATGAAGAACAACTAGCAATATAAAACTCCAAATCTTTTCACATCAATAATCACCTATGATTTAGAAATCAAAAATTACCTGGAGAATTTGAAAAGGAGTGATATAATGGACCCGACTAACCTCATCGTGTGCGGGAAGGAAGGAATGAAGGGAAGAAGTATACTATGCAGGCCGATCGATGAAAGAGCTTGACTGTTGCTCTTATTTTGCGACGGGTGCCGCGGCACAATAAAAGTGAGCCGCGGCCCAAAGTACTGATCGGATTTGGACGTTTTGATATGCCGCTGGGTGCCGCGGCTCGATTTCGTATGCCGCGGCTCGGTGTTATAGTGTGCCGCGGCTCAGGCTTAGTATGCCGCGGCACAAAGTCTGAGCGCCACAGGCGTTTCTTGACCATTTAGTGTGCCGCGGCTCGGTTTTGGTCTGCCGCGGCTCGGCGACTGGTGTGCGCGGCTCGGTAAGATCATGCCGCGGCACGAGTGCAGTTTGATCGGCCATTTTCCTCGGTGGTGTGTGCCGCGGCTCACTGGATCTGCGGCCCATTATTGAATTTATCCCCTTTTGGCCGATTCCTGCACGAGAAATTTTACGAATTCATTAAAATGAGAGGAAAGGATGGATCCAAGAGGAAAGAAGACAAAAAGAGACTCTAAAAATGCAAGCAAACAACAAAGAATCTACAACTAATACTCGGGTTGCCTCGAGAAGCACTAAGTTTATAGTCTTGGTAGGACTTCTCTCGCATTCATCAGGCGGTGGATAAGGTGACGCTCGTTTTACGCGTGTCTATTGGATTCCCCAAGTATGCCTTCAACCGTTGTCCATTAACTTTGAATTTTCGACCATCTCTTTGAACTTCTACTGCACCATGTGGAAACACTTGAACTACGGTGAACGGTCCCGACCATCGTGAACGCAATTTCAGGAAATAACTTTAGCGTGAGTTGAATAGCAACACCTCTTGACCGGGACAAATTCTCTGCGTGATGTGCTTATCATGCCAAATTTTTGTCCGCTCCTTATAAAGTTTTGCATTTTCGTATGAGTTGTGGCGAATTTCTTCTAACTCGTTCACCGCAAACACCGCTTTTCCCTGCGGATTTTAGATCAAAGTTTAGTTTCTTTATCGCCCAATAAGCACGGTGCTCCATCTCTACGGGCGGATGGCAACCTTTTCCATAGACCAATCTGTAGGGCGACATTCCGATAGGTGTCTTATACGTGATCAGTGCGCCCAAAGTGCATCATCGAGTTTAAATGCCCAATCTTTTCGAGACGAGCTGACCGTCTTTTCTAGAATCCACTTCAGCTCTCGATTTGATATCTCGACTTGACCGCTCGTCTGAGGATGGTATGCTGTGGCAACACGATGAGTGACTCCGTATTTTCTCAAAACCGCATCAAGAAATTTGTTGTCGAAGTGTGACCCACCATCACTTATAATAGCACGTGGAGTCCCAAAGCGTGAGAAGATATGTTGTTTGATAAACTTGATTACGACATTGGACCCATTCGTAGGTAGTGCCACCGCTTCAACCCATTTGGAGACGTAATCCACGACCACCAAAATGTAGAGATTCTTGTTTGATGGGGGAAATGGACCCATGAAGTCGATCCCCCATACATCAAATAATTCGACTTCAAGTATGGTGTTCAGCGGCATTTCGTGTCGTCTTGAGATGTTTCCTGTCCGTTGACACCGATCACATGTAGACACAAAGGAGTGAGCATCTTTGAATAAGGACGGCCAATAAAATCCCATTGTAAGACCTTGGCTTCATTCTATTTCCACTAAAGTGTCCACCGTAGGGCGATGCATGGCAATGGTTCAAAGACCTGCGTGGATTTCCTCATCTAGAATGCATCTACGGATAATTTGATCGGGGCATCGCTTAAAAGAAAAGGATCGTCCCACAAATAGTACTTAGCGTCCGAGATTAGCTTCTTCTTTTGATGACGTGAGAGATCGTTCGAATTGTTTTACTTGCTAAGTAGTTCACTAGATCAGCATACCAAGGCGCATGTGTTGAATCCAACTTGTAGAGTGCTCGTCGGGAAGGTTTCTATAATTTGTGGTGACTTTCTTCCTTCTCGAGGGAACTCTCTAACCGTGAAAGGTGATCGGCTATAACATTTTGTCCCTTTCTTGTCCCGAATCTCCAAGTTGAATTCTTGAAGGAGTAGCACCCACGAATTAACCTTGGTTTGGCATCCTTCTTCTCCAAAAGTTACTTTTTCGGAGTATGATCGGTCTACACTATCACCTTTGTTCCTAGTAGATAGGCCCGAAATTTATCAAATGCAAATATCACCGCCAACAATTCCTTCTCCGTTGTGGCATAATTTCTTTGGGCGTCATCGAGCGTTCGGCTCGCATAGTATATGACATGAAACACCTTCCCTCGTCTACGCCCAAAACAGCCCCAATGGCAAAATCGCTAGCATCGCACATTAGTTCGAATGGAAGGTCCCAATCGGAGCGACTATCACCGTGCCGTGCTTAGAGCTTTCTTGACAACTCAAAACTTTCTTTACAAAACACGTCGAAAGTAAATTGGACATCTTTCATGAGTAAGTTGCACTGGCGGCCGTGATCTTTGAAAAATCCTTAATAAATCGGCGATAAAAACCGGCGTGTCCCAGAAAACTCCTAATCCCTTTGACCGAAGTGGGTGGAGGCATCTTCTCAATTGTCTCAATTTTTGCTCGGTCGACTTCAATTCCATGTGAGGATATTCGATGTCCAAGCACAATGCCCTCCTGCACCATAAAATGACACTTTTCCCAATTCAAGACTAAATTGGTCTCTTCACATCTTCGCAAGACCTTCTGCAAATTTTCCAAACAAATGTCAAAAGAATCTCCAAAAACAGAAAAATCATCCATGAAAATCTCAATACACTTGCTCTACCATGTCGGAAAAATAGCCATCATACACCGTTGAAAAGTCGCGGCGCATTACACAATCCAAACGGCATGCGCCTATAAGCGAAAATGCCGTAAGGACATGTAAACGTCGTTTTCTCTTGGTCTTCGGGGCTATGTAAATCTGATTATACCCGAATAGCCATCGAGAAAGCAATAGAAATCGTGTCAGGCTAATCTATCTAACATCCGATCAATAAAAGGCAAGGGAAAATGATCTTTTCTAGTGGCCTTATTTAGTTTCCTATAATCTATGCACATACGCCACCCCGTAACAATCTGGTGGGAATTAATTCATTATTATCGTTTTGAACAAGCTGTTATCCCACCCTTTTTCGACACAACTTGAACCGGACTTACCCACTTACTATCGAAATTGGAAAGATCATACTGCGTCGAGGAATTTTAAAACCTCGACTTTTACCACCTCCTTCATGTTAGGATTCGGTAGCGTTGATGCTCCACGGATGGTTTGTAGTCTTCCTCCATCAAAATCTTGTGCATGCAAATCGATGGGCTGATCCCTTGATATCCGCAATAGACCATCCAAGAGCGATTTGTACTCCTCAAAACTCTTAATAATTTTGCCTCTTGATCTCCTGCTAAAGTGGCCGAAAGAATAAGCTGGAAGGGAGTCGTCGGGCCCTGAATGCATACTTCAAATGAGGTGGCGGCTTTTTGAGTTCCAATTTTGGAGGTTTTTCAATCGATGGGGTCGGTCGAGTTAGTGAACTTCCTAGCTCCTCGAATGGTTTACGAATAAAAATTGGGGAAGCATCCATGTGTCGTACGTGGCGGCGTGCTCTCCATTTGGTTCGAAACAGCCCCAATCAAAGCGGATTCCAATGGATCGGGTGGATAATTTTCTCGGAAAGTTCTACTCACGCACGAGTCAATGACGTCAACTTGGAAACAATTTTCAGCGTCACTTGGATATTTTACGGATCGAAAAATATTGAAGGTTACTTGCTCCTCTTGAGCAGCGCAAAGTCGACTTTCCTTTTTCCACATCAATCAACGTTACTGTTGCCAAAAATGGTCTTCCCAAAATAATCGGGATATCTTGGTCTTCTTCCATATCAAGTACGATGAAATCGTAGGAAAGATGAACTTATCCACTTTGACTAAAACGTCCTCTATCACACCCCTTGGATATTTGATGGATCTATCGGCCAATTGTAGAGAGATCGTCGGCTTGGCTTCCCCAATCTCCACTTTTTAAAAATCGAAAGGGGCATAAGATTTATATCGCCCGAGATCGCATAGGGCTCTTTCAAAAGATGAATTTCCGATGATGCAAGGAATGGTGAAACTTCCCGGATCTCTCAATTTAGGTGGGAGTTTCTTTTGCAAAATAGCGCTGCACTCTTCCGTTAAAGCGACCGTCTCATATTCCTCGAGCTTTCGTTTATTGGACAAGATCTCCTTCATGAACTTGACGTAACTCGACATCTGTTCCAATGCATCGGCGAACGGAATGTTTATGTGCAACTTCTTGAAAACATCGAGGAATTTTGAAAGCGCTTGTCAGTTTTGCTTTTGAAAATGTGGAAATGGAATTTGAGGAGTGGGTGAGTAGTCGATACTTCCTTTGGCTTAGGCGTCTCATCCTTTTCCTTCTCGTTACGCACGTTCGGTGCTCTTTGTCATTAATAGGTGCCCTTTCAACTCCTTTCCGCTTCTTAATTCGATTGCTTGCACATTTTCCTTGGGTTTCCCTTGGTGCGTTGGGCTGCACCTTGAGCCCGAGAAGACAATAAATTAGCAATGCCCCATTTGTGTTTCTAGATTTCGGATGGAGGTTGAATGATTTTGAAGAGTCGTCTCGGTGCGGGCCATGAATTGGCTTGTGTTAGCCGCCAATTGAGCAAGAGCATCCTCCAAAGATACCTTTGAAGATTGAGGGGCTGCTTGTGGGGTTGCACGAAGTGAGGTTGTGGAGGCTTCATAGCTTGCCCATTTCTCCATGGAGAATTTTGTTGATTCCTCCACCCTTGATTATAAGTCTTTGGGATAAAAATTGCTTTGTCGATTTCCATTGGCCTGGCCCGAGCTTGCTCCATCGATGTTGCTCGAGCGGATTTCCAAATTGACACTCCGCTTTCGGGTGTGATCCGTTACACCAATTACATGTCTCAATGGTAGCAGGTGCAGTGCGTCGAAAAGTTACGGAGTCTGTTGTGTCAAAGCGGCGACTTGGTGACAAGGTGGAAATCGAATCATTGCTCGAAACTTCCATTACCCTCTTCGGTGTCAATCTTCTGCTGGCCATTGGTAAGCGTTTTGACCATATCTTCCAAAAGCACGTGAGCCTCGGCCATAGATTTTCCCATGAATGTTCCTCCGAGGCTGCATCCACTAAAGTGCGTGTAGAAACACTCAAACCACCATAAAATGTATGCGGTGAAGCCAATCGGGAATGCCGTGATGAGGGCATCTTGAAGCAATTCTTTATATCGCTCCCACGCCTCGTGGAGCGATTCCATATCGTCTTGGGCAAAAGTGGTTATCTCGTTTCTTAACGCGCCGTCTTAGCCGGTGGGAAAAATTTTGCAAGGAAGGCTTGCACTAACCTCTCCCAAGTTGTAATCGACCCGTGTAAGGAATTCAACCGAGAATTTTGCTTTATCCCTCAAAGAAAAAGGAAAAGCCTCAATCGGATGGCATCGTCGGTGACACCATTAGTTTTGAAAGTGTCGCATATCTCAAGGAAAGAAGCAATGTGGGCATTCGGATCGTCCTTCGGTAGTCCACGAATGGGCTACTTTGCACCATCCGAATAATGGCGGGCTTGATCTCAAAGTTATTAGCTTGGATGGTGGGACGCCGAATTCCCGAAAAATTTGCGTTGACTTGCGGCATGGCATAATCTCGAAGAGCGAGTTCCGGTTGAGCTTGCCGCACTTGGTTGTCTCCTCCTTGGATTTCAATATTCTCGGCCATGTTGGCCGTAAATCTGCAGCTCTCTTTTCTCCTTTTTATTCCTTCTTAGCGTGCGCTCGAGCTCGGTGTCCAAAGGTAGTAAGCCTTCGTTACCGAGCCTTCTCATGCACTACACGAAAGGTCCTGAAAGGAAAAACGAATAAAATAAAAAAATTAAATACACAAAAATAAAAATAAAACGTTTAAATTAAGACTGGAAATACTTAAGTCGATATTAGAAAAATTTCAATCACCGGCAACGGCGCCAAAAACTTGTTGCGATATTTCCTACACGCAAGTGCACGTCATCGTTTACAAGTAATAAAGTGATAAGTAGAGTATCGTTCCCACGAGGATTGAGTCTCTAACTACCGACGTTTTCGTATTCCAATTTTATTTGAACAATCGAAGTTGGGGTTTTTTGGATTAATAACTACAAGAATGAATAAAAGACTAAACAGAAAGCGATAGCTTGAATAAAAGGAATCAAATGATAAATAAGTCTAGAGTTCTGAATCCACCTTAATTTATCCGAATTTAATCTTGATTATCCGTAATAAATAATTTTCCCAATTTATTGAAGGCGGAGATTGCTAATATATTCTACCGCCTCTCCCGAGGTCAATAGATTTATCTAACGGCGACTAACGCACTCTATCCCTAGGTGAATTATCTCATCGCTAGGCAAAAAGCATGAAATCTCCTAAAGGCCACGTAGTTCCTATGAGTATATTCCTATCTCACAGAATAAAACGGTCCTCACCAATAGTTCCTCACCAAATCTCCTCTCCCGATTCGAAGTGAATGATTAAATCAATACAACTATTGGCCAGATAATTGCAAGCATTAAACATAATTAGGAAAACTCCATAAAAAGGTAATAAATTGGATAATCTTAATCAATTCGTCAAAATAAAGGTTTCATCAAAACCCTAGATTAGGGCTTTAGCCTGACATACTAAAAGCGAAAATACGAAGAAATAAACGAAAGCATAAAATTCAAACGCGAGATGAAGCTCGGATTCCTCCGTTCTTGACTCCATATCCGCCCTTGAATTCCTCTGCTTTCCTCCTCTTCTCTGTCTCCAAGCTTAAGCTCTCCTAGGTTTAGCTTCAATGATTTCTGATTCCAAGGTTCCCCCATAATTAAATTAGGGTCTTAAGCCCTATTTATAGCTCAGCACTTCCATAAATCGCGTCCGTATTAGTTGGTTGAAAACTGGCTTCGAAACGGCCCAAAATCCGCGCAGACGTACCAAACCCGCTAAGTGTGCCGCGGCTCACTGAACTGTGCCGCGGCACATCGCCAAAATCTGAATACACGGGCGTAATTAAATCCTACGTGCGCGGCTCACATGGGCGTGCCGCGGCACAGTACTGACTACTCGCCCTTGGTGGTGTCTTCCTTTGCCGGCTCGGCTTCCTTGTCTGCGGCTCATAGTCGATTTTGCCGTTTCGCCGTTTTGCCTCGTTTAAGCTTCCGGACTTCAATTTCCTGTCAATCATACAAAATTAAGGCATTAAAAGCTCATTTAGATGATTTCACACTCCAAAATACTACAAAATAATGATAAATAAGCGTATAAAAATACGCCTAACAGCAACCTCCCGGTTTTGAAGATCATCAATTTCCGGATCATGTCTACAAGCTCAACAAGGCACTCTACGGGTTGAAGCAAGCACCCCAAGCATGGTATGATTGTTTAAGTCAATTTTTAGTTGCAAATGATTATAAAAGTGGCAAAGTCGATAATACCTTGTTTGTTAAAATATTGAATGATGATATACTTGTTTGCCAAATCTACGTTGATGACATTGTATTTGGAGCTACTAATGAATCCTTGTGCCAAGATTTTTCTAATCTTATGAAAGGAGAGTTCGAAATGAGTATGATGGGAGAATTAACGTTCTTCCTCGGGCTTCAAATCAAGCAATGCGAAGATGGAATTTTTATTCATCAAACGAAGTACTCAAACGATCTCCTCAAGAAATTCAATATGGAAAGTAGCAAGGTGATATCTACGCCAATGTCTTCATCATTAAAGCTTGAGAAAGATGAAAATGGCAAATCCGTAGATCAAAAATTATATCGAGGTATGATCGGATCTTTGTTATATTTGACTGCATCTAGGCCAGATATAATATTTGCTACATGTTTATGTGCTCGATTCCAAGCTAATCCAAGGAATCACATTTAACTGCTTGCAAACGCATTTTTCGTTACTTGAAAGGAACTATTGGACTAGGTCTATGGTATCCTTCTTGCTTGGATTTTAATTTAATTGCATATAGTGACGCCGATTTCGGCGGATGTAAAATTGACAAAAAGAGTACTAGTGGTACATGTCATTTTGTTAGATCATGTTTAATATCTTGGGGAAGTAAAAACCAAACCAGTGTAGCATTGTCTACAGCTGAGGCCGAATATGTCGCTGCAGGGAGCGCCTGTGCTCAAGTGTTATAGATTAAAAATCAACTCCGCGACTACGGCATACATTTTGAAAATACCCCTATCCTATGTGATAACACTAGTGCAATTAATCTGAGTAAAAATCCTGTGTTGCATAGTAGAACTAAACATATAGATATTAGACATCATTTTTTACGTGATCATGTTCAGAAAAAAGATATATGTTTAATTTTTGTCGGGACGAAGGATCAACTTGCTGATATTTTTACAAAACCTCTTCCCGAAGAATCATTTAATTCCATTCGTTTACAACTTGGTATGACACATATAGACAATTTTTGAAATAAGTTTTCTACTCAAGAAATCAATATCCTTGATTCACTTCATTCGCTAGCGCGCGCTAGCTTCACTCTCTTAACGCGCGCTAAAAACTGCCTTCGATAGCGTACGCTAACCTCACTGCCTTGCGTACGCTAATTAAAAACTTTTCGAATTCCATATTAGCTACTGGACAGTCCAGTAAGCTTTTCATTTTTACCTAACGTACGCTAATTCTATGTCCCTAGCGTACGCTAATTAAAAAATCCGTTGACTATATATATATCCCGTACTACCCAGAAACACACTCACCCTTCCTAACGTACGCAATCGCAAAAAATTCCCTTCCAGCGAAAAACCCTAGCCGCAAATCCAAACCTACAATCGTCCGTTTTCTCCCTCAAAACTTCGATTTGCTTCAAAATGTCTAGCAAGGGAAGAAAGGCCATGGAGAAAAACTACAAACGCCCTCGCAATAATGATTATGACGCGACCCGTTTCGTCTCCTACGTTGCATCGAAGGTTTTCTTCGATATCCTTCCACAGGAGAGTCTGACCGATTACTACTACTTCAATTTTAGCAGCCTTGAAAGGGTTAAGGTCAGTATTCGCGATTTCTTTGAGGCATTAGGTATTGCACGATTTGTTGAGTGCAAAGAGATTGTTTACCCTGCGTTTGTCCGTGAATTTTATGCGAATCTACACCTTGATGATAGTGGTGATGGAGGATTAGTGCTCGATAGCCTAGTGAATGGAACTGTGGTGAAGATTTCTTCGGAAATTCTTCACGAGTTATTTGGCTTATCGAAAGACGGGTATGATTGTTGTGGAAAAACCATTGCCGAAGAGTCTACGGTGTCCGAGAGAGATATTGGTGATTTTTTATGTTCGAAAATGGTCATCGAAGTCACGGATGACGTCTTCGAGAATAATGATTTCGGTATCCACATTCGCTTGTTGTTGGCCGCTCTAACAAAGTGTTTAATGCCGAAAGTCAACACCCAACACAAGTTAGTCGGCGTTGATAAGAATGTTGTGTATCAGGTGTTGAAGGATGATAGAGTGGATTTCACTGGGATTGTGCTAAGTTGGATGAAAGCGAAAGGGGAGTCTTTTCGGTCGAAAAATTACATGTCGAGAACTAGGAAATCTGGACTTCCTTTTGGTTCAATTCTTACGGTGATCTTTCGGCATTTCCGCATCGACTTGTCTGATGAGGCACACGTTCCGGTGTCTCGGGGACACGAAATAAGTGACCTAACCCTCAAGGCCATGCATTATGTTGAGACATTTAATCGAGGTTGGGTATTGTTTCCGTATCTCCGAGATGATGACCAAGTGCCGAAGGGGACACGGATGCCTACACCGGTCGAGCGTGTGATGCACCGAGGACCCCATACGCTTAGGGAGATGCAATCCAAGTCATTTGTTCGTCATCCGAAGACGAAAGGGAAGCGACCGATGAAAGATGTCGTCACGGAGGAAGAGGAAAGCGACCTTTGTGCTCGGATGCGGAGCATCGAGACCTCTCAGCAAGAAATTCGAGAGGATGTTCGGTCTTTATGTTCGGAAGTCCGGGAAGTGCGCGGGTTGATCTCCGATTTCATCCGTTTCACACACCCTTCGTTTCCTTTCCCCTCGTCCTCTTCCGACCCTGCACTTTAGATTTGAGGATTTTGATGCTTGGTTGTAGAATCTTATTATTCGAATAATCTTTATGTCTCATGTCATGAAAACTCTATGTATTGCTTGAACTCTATCTTAATGATATTCGCATTTCACTTCATTTGGTATTTGTTGTTTACGAGTATTGTTATTTACCTAATTTCGCTTTGGATAATGGCATTTTCGTTGGTATTTGTTAAAATGCAACAATTCAGGGGAAGTTTCTTTTTGTTTATGTCAAAAAGGGGGAGAATACTCCAAAAACCGAAATATACTAATATATCGAACAAGTTACCTTGATTCGAATCATTTAAAATGTTTTTGCAGGTATAAATTAAATGTTTTGACATCATCAAAAAGGGGGAGATTGTTGACTCAAAATGTATTTTGATGATTATTACATTAAAAACATTTAATTAGACCAATCTCAGATCAATATTATATTGAAGGAGCTAAATACAGTTAGCGAACGCTACCCATATAATAGTAGCGCACGCTATCGAGAAATACATGTACAGCCCAGACAGTCAACTGCAGCCAAGTGAAGTCACCTGATGGATAGCGCACGCAAGTCATTCAATATTAGCGCACGCTAAGTAACTACAGTTAGCGCACACTATACAATCAATATTAACGCACGCTATCGCATCATTCCAGAGGACAGTGATGTTTGGAAGGAAATCGGAAATGGATTTTGCGCACGCTACACATATCAACTTACGTACGCTAAAACAAGGATGTAGCGCACGTTACTGCTTAGCTCTTGCGCACGCTACCGATATCACGGTCAGTAGTCCAGTAGCTACTGGACTCAATATGTCAAGGATTTTACGTACGCTACACAGGGTAACGTACGTTACTGAAAGAAAAATTTAGCGCACGCTAAGGTATAGGCATTAGCGCACGCTAAAAGGAGTCAGCATATTACCGTTTGATTTTCTACCGTTGGAAGGCAAGAGTCAATGAAGATCCGGAAAATCTGGAAAAGTTGGAATTAATTAATGCTAGCGCACGCTATGCATACTTGCTAGCGCACACTAATCTCAAATCTAGCCATTGGATAAAGAGTCGTTGGACAGACAAACGGACATTTTCAAAAGTCAAGATTGAAGATCTGTTGACTAGTCGTTAACGCACGCTATGGATTCATGACTAGCGCACGCTAGCCATACTATTTTACCGTTGCAACAGTCTTTGTGACCGTTCAGAGAAGCCAAGTCAAAGATCGATAGCGCACGCTAGAGGACATTATTAGCGCACGCTAATAATACGTTTTTCAGTATTTGAAGGATGGCTCTCACCTATAAATACCCAAAGGACTTGGGTATCAAACACACAACTTCAAGCATACAAGCATACAAGCAATCAAAGCATACTTGAGCTCAGTTTTATATCTTTTATTGCATTTCAAGTTGTGAGAAAAGAAAGATACAAGAGTGATTTTCATTGCAATATCTATTATTCTTTGTATTCTTTCATTTGATTGTAAGTGTTGCATCACTTACACTTGAGCGTAAAAGAAACGAATCAAGAGTCACTAATCCGGTGTTATTAGGATCTTTGATCCGGAATTGTTAGGATTAAACTCCCATATTCGTATAGTGAGGATTATCTAGTTCCTATAGTGATACGAAGCCGACTACTCCAAGCAAAGAAGATGAAGTAAGAATTGACGTAAAACACCTCGATCGCACTACAACCTACTTAGGCGAGAAAACAGAAACGAGGCACGGAGTTACCTTGATAGTCGGAATTGGAGTAACTTAAACAAAAGACAAATATGATACGAATTACGTGAGTAACACGTATAAAACACAACGGAAGATTAACAAGTAACAAAGTATCACTTGAATTTTACTAAAGGTGGCCGAAATTTGATGGTGTTCGGCCGTGAGGTAGTGTGATGTACGGATTGTGATGTGTTTTATCGAACTAGACCTATAACTCGATAAAAGGTAATCTCTTCCCAAGACCTTTTGAGAATTGATCAAGTTAAAATCTCAAGACGCGTCGAAACAATAACTAACGTTTGCTGAACTCGTTCAACGTATATTTCAAAGGAAATACAAGGTTTTTTTATGATTCAAGATATGTTACAAATACAACGAGCACTACTATATATAGTAGTTTCCAACCGAAAGAAAATACAACAAAACGAGAAAACGAAACTTCCTAGCAACATCCTAATCGGCCGAAAATATCAAGGGGATACCAAGCAATCTTGGATTTTATTGTTTGATTGAGACATGAAGAGATCTTGGTCTTTATTTCATGATGGTGACATGAAGGATCTTTGATGAAAGTCTTCACAAATCATCCTTCTTGCAAGCTTCCAATCGGCCGATCCTAATCAAGGAGTGAGGAGGATTTGGTGTAGATTTGATGAAGATATCTTCCTTGGAATTACATGGGTGATAATGAAATGAGGGACAATGACATGAAGAAGAAAATCTTCACTCCATCTACAAGTTTCGGCCGTTTGTGTCATGGTGGGGAAGGAGGAAATCACTTCATTATTTTGTAAAGATATGAAGTCAAGATATGTCCCTTTCAAGCATGATATGGCCGATTTTTCATGCTTTCGGACCGATTCGTCGTCGAATTCTACGTTACTCCGATTCCGATTAACAACGTAACTCCAATCCGTTAACATTTTCTCCTAAGTATAACGATGCATGGCCATGCGAATTTGCATCATCATGGATGTCGATTTTTATTGGAGTTTCTTCGACTGGAATATTAGATATCGTATCATTCCCTCCGTCTTTGAAAGGAATTGACCTCAAGTCCGCAATGCCATCGTCGTCAAGATAAGGTGAGAGATCACCTACGTTGAATGTCGCGTGTACTCCGTATTCGCCGAAGTTCGACTTTGTATGCGTTGTCGTTCACCTTTTCCACAATTTTGTACGGACCCTCGGCTCTCGGCATCAATTTGTTCTTCCGTTTGCTTGGGAATCTTTCTTTTCTCAAATGTATCCAAACTAAGTCGCCAACATCAAATAATCTCGCTTTTTTATTTTTGTTCGACTTCCGTTTGTACATTTCATTCACTTCTCTAATCCGCCGTATCTTTTCATGTAACTTCATCATGGATTTGAGTTTTGCTTGGCGTCCTTGTGAACCAATTCGTTGCTCGGCAAGGGAATCAAGTCCAATGGCAAGTGCGGATTTAATCCGTATACCACTTCAAAAGGTGAATGGGCCGTGGCATAACCGGGTGATCGGTTGTATGCGAATTCCGCATGAGCAAGTTTAACGTCCCAATCCTTCTGTGTTTTATTTACCAACCCTCGTAATAATGCTCCTAAGGTTCGATTAGTTACCTCGGCATCCGTCGATGCTGTGGGTGATGTGAAGTCTTGAATAGGAGTTTAGTACCCACTTTCCTCCATAAAGTATTCCGAGTAACTCGGAAATTTGGAATCTCGATCCGACACGATAGTTTTGAACTCCGTGTAAACGAACTACTTCCCGGAAGTACAAGTCCGCCACATTGCTTGCATCATCGGTTTTGTGGCATGCGATAAAGTGAGCCATTTTCGAAAAACGGTCGACGACCACCATGATCGAGTCTTTGCCTCGTTGAGTACGAGGTAAAGCCACAATAAAATCCATCGAGACATCCTCCCACGGTCGTAACGGTATTGGCAACGGCATGTATGTACTCGACTTGAACGAACTTTTCATCATGTGACAAGTTACGCATTTGCTCACGATTGTGCTTACGTGACCATACATCTTCGGCCAAAAGAAATGTTCTTTTAGCACCTCTACAGTCTTGGTCGAGCCGAAATGACCGGCTAGTCCTCCTCCGTGCGCCTCCCGAACCAGCAATTCCCGAATTGTATGTCTCGGCACACATAACTTATTTCCCTTGAAAAGAAAGCCATCCTGTAAAACAAATTCCTCGTACGGGGCCGTTTTACAACGGTTAAAAATTTCCCCGAAGTCCAAATCGTCGTTGTAATGATCTTTCAAAGTCTCGAACCCCAACAAACGAACATCTAGCATCGACAGTAAGGCATACCGTCTCGATAGCGCATCCGCCACTACATTACTCTTCCCGTCTTTGTACTTGGATGAAAAGTGAAAAGATTGTAAAAATTCCACCCATTTTGCATGTCTCGGGCTTAGCTTACTTTGTCCGTTGATGTATTTCAATGACTCGTGATCCGAATGCAGCACAAAATGTTTTGAACGTAGATAATGACTCCAATGATCGAGTGCTCTTACGATAGCATAGAACTCCTTGTCGTAAGTACAATAATTCACTCGGGCGCCACTTAACTTCTCCGAAAAATAGGCGATGGGACGGCCTCGTTGAAGAAGCACTGCCCCGATTCCAACTCCGCTAGCGTCGCATTCCACCTCAAACGGTTGTGAAAAATCGGGTAACGTCAAAATCGGCGCTTCACATAATTTTCCCTTCAAATTTTCAAAAGCCTTTTGGGCCGCCTCGTTCCATGCAAAGGTTCCCTTTTTCAGACACTCCGTGATCGGACTGGATATAGTGCTAAAGTCCCGTATGAATCGTCGGTAAAAAGAAGCGAGGCCATGAAATGACCGTACCTCCGTGATTGTTTTTGGGGTCGGCCACGACTTGATTGCCGCGATCTTCTCTTGGTCGACCGAAACTCCGTCTTTCGAAACCACATAGCCGAGAAAGATAAGACTCTCGACTAGGAAAGTACACTTCTCCCGTTTTCCATAAAGTTTTTGTTCCCTTAGCGTCTCAAATACGTACCGCAAATGTTCGAGATGTTCCTCTACGGACCGACTGTAGATCAAAATGTCGTCTAAGTACACGACAACAAACTTTCCCAAGAAAGGTTTAAGAACCTCGTTCATCAACCTCATAAAAGTGCTCGGGCGTTGGTGAGGCCGAATGGCATCACAACCCATTCGTAAAGTCCATTCTTTGTTTTAAACGCCGTTTTCCATTCGTCTCCCTCTCGCATGCGGATTTGATGGTATCCGCTCCGTAAATCAACTTTGGAAAATATAACCGAGCCATGTAACTCGTCCAGCATGTCGTCTAGTCTCGGGATGGGAAACCGATACTTGACGGTGATGTTATTCACGGCTCTACTGTCAATACACATTCGCCATGTTCCGTCCTTTTTTGGTACAAGTAGAACTGGAACCGCACACGGACTTAAACTTTCTCGGACATATCCGTGATTCATGAGTTCATCAATTTGTCGTTGTAGTTCTTTGGTTTCTTCGGGATTACAACGATACGCTTTGTTCGGTAATGGAGCTCGGTATAAGATCAATCTGGTGTTCAATCCCGCGGATAGGTGGTAATCCTACCGGCAAGTCTTCGAAATACGTCAGAAAACTCGTGTAATAGTGCGTCTATCTCTTCCTCATGTTGCGATTTGGTGGCGGATTGGACCTCTTTGATCATCATCAAATAAACACGTTCGCCATCGTCAATGGCGTGTTCGACTTCTTTCTCGTTTGCAAACATCGTAAGTTTCGGTCCTTCGACTTTTTCGAACTCATCGTCCGGATAGCTTGAGGTGACATAGGTTTAAGAACAATTTTTACCTTTGTCACGTAACTCATACTCATTACTCCTCCCTCGATGTAGTACGTCCCGATCAAATAACCAAGGTCTTCCTAATAACACGTGACATGCGTCCATCGGTAGTACATCGCATGTAATATCATCGCCATACGAACCCATGGTGAGTCGACCTTCACTTGCCTTGATACTTTCACCTTGTTTCCATCATCGAGCCAATGGAGTGCATACGGCCGGATGGGCCGTGGTGATCAAGCCGAGTTTTGAGACCATCTCGCTCGATGCCACGTTTGTACAACTTCCACCGTCAATGATCAAGCTACACCATTTATCTCGACACGACACTTCGTGTGGAAGATTTGATCTCGTTGTTCTTCGTCACTTGGGCGGCCTTCGTTGTAACATGCGAAGGACGAGGTTCGTGTCATAGTTCGGGGCATCGTATGCCTCACATTCTTCTTCTTCTTCGTCGACTTCTAAGTTAAAAACGTCTCAACTCTTTCTTCTTCGGCTAGTAATTCTTCTCGAATGACTATGGCTTCTCGTAACGTCACAATCCTCCGATTTGGACAAGCACTTTGATAGTGTCCAAATCCTTGACATTTGAAACACCGGACTTTAGATAGGCTTGTTTCCTTTGGTGTGATAAGAGTTTTTGGGATGGTAGTAACGGGTTGGCTTGTGGTGATAGGTTTTGGAAACGAGCTAGAACTCGCGCCAAAGTTGGTATTTCCGTATTTAGGTGGGAATTCGGGTTTAGAGATTTTTGTTTTGTTTTGATTTTCCAACTTTATGCAAAGTCCGCATAAAGTATCAAAGTCGGAATAGGGGTAGAGTTCCACTGAATTAGCAATGTTTTTGTTCAAACCTCGTAGGAAACGGGACATCCGCAATTCTTCGTTTTCTTCAAGTTCTCCCATCAAGGATAAGTTTTCAAACTCCTCGATGTACTCCTCGACACTTAGCTTTCCTTGCGTGAGTTTAGAAATTTTTCGATACAAGCTTAACTTGTGTGTAGTCGGGACATATCTCTTTCGTAGTTTCTTTTTTAGAGAATCCCACGAACGTATCTTCTCTTTTCCGGCACGAACTCTTTGTGTCTTCATTCGCTCAAACCAAAGGGAAGCTCCCTTTCCAAGTTTGAGGATCGCATACTTGCAACGTACCTCGTCATTGAGATCCTTGAACTCGAACATTCGTTCAATTTTTCTTTCCCACTCCAAATAAACCTCGGGATCGGTGCCGCCTACGAACTCCGGGAGTTCGCTTGTCTTGTATTCATCAGCATGTCGTGGTGCATGCATGGTGTCGTATCCTCGTCGTGCTTGGATTCTGGGCTCCGGTAAGCCACGAAGAACGTCACGTAGTTGTGCCACTTCTTCATCGGTGAATGCCATCTTCTTGAGTATCGTCGAGAATTGTGAGGCAAATGTCTCCGATACCACTTATGATACGAATTACGTGAGTAACACGTATAAAACACAACGGAAGATTAACAAGTAACAAAGTATCACTTGAATTTTACTAAAGGTGGCCGAAATTTGATGGTGTTCGGCCGTGAGGTAGTGTGATGTACGGATTGTGATGTGTTTTATCGAACTAGACCTATAACTCGATAAAAGGTAATCTCTTCCCAAGACCTTTTGAGAATTGATCAAGTTAAAATCTCGAGACGCGTCGAAACAATAACTAAGGTTTGCTGAACTCGTTCAACGTATATTTCAAAGGAAATATAAGGTTTTTTTATGATTCAAGATATGTTACAAATACAACGAGCACTACTATATATAGTAGTTTCCAACCGAAAGAAAATACAACAAAACGAGAAAACGAAACTTCCTAGCAACATCCTAATCGGCCGAAAATATCAAGGGGATACCAAGCAATCTTGGATTTTATTGTTTGATTGAGACATGAAGAGATCTTGGTCTTTATTTCATGATGGTGACATGAAGGATCTTTGATGAAAGTCTTCACAAATCATCCTTCTTGCAAGCTTCCAATCGGCCGATCCTAATCAAGGAGTGAGGAGGATTTGGTGTAGATTTGATGAAGATATCTTCCTTGGAATTACATGGGTGATAATGAAATGAGGGACAATGACATGAAGAAGAAAATCTTCACTCCATCTACAAGTTTTGGCCGTTTGTGTCATGGTGGGGAAGGAGGAAATCACTTCATTATTTTGTAAAGATATGAAGTCAAGATATGTCCCTTTCAAGCATGATATGGCCGATTTTTCATGCTTTCGGACCGATTCCGTCGTCGAATTCTACGTTACTCCGATTCCGATTAACAACGTAACTCCAATCCGTTTAACATTTTCTCCTAAGTATAACGATGCATGGCCATGCGAATTTGCATCATCATGGATGTCGATTTTTATTGGAGTTTCTTCGACTGGAATATTAGATATCGTATCAAAATAGCATCTTGGGGAGGGAAAAGGATCAAGTGGCAACTAAACAAATAAAAGAATGTTCAGCTTTCTCTTACAAAAGCAGCAGGATTCTTGGCAAAAGGGCGGCTGTCAGCAAACAACTTGGAGACAAAGACCCAGCTTTTACTTTTGTCAACAAGTGACCTGAAGAACCTTTTATTATCCTTTCATTATTTTAAAGAACAGCTTGTAATAGTTTAAGTTATTTTGTCAGGCCACTTTTACCTATAAATAGTGGCAGTAGAGTTGTAATGAGATGATTATTGAATGTTGAAGAATTGAGAACACTTTGTGTTTTTCCCTGGTGAATGCTTTTCATCAAAACTTGGTTTTTATTCGACGCGTTTCGAATACTAATCTGATTGATTCTCAATAGGTCTTGAGGAGAAATCACTTTATCAAATTATAGGTCTAATTTGATAAAACTTCATTTATACCTGTTTCGATATTACGTTCATTTTTCGTCTGACTTGATACTTGTTCAATATTTCGCATAAAGTGTTGTTCGATCCTTGAACGTGTTTCTGTCTTAAAGTCGCCCGACGAAGCGTCTTGTTTGAGTCTTTTCATTTGGGCCAAATTCTGTCTTGTGGTATGTCGAATCACCGCCTTCATCACTCGCTTGATGTTATTCTTTATGGCAGTATTGTCTGATTCAGCAGTTTCTTGTCGATAGCTTCCGCTCGTCAAAAGGACTTCCGCTGTATCGAGATCGAATTCGACTCCCAAGTGAGAATTCGTATCATAAGTGGTATCGGAGCCCCCAAGATCTTTGACGTTATGGATCTCAACGACGCTGACTTCTTGGCAAAACTTCGTGATGCATTGCGTGACGTACCAGAACAACGCGACCAGCGTTGGCAACCTAGGCGTGGTGACTATGAACGACCCTCACGCCATGTCGAAGAGTTCAAGGTGAACGAGCTCCCAGAGTTCGTTGGAGGGACAGACCCTGAAGTTTTTCCTGGAATGGGAACGAAAAATTGATCGTATGTTCGAATTTAAAGACCTTGACGATGAGAAAAGGTGTAAGTATGCAATTCTCAAGTTGGAGAAAGGAGCTTCACTTTGGTACGAAGGAGTGAAAACACGAAGAGCTCGTACGGGGAAAGAAAAGATCCGTTCGTGGGATTCGTTAAAAAGAAAACTTCGCAAAAGATATGTACCAGCATCACACCAGTTATCCTTGTACAGGAAGATAGCAGATCTCATGCAAGGAAAGTTAAATGTCAGTGAGTACATTGAGGAGTTTGAGAATCTAACCTTAATGGGAGAGATAGAGGAGAATGAGGAGCAGAAGATGTCGCGATTCTTGCGTGGCTTAAACCGAAGCATAGCTAACTCGGTGGAACTGTATCCATACGAGGACTTCGATACATTATGTGGGTTATGTGTGAAGTTAGAAGCTCAGAACAGGATGAAGCTGTACAAACTGAGTTTCAGTCAAGTTTGGAAACCCAAGCGTCGGATCTAGTTCGGGTTAAGGCAAGCTATCTGAAACTCCGGTTCTGTTGCGAATCCGGCTAAAGCGATTTGTACCCTACGTGCAGGGAGACGAGTTTGGCTAAAGTGAGATGTTTCAAATGTCAAGGGTTCGGGCATTATCAAAATGCTTGTCCAAACAAACGAGTGGTGACACTCAGGGAAGCTGTCACGATCCGAGATGAGTTGTTGGTTGAGGAAGAAAGACTGGGTGACGTATTTGATTTCGACATTAAGGACGAAGAATGATACGAATCGGTCAACATCATCAAATACAAAAAAGAAGATCATCCGACCAAGCTTGGTTGAGTCGCAGACATACATAAAATCCTCATGCAAAATACATGGACAAATTACCAATTCTCGCACGCACGACGACTTCGTAGCAGTTTTAGTATTTTGTCCATAACTTTCTTGTCCGAAATCCGATTCAGGTGATTCAAGTGGCCATGGAAAGCTAAAAAAGAGAGCTACAAATCTTATGAGACCATAGGACCAAATTCGGACTCATTGGATCCCAGAAATGACAAAACCGACAGCATCATATTTGGTCCAAGATCATGGATATTTTCTCTTCCCCACCATAATAAAAATCGGCCAAAGCATGCTTGAAAGGGACCCTTGCTTGTCTTCATATCTTTCACAAGATATTGAAGAATCTCCTCATCCCCACCTCCTTTGAATAGGCCGAAAATTTCCTACTTGATGAAGACTTTCATCAAGTCTTTTTTCTACATGACAAATTCACCAAATAAAGTCCAAGACACTTGAAGATACCATATCCAAATCAAGATATCAACCTCCCCACAAATCGGCCGAAAATGACCCCTTTGATGAAGACTTTCATCAAGTCTTTTTCTACATGTCAATGTCATCTAGTCCAAGATTGTTATCTTGTCCAAAATCCTTCCCTTCCCCACACATCTCGGCCGAAACATGCTTGATGGAGACTTGTATTTTCGTTTTTCTTGTCTTTGTTATTTCCTTATCTTTTGTATACTACTATATATAGTAGTTCACCCTTGTATTGTTAATATCTTGAACCTTGAAAGTTATAAACATTGTATTTCTCTTGAAATATACGTTGAACGAGTTCAACAAAACTTTGGTTATTATTTCGACGCGTCTCGAGATTTTAACTTGATCAATTCTCAATAGGTCTTGGGAAGAGATTACTTTTATCGAGTTATAGGTCTAGTTCGATAAAACACATCCAAATCCGTATACACTACTACCTCACGGCCGAAATCCATTTAAGTTCGGCCACCCCTTGTATTTTCGAGTGACACTTTGATAATCGTCAAGACATAATAATCTTCCGTTATATTTCATACGCATTACGTACGTAATTCGTATCATCTTCTTGTTCGATATTTTTTATTGTTATATCCGATATTATTCACATACAAAATACATCCGAAAAACTCCATATTCGTAAAAGCCTTCCGCTATCATACACTTACATATACTCCGACCGATACGTATCCACCTCTCCCGGATAATTCGTATCATAAGTGGTATCGAGCCCAAGGTCATCTCCTTGGGCGATTTATTCAACGAATTTTTTGTTGAGATTAGAGCGATCGGAAGAAAACAAAGTTTCCGTGGATTCGACCGTTGGATCATTACGAAATTTTGACAAAGGTAAGCCAACTTCTTGAACTACGGTCTGAGCGGTGGAGATCAGATTCTTTGATCATCTTCTTGGTTCATTCTTCACGGATTTCTTGGAAAATTTTCTGTCCGATTTCTTGTCAAGAACTATCTCTTGATTCTTGTTATGGATTTCTCCGAGCTCGATTTCTTGATGAAACTCCGTGACGCACTAAACGGATTACCGGAGCAACGTATGCAAGAAAGACGCAGAGACGATGCCAACGATATTGATTTCTTGGCCAAATTCCGCGATATCTGGAATTTCACGGAGATAGTAATCCAGATGCGTGCATAGATTGGCTCCATGCTTGTGAGGAGCATGCAGACTTCAAGGCTGCCCCGATCAACCGCCGCGTTTCGCTGGTGACAAAGCGCCTCCGCGGTAGCGCCGCCGTCTGGTGGCAAAAGCGAAACGATCCGTTCACAACAACGTAAGCCTAAAATCCAAGATTGGCTTAAATTCAAAAAATATTTCAATCGAAGGTTCAAATCCCCATCATACCACAAATCCTTCCACGCCCCACAACCGGAATTCGATCTAAGGTCTTCCTACATCAACTAATTCACAAACGAATATTTTTTCGATGAAGACAATTTCCCTACTGTCATTTTCAATGAAGTAGACGAGACGAGTTTTCAACGGAGCAATTTAACGAAGAAGATGAGTTGAGCCGTGTCTCCCTAGTCGACGAACCTAGATCTTGCTACTTTGATCATGGGCTAATTGGTTGTGTTGGTCAAATTGACCAAAACGGACCAAATTATTTTAGTAACGCGAAACAAGATCACGGCCTTATGCTTTCAAACGGCTAATCTTGAAGATGAACTCTTTGTCAGCGACTTTGATATGACGAATTTCTGCGGCATTTTTGATGACAAAGAAGATGATGGTTGGAGTCGAACTACCCTATCGGAGCAAAGTGGTTCGTGTGACTTTGTTGCGATGCGAAAGCGAGCTTAGTGGATTAATTTTTGATGAGACATTATTGGAGGAGCCCGGCAATATTGAAACGGAGTGTTGGTTAGATTATGACGGACCGCTTGATTTGATGAGGAACCAATTGATGAAGAGGAATCCGTAATAAATCCTATGGTTCCCACCGTAATAAATTCTGTGTTTTCCATTTTTGATGATGAACCCGAGAAATCGGTGTTTCCAGTCTGGAGGAGGAACCCGATGTGGAGTTAACCGTGCGTCCCATTTGAGATATCCACTCATGTCATGATATCGGTATTACAGCGGAGTAATTATTATTATTTTATTAATAATGATAGTTATTTTGTTGGTGATTCTCGAGGGGCCCCACTACCTATCGTCTCAAGATTTTGGGTCATGTACGTCTTTGCGGACATCTTCGAGATCAAATACTTAGAGGCTTTAGTTAATTATCTTGGTGACGAAGGGAGTTCGAATTGAGGACAATTCCTTTAAAGAGAGAGGGTATGATACGAATCGGTCAACATCATCAAATACAAAAAGAAGATCATCCGACCAAGCTTGGTTGAGTCGCGGACATACATAAAATCCTCATGCAAAATACATGGACAAATTACCAATTCTCGCGCACGACGACTTCGTATGATTTTAGTATTTTGTCCATAACTTTCTCGTCTGAAATCCGATTCAGGTGATTCAAGTGGCCATGGAAAGCTAAGAAAGAGAGCTACAAATCTTATGAGACCATAGGACCAAATTCGGACTCATTGGATCCCAGAAATGACAAAACCGACAGCATCATATTTGGTCCAAGATCATGAAGATATTTTCTCTTCCCCACCATAATAAAAATCGGCCAAAGCATGCTTGAAAGGGACCCTTGCTTGTCTTCATATCTTTCACAAGATATTGAAGAATCTCCTCATCCCCACCTCCTTTGAATAGGCCGAAAATTTCCTACTTGATGAAGACTTTCATCAAGTCTTTTTTCTACATGACAAATTCACCAAATAAAGTCCAAGACACTTGAAGATACCATATCCAAATCAAGATATCAACCTCCCCACAAATCGGCCGAAAATGACCCCTTTGATGAAGACTTTCATCAAGTCTTTTTCTACATGTCAATGTCATCTAGTCCAAGATTGTTATCTTGTCCAAAATCCTTCCCTTCCCCACACATCTCGGCCGAAACATGCTTGATGGAGACTTGTATTTTCGTTTTTCTTGTCTTTGTTATTTCCTTATCTTTTGTATACTACTATATATAGTAGTTCACCCTTGTATTGTTAATATCTTGAACCTTGAAAGTTATAAACATTGTATTTCTCTTGAAATATACGTTGAACGAGTTCAACAAAACTTTAGTTATTATTTCGACGCGTCTCGAGATTTTAACTTGATCAATTCTCAATAGGTCTTGGGAAGAGATTACTTTTATCGAGTTATAGGTCTAGTTCGATAAAACACATCCAAATCCGTATACACTACTACCTCACGGCCGAAATCCATTTAAGTTCGGCCACCCCTTGTATTTTCGAGTGACACTTTGATAATCGTCAAGACATAATAATCTTCCGTTATATTTCATCGCATTAAATGCGTAATTCGTATCATCTTCTTGTTCGATATTTTTTATTGTTATATCCGATATTATTCACATACAAAATACATCCGAAAAACTCCATATTCGTAAAAGCCTTCCGCTATCATACACTTACATATACTCCGACCGATACGTATCCACCTCTCCCCGGATAATTCGTATCAAAGAAGGAGAGGAATGCGAGACTTACGATGCTCCAAGCTATGACACGGCTTTAGTTCTGCGAACGCTACAAGCCAAAGCTGTATCGAATGATTCGGAACAGCGGAATCAAATATTTCACACAAAGTGTCAAATTGGAAAGAAATGGTGTAGTTTGATCGTTGATGGGGGGAGTTGCACCAATGTCGCTTCCAGCGAGATGGTGACTAAACTCGGGCTAACCACTACGGCTCACCCGAAACCTTACACTTTACATTGGCTCGATGATGGGAGCAAGATAAGGGTAACTAAACAAGTGAGGATTGGACTAGCCATGGGTTCATATGGAGACAACGTATTATGTGATGTACTCCCAATGGATGCATGCCATGTACTATTGGGGAGACCATGGATGTTTGATAGGGACGTTTTACACCGAGGAAGAAGCAATGAGTACGAGTTACGGGATAAAGGCAAGAAGATTGTGCTTAAACCAATGTCACCTCAAGCTATTCACTCTATGAGTTCTAGTAGGAGTGAAAAGCCAAAACTGGCCATGTTTGCTAGCGAACGGGAGGTGGAACATGCTATTGATGATGGCAAATGCGTGTACTTGTTGGTTCTAAAGGAGACACGGGATGGTAACATGGTTGTACGAAATGAAAGGATGGATGCCTTATTGCACGAATTTGCGGATGTTTTTCCCGAAGATTTACAGTCGGGTTTGCCACCAATTCGTGGGATTGAACATCAGATCGACCTCATACCGGGTGTGTCGCTCCCTAACAAAGCTGCCTATAGATGTAGTCCCGAGGGGATAAAGGAATTACAAAACCAAATCGAAGAACTGATGGATCGTGGATATGTTCGAGAAAGCCTAAGCCCTTGTGCGGTTCCGGTATTACTGGTTCCTAAGAAAGACGGATCTTGGAGGATGTGTATTGTGATCGAGCGGTGAACAATATAACCATCAAGTATCGATTTCCGATTCCGAGGCTTGATGACATGTTGACGAATTACGGATCGGTGATCTTTTCAAAAGTTGATCTACGAAGTGGTTATCACCAAATTCGGATGCGGGAAGGAGATGAGTGGAAGACTGACCTTCAAAACAAAACACGAGTGTATGAATGGACCGTTATGCCGTTCGGTCTTACAAATGCACCGAGTACTTTCATGCGCTTGATGAATGAGGTACTTAAGCCATTTTTAGGGAAATTTGTGGTTGTATACTTAGATGATATTTTGATCTACTGATCATTGCAAGAACATTTCGAACACTTGAGGCAAGTCTTGAAACCCTTAGAGACCAGTTTGTATGAAAAAGGAGAAGTGCTCATTTTTGGTCGAAAGTATAGTCTTTCTTGGCTATGTTGTTTCAAAGAATGGAGTGTCGGTCGATCAAGCGAAGATCGAAGCAATTAAGTCCTGGCCGGTTCCCACTACAGTGACGGAGGTTAGATCGTTCCATGGACTAGCTTCATTTTACCGAAGATTCATTCGAGACTTGATCATTGCAAGCCCAATAACCGAATGTTTGAAGAAGGGCACGTTTAATTGGAGCAAATTTGCTCAGGAGTCATTTGCAAAGTTGAAGGTGAAGTTGTGCGAAGCACCAATCTTAGCATTACCCGATTTTTCGCAACCGTTTGAGGTGGAATGTGATGCTAGCGGAGTGGGCATTGGAGCGGTTCTCATTCAGGGAAAGCGACCTATTGCTTATTTTTCCGAGAAGTTAAACGGTGATCGTCTGAATTATTGTACTTACGACAAGGAGTTTTATGCGATTGTGAGGGCCCTAGATCATTGGAGTCACTATCTTCGGCCAAAGCATTTCATCATACACTCGGACCATGAATCTTTGAAGTACATTAACGGGCAACACAAGTTAAGTCCCAGGCATGCGAAGTGGGTGGAATTCTTACAATCATTTCACTTCTCATCAAAGTATAAGGATGGCAAGAGCAATATTGTGGCAGATGCATTGTCTAGGCGTTATGCCTTACTAGCCACTCTTGATGTTCGTTTGCTTAGATTCGATACAGTAAAGGAGTATTACGAAGGTGATGCGGATTTTGGTGAGACCTTCGCCCGGTGCAAACCAGGCCCGGTGGGAGAATTTTTGATACAGGAGGGCTTTCTTTTTAAAGGAAATCGTCTTTGTCTACCCAGGCACACGATTCGCGAATTGCTGATTCGAGAGGCTCATGGGGGAGGTTTGGCTGGCCACTTCGGTTCGGCCAAGACATTAGAAGTGCTTAAGGAACATTTTTACTGGCCAAGGATGCAGGGGGATGTCCATAATATAATCAGTAAGTGTGTGACATGCCATATTGCGAAGAGTGCGTTCAAACCAGGAATATACACACCTTTACCGATTCCGGAGAGGCCATGGGAAGATGTATCAATGGATTTCATTGTGGCTTTACCTCGAACCCAAAGAGGTAAGGATGCGATCATGGTTGTTGTCGATCGTTTTTCAAAGATGGCTCATTTTGTTCCTTGTCACAAAACTGATGATGCGAGTAATGTTGCTGACTTGTATTTTCGAGAGGTGGTGCGATTACATGGAGTTCCGAAAACTATTGTTTCGGACCGGGACTCAAAGTTTCTAAGCTACTTTTGGAACACGTTATGGAGGAAGGTGGGAACCAAGCTTTTGTTTAGTACTTCACATCATCCTCAAACCGACGGACAAACTGAAGTAACGAATCGAACACTGGGGACGCTGTTGCGAGGCTTGGTGAGCAAAACACAAAAGGACTGGGATCTGAAACTGGCACATGCGGAGTTTGCGTATAATCGATCTCCTACTCATGCCACTGCACACTCTCCATTTGAAGTAGTTTACGGGTTGAATCCTTACATGCCGCTAGATCTAATTCCACTACCAAGTGAGGAATTGGTGCATAAGGATGCGGAGTCAAAACTAAAATCAATGATGAAATTACGAGCAGTGCGGGATCGAATCAAGGAAATAAACGAGGCGTACAAAAGGAAGTCGAACAAGCAAAGAAAGCCGAGACTATTCGAGGTTGGAGATTTAGTTTGGTTACATTTGAGGAAGGAACGATTCCCGAGTAAGCATAAGAATAAGTTAATGCCACGAGCCGAGGGGCCATTTAAAATAGTTGCGAAGGTGAACGACAATGCTTACAAATTAGAACTTCCGGGCGACTATGGAGTGCATGCTACTTTCAACATAGGTGATCTTTCTCCTTATCTTGATGATGACGGGATTGCAGAATTGAGGACAATTCCTCTTAAAGGGGGAGGGGATGATACGAAGCCGACTACTCCAAGCAAAGAAGATGAAGTAAGAATTGACGTAAAACACATCGATCGCACTACAACCTACTTAGGCGAGAAAACAGAAACGAGGCACGGAGTTACCTTGATAGTCGGAATTGGAGTAACTTAAACAAAAGACAAATAGCATCTTGGGGAGGGAAAAGGATCAAGTGGCAACTAAACAAATAAAAGAATGTTGACTTTCTCTTACAAAAGCGTGAGGATTCTTGGCAAAAGGGTTTGTCGACAAACAACTTGGAGACAAAGACCCAGCTTTTACTTTTGTCAACAAGTGACCTGAAGAACCTTTTATTATCCTTTCATTATTTTAAAGAACAGCTTGTAATAGTTTAAGTTATTTTGTCAGGCCACTTTTACCTATAAATAGTGGCGAGAGTTGTAATGAGATGATTATTGAATGTTGAAGAATTGAGAACACTTTGTGTTTTCCCAGTGAATGCTTTTCATCAAAACTTGGTTTTTATTCGACGCGTTTGAATACTAATCGATTGATTCTCAATAGGTCTTGAGGAGAAATCACTTTATCAAATTATAGGTCTAATTTGATAAAACTTCGTTTATACCTGTTTGATATTACATTCATTTTTCGTCTGACTTGATACTTGTTCAATATTTCGCATAAAGTGTTGTTCGATCCTTCGAACGTGTTTCCTGTCTTAAAGTCGCTTCCGAACGAAACGTGTTGTTTCGAGTCTTTTCATTTTGGCCAAATTCCTGTCTTATGGCTGTATCGAATCACCGCCTTCATCACTCGCTTGATATTATTCTTTATGGCGGTATTGTCTGATTCCCAACAGTTTCTTGTCGATAGCTTCCGCTCGTCAAAAGGACTTCCGCTGTATCGAGAGCGAATTCGACTCCCAAGTGAGAATTGGTATCATATAGAACACTAGATAAACAAACGTTTATATTGAGTGAAAGGTTGATCTTGGACCAATAGAAGACAGGCGATTGTAACGGTTGTGAACTCGGACCGATAGAAGACGAGTCAAGATTGTGGTTGTTCTTGAGCCAATAGAAAAAGAAAGTCGGAGAGAGGACGTAGGCAAGTTTCCGAACCTCTATAAATCATTGAGTCTTTAAATTCCGCACTATTTTCTATTTATTCGCAAGAAATTTCGTTATTCCGCTTTACCACTATTCAACCCCCCTTTTAGTGGTAAATTTATCTCTTCAAGTAGGATAATTCATCTCATACGGCTTTAATTGTCGTGACGCAAAAGCTATCGTCTTATCATGCTGCATAAGCACACAACCAAGACCTTGACCCGAAGCGTCACTATAAACTGCAAAGCCCTCACTACCATGAGGTAAAGCTAAAATCGGCGCTTAAGTCAAGCGTCTCTTCAGCTCATCGAAGCTCTGTTGTCTCTCCGTCATCCAAACAAACTTTTCCATTTTCTGGAGTAATTTTGTTAGCGGCCGAGCGAGTTTCGAGAACCCCTCGACAAAGCGACGGTAACATCCAGCAAGGCCCAAAAAGCTACGAACTTCCTTAACATTTTTAGGCGGTGCCCAATCTAGCACTGCCTCAATCTTCTGCGGGTCTACACGAACCCCTCCGGCCGAAATCACATGGCCGAGAAACATAACTTCTTCCAACCAAAACTCACATTTTGAGAATTTTGCATAGATGTGCTCGATTCTCAAAATATCTAGTACCAAACGCAAGTGTCGGGCATGTTCTTCTTTATCTCGAGAATAGATAAAAATGTTGTCAATAAATGATACGAATTACGTATGTAAGTGTACGTAAAACGTATAAAATACAACGGAAGATTATCACGGTCTTATGATACGAATTCTCTCTCGGTACAGCCAAAGACTCTTTCACGTACGGTAGCGAACAGTACTCAGCCGAAATGAAGCAAGCCGCTACAGCGATTCGAGCAATGACAACTCGTCGATATAGCACTTCCGAGCGGCAAGACTCGCTCGTCTGACAATTTGAGCAATGAGGACCGCTCGAAAGCGACAACTCATCGATCTGACAAAATAAAGGTGGTGGCGAAATTTATACGATTTTCGGCCGGGATGTAGGATAGTGTATGGGTTTGAATGTGTTTTACCGAATTAGACCTATAACTCGATAAAAATAATCTCTCCTCAAGACCTATTGAGAATCGATCAAGTTATAATTCGAGACGCGTCGAAATAATAACTAAAGTTTTGTTGAACTCGTTCAACGTATATTTCAAAGAAATACAAGGTTTATTAATATTCAAGATATGTTACAAATACAACGAGTACTACTATATATAGTAGTTTCCAACCGTAAGAAAATACAACAAAACGAGAAAACGAAGCTTCCTAGTAACACACCAATCGGCCGAAAATATCCAAGGAGATACCATCTTGGATTTTATGGTGATTAAGACATGAAGAAATCTTTGATGAATCTTGGACTTATTAAGTGATGGTGACATGAAGAAGAACCAAATATCATTCCTTCCATTCTTCATTTCGGCCGAACTCATCAAGGATTGTTGAGGAGGATTTTGTGAAGATATGATATCAACCTCTTTGGAATTATATAGGTGATTATGACATGAGGGACAATGACATGAAGGATGAAAGTCTTCACTCCATCTTGTGTTTCGGCCGTTTGTTATTATGGTGGGGAAGGAAAATATCTTCATTATCTTGTCAAAGATATGAAGTCAAGTGAGCTCCCTTTCAAGCATGATATGGCCGATTTTTCATGCTTTCGGGCCGATTCCGTCTTCGAATTTTACGTTATTCCGATTCCGATTAACAACGTAACTCCAATCCGCGTGTTCTTTTCTCCCAAGTATAATGATGCATGACCATGTGAATTTGTATCGTCGTGGATGTCGATTTTTATTGGAGCTTCTTCGACTGGAATATTAGATATCGTATCATTCCCTCCTTCTTTGAAAGGAATTGACCTCAATTCCGTAATGCCATCGTCGTCAAGGTAAGGTGAGAGATCTCCTACGTTGAAAGTCGCGTGTACTCCGTATTCGCCCGGAAGCTCGACTTTGTAGGCGTTGTCGTTCACTTTTCCCACAATTTTGTACGGACCTTCGGCTCTCGGCATTAATTTGTTCTTTCGTTTGCTTGGGAATCTTTCTTTTCTCAAATGTATCCAAACTAAGTCGCCAACATCAAATAATCTCGCTTTTTTATTTTTGTTCGTCTTCCGTTTGTAAATTTCATTCACTTCTTTAATCCGTTCCCGTATCTTTTCATGTAACTTCATCATTGATTTGAGTTTTGATTCGGCGTCTTTGTGAACCAATTCGTTGCTCGGCAAGGGAATCAAATCCAATGGCATGTGCGGATTTATTCCGTATACTACTTCAAAAGGTGAATGGGCCGTGGCGAAGCCGGGTGATCGGTTGTATGCAAATTCCGCGTGCGCAAGTTTAACGTCCCAATCTTTTTGTGTTTTATTCACCAATCCTCGCAATAATGCTCCCAAGTTTCGATTAGTCACCTCGGTCTGTCCATCGGTTTGTGGGTGATGTGAAGTACTGAATAGGAGTTTAGTACCCACTTTTCTCCATAAAGTATTCCAGAAGTAACTCAGAAATTTAGAATCTCGATCCGACACGATAGTTTTTGGAACTCCGTGTAAACGAACTACTTCCCGGAAGTACAAGTCCGCCACATTGCTTGCATCATCGGTTTTATGGCATGCTATAAAGTGAGCCATTTTCTAAAATCGGTCGGCGACCACCATGATCGAGTCTTTGCCTCGTTGAGTACGAGGTAAAGCCACAATAAAATCCATCGAGACATCCTCCCATGGTCGTAACGGTATTGGCAACGGCATGTATGTACTTGACTTGAACGAACTTTTCATCATGTGACAAGTGACGCATTTACTCACGATTGTGCTTACGTCACCATACATCTTTGGCCAAAAGAAATGTTCTTTTAGCACTTCTACAGTCTTGGCCGAGCCGAAATGACCGGCTAGTCCTCCTCCGTGTGCCTCCCGAACTAGCAATTCCCGAATTGTATGTCTCGGCACACATAATTTATTTCCCTTGAAAAGAAAGCCATCCTGTAAAACAAATTCCTCGTACGGGGCCGTTTTACAACGGTTAAAAATTTCCCCGAAATCCAAATCGTCGCTGTAATGATCTTTCAAAGTATCGAACCCCAACAAACGAACATCTAGAATCGACAGTAAGGCATACCGTCTTGATAGTGCATCCGCCACTATATTACTCTTCCCGTCTTTGTACTTGGATGAAAAGTGAAAAGATTGTAAAAATTCTACCCATTTTGCATGCCTCGGGCTTAGCTTACTTTGTCCGTTGATGTATTTCAACGACTCGTGATCCGAATGCAACACGAAATGTTTCGAACGTAGATAGTGACTCCAATGATCGAGTGCTCTCACGATAGCATAGAACTCCTTGTCGTAAGTACAATAATTCACTCGGGCGCCACTTAATTTCTCCGAAAAATAGGCGATGGGACGGCCTCTTTGAATTAGTACTGCCCCGATTCCAACTCCGCTAGCGTCGCATTCCACCTCAAATGGTTGTGAAAAATCGGGTAACGTCAAAATCGGCGCTTCACATAACTTTCCCTTTAATTTTTCAAAAGCCTTTTGGGCCGCCTCGTTCCATGCAAAGGTTCCTTTTTTTAGACACTCCGTGATCGGACTGGAGATGGTGCTAAAGTCCCGTATGAATCGTCGGTAAAAAGAAGCGAGGCCATGAAATGATCGTACCTCCGTGATTGTCTTTGGGGTCGGCCACGACTTGATTGCCGCGATCTTTTCTTGGTCGACCGAAACTCCTTCTTTCGAAACAACATAGCCGAGAAAGACAAGACTCTCGACTAGGAAAGTTCCCGCTTTCCATAAAGTTTCTGTTCCCTTAGCGTTTCAAATACGTGCCGCAAATGTTCGAGATGCTCCTCTAAGGATCGACTGTAGATTAAAATGTCGTCTAGGTATACGACAACAAACTTTCCCAAGAAAGGTTTGAGAACCTCGTTCATCAACCTCATAAAAGTGCTCGGGGCGTTAGTGAGGCCGAATGGCATCACGACCCATTCGTAAAGTCCATTCTTTGTTTTAAATGCCGTCTTCCATTCGTCTCCCTCTCGCATGCGAATTTGATGGTATCCGCTCCGTAAATCAACTTTGGAAAATATAACCGAGCCATGTAGCTCGTCCAACATGTCGTCTAGTCTCGGGATGGGGAACCGATACTTGACGGTGATGTTATTCACGGCTCTCAATACACATTCGCCATGATCCGTCTTTTTTGGCACAAGTAGAACCGGAACCGCACACGGACTTAAACTTTCTCGGACATATCCGTGATTCATGAGTTCATCAATTTGGCGTTGTAGTTCTTTGGTTTCTTCGGGATTACAACGATACGCCGCGATACGATATCTAATATTCCAATCGAAGAAGCTCCAATAAAAATCGGCGTCCACGGCGATACGCATGGTCATGCATTATTATACTTGGGAGAAAAGAATATGCGGATTGGAGTTACGTTATTAATCGGAATCGGAGTAACGTAAAATTCGGCAGCGGAATCGGTCAAAGCATGAAAAATCGGCCAAGGCATGCTTGAAAGGGACCTCACTTGACTTCATATCTTTAACAAGATAATGAAGTTATTCTCCTTCCCCACCATGATGACAAACGGCCAAAGACACAAGATTTGAAGAAAGACTTTCATGATTCATGTCATTTTCCCTCAAGTCATAATCACCTATATAATTCCAAAGAGATTGATATCATACAAAATCCTCCTAATCTCTTGGTATCTTCGGCCGATTGGAAGCTTGCAAGAAGGGATGATTTGTGAAGACTTTCATCAAGGATCTTTCATGTCACCATCATGAAATAAAGACCAAGATTTCTTCACGTCTCAATCAAACAATAAAATCCAAGATTGCTTGGTATCTCTGGATATTTTCGGCCGATTAGGATGTTGCTAGGAAGTTTCGTTTTCTCGTTTTGTTGTATTTTCTTTCGGTTGGAAACTACTATATATAGTAGTGCTCGTTGTATTTGTAAGATACCTTGAAAGTAATAAATCTTGTATTTCCTTTGAAATATACGTTGAACGAGTTCAACAAAACTTTAGTTATTGTTTCGACGCGTCTCGAGATTTTAACTTGATCAATTCTCAATAGGTCTTGGGAAGAGATTACCTTTTATCGAGTTATAGGTCTAGTTCGATAAAACACATCAAAATCCGTGCATCACACTACCTCACGGCCGAACACCGTCAAATTTCGGCCACCCTTAGTAAAATTCAAGTGATACTTTGATACTTGTTAATCTTCCGTTGCATTTTATACGTATTACTTACGTAATTCGTATCATAAGTGGTATCGGAGACATTTGTCTCACAGTTCTCGACGTTACTCAAGAAGATGGCATTCACCGATGAAGAAGTAGCACAACTACGTGACGTTCTTCGTGGCTTACCGGAGCCCAGAATCCAAGCACGACGAGGATACGACACCATGCATGCACCACGACATGCTGATGAATACAAGACAAGCGAACTCCCGGAGTTCGTAGGCGGCACTGATCCCGAGGTTTATTTGGAGTGGGAAAGAAAAATTGAACGAATGTTTGAGTTCAAGGATCTCAATGATGAGGTACGTTGCAAGTATGCGATCCTCAAACTTGGAAAGGGAGCTTCCCTTTGGTTTGAGCGAATGAAGACACAAAGAGTTCGTGCCGGAAAAGAGAAGATACGTTCGTGGGATTCTCTAAAAAAGAAACTACGAAAGAGATATGTCCCGACTACACACAAGTTAAGCTTGTATCGAAAAATTTCTGAACTCACGCAAGGAAAGCTAAGTGTCGAGGAGTACATCGAGGAGTTTGAAAACTTATCCTTGATGGGAGAACTTGAAGAAAGCGAAGAATTGCGGATGTCTTGTTTCCTACGAGGTTTGAACAAAAATATTGCTAATTCCGTGAAACTCTACCCCTATTCCGACTTTGATACTTTATGCGGACTTTGCATAAAGTTGGAAAATCAAAACAAAACAAAACTCTCTAAACCCGAATTCCCACCTAAATACGGAAATACCAACTTTGGCGCGAGTTCTAGCTCGTTTCCAAAAACTGTCACCACAAACCAACCCGTTACTACCATTCCAAAAACTCCTATCACACCAAAAGAAACAAGCCTATCTAAAGTCCGGTGTTTCAAATGTCAAGGATTTGGACACTATCAAAGTGCTTGTCCAAATCGGAGGATTGTGACGTTACGAGAAGCCATAGCCGCCCGAGAGGAATTGCTAGCCGAAGAAGAAAGAGTTGGAGACGTTTTTAACTTAGAAGCTGACGAAGAAGAAGAAGAATGCGAGGCATACGATGCCCCGAACTATGACACGAACCTCATCCTTCGCATGTTACAAACGAAGGCCGCCCCAAGTGACGAAGAACAACGAGACCAAATCTTCCACACGAAGTGTCGTGTCGGAGATAAATGGTGTAGCTTGATCATTGACGGTGGAAGTTGTACAAACGTGGCATCAAGCGAGATGGTCTCAAAACTCGGTTTGATCACCACGGCCCATCCTAAGCCGTATGCACTCCATTGGCTCGATGATGGAAACAAGGTGAAAGTATCAAGGCAAGTGAAGGTCGGACTCACCATGGGTTCGTATGGCGATGATATTACATGCGATGTACTACCGATGGACGCATGTCACGTGTTATTGGGAAGACCTTGGTTATTTGATCGGGACGTACTACATCGAGGGAGGAGTAACGAGTATGAGTTACGTGACAAAGGTAAAAAAATCGTTCTTAAACCTATGTCACCTCAAGCTATCCGGACGATGAGTTCGAAAAAAGTCGAAGGACCGAAACTTACGATGTTTGCAAACGAGAAAGAAGTCGAACACGAAATTGACGATGGCGAACGTGTTTATTTGATGATGATCAAAGAGGTCCGAAATCTTGCCACCAAATCGCACCATGAGGAAGAGATAGATGCTCTATTACACGAGTTTTCGGACGTATTCCCCGAAGACTTGCCGGTAGGATTACCACCTATCCGCGGAATTGAACACCAGATTGATCTTATACCGGGAGCTCCATTACCGAACAAAGCGGCGTATCGTTGTAATCCTGAAGAAACCAAAGAACTACAACGCCAAATTGATGAACTCATGAATCACGGATATGTCCGAGAAAGTTTAAGTCCGTGTGCGGTTCCAGTTCTACTTGTACCAAAAAAAGACGGAACTTGGCAAATGTGTATTGACAGTAGAGCCGTGAATAACATCACCGTCAAGTATCGGTTCCCCATCCCAAGACTAGACGACATGCTGGACGAGTTACATGGCTCGGTTATATTTTCCAAAGTTGATTTACGGAGCGGATACCATCAAATCCGCATGCGAGAGGGACACGAATGGAAGACGGCGTTTAAAACAAAGAATGGACTTTACGAATGGGTTGTGATGCCATTCGGCCTCACGAACGCCCCGAGCACTTTTATGAGGTTAATGAACGAGATTCTTAAACCTTTCTTGGGAAAGTTTGTTGTCGTATACTTAGACGACATTTTGATCTACAGTCGATCCGTAGAGGAGCATCTCAAACATTTGCGGTACGTATTTGAGACGCTAAGGGAACAAAAACTTTATGGAAAACGGGAGAAGTGTACTTTCCTAGTCGAGAGTCTTGTCTTTCTCGGCTATGTTGTTTCGAAAGACGGAGTTTCGATCGACCAAGAAAAGATCACGGCAATCAAGTCGTGGCCGACCCCAAAGACAATCACGGAGGTACAATCATTTCATGGCCTCGCTTCTTTTTACCGGCGATTCATACGGGACTTTAGCACCATCTCCAGTCCGATCACGGAGTGTCTAAAAAAAGGAACCTTTGCATGGAACGAGGCGGCCCAAAAGGCTTTTGAAAATTTAAAGGGGAAATTATGTGAAGCGCCGATTTTGACGTTACCCGATTTTTCACAACCGTTTGAGGTGGAATGCGACGCTAGCGGAGTTGGAATCGGGGCAGTGCTTATCCAAAGAGGCCATCCCATCGCCTATTTTTCGGAGAAACTAAGTGGCGCCCGAGTGAATTATTGTACTTACGACAAGGAGTTCTATGCTATCGTGAGAGCACTCGATCATTGGAGTCATTATCTACGTTCGAAACATTTCGTGCTGCACTCGGATCACGAGTCGTTAAAATACATCAACGGATAAAGTAAGCTAAGCCCGAGGCATGCAAAATGGGTGGAATTTTTACAATCTTCTCACTTTTCATCCAAGTACAAAGACGGGAAGAGTAATATAGTGGCGGATGCACTATCGAGACGGTATGCCTTACTGTCGATGCTAGATGTTCGTTTGTTGGGGTTCGAGACTTTGAAAGATCATTACAGCGACGATTTGGACTTAGGGGAATTTTTTAACCGTTTTAAAACACCCGTCTGAGGAATTTGTGTTACAGGATGGCTTTCTCTTCAAGGGGAATAAATTATGTGTGCCGAGACATACAATCGGGAATTGCTAGTTCGGGAGGCGCACGGAGGAGGCTGGCCGGTCACTTGGCTCGACCAAGGCGTAGAAGTGCTAAAAGAACATTTCTTTTGGCCAAATATGTATGGTGACGTAAGCACAATCGTGAGTAAATGCGTCACTTGTCACATGATGAAAAGTTCGTTCAAGTCTAGTACATACATGCTGTTGCCGATCTGATTACGACCGTGGGAGGATGTCTAGATGTATTTTATTGTGGCTTTACCTGGTTCTCATCGAGGCTAAGACTCGATCTTGGTGGTCGCCATTGTTTTTCGAAAATGGCTCACTTTATCGCATGCCACAAAACCGATGATGCAAGCAATGTGGCGGACTTGTACTTAGGAAGTAGTTCGTTTACACGGAGTTCCAAAACTATCGTGTCGGATCGAGATTCCAAATTTACGAGTTATACGGAATACTTTATGGAGGAAAGTCGGTACTAAACTCCTATTCAAGACTTCACATCACCCACAAACCGACGGAATCGAGGTAACTAATCCAACCTTAGGAGCATTATTGCGAGGTTGGTAAATAAAACACGAAGGATTGGGACGTTAAACTTGCTCATGCGGAATTCGCATACAACCGATCACCGGTTATGCCACGGCCCATTCGCCTTTTGAAGTAGTATACGGATTAAATCCGCACTTGCCATTGGACTTGATTCCCTTGCCGAGCAACGAATTGGTTCACAAAGACGCGAAGCAAAACTCAAGTCAATGATGAAGTTACATGAAAAGATACGGGAACGGATTAAAGAAGTGAATGAAATTTACAAACGGAAGTCGAACAAAAATAAAAAAGCGAGATTATTTGATGTTGGCGACTTAGTTTGGATACATTTGAGAAAAGAAAGATTCCCAAGCAAACGGAAGAACAAATTGATGCCGAGAGCCGAGGGTCCGTACAAAATTGTGGAAAAAGTGAACGACAACGCATACAAGGTCGAACTTCCGGGCGAATACGGAGTACACGCGACTTTCAACGTAGGTGATCTCTCGCCTTACCTTGACGACGATGGCATTACGGAATTGAGGTCAATTCCTTTCAAAGAAGGAGGGAATGATACGATATCTAATATTCCAATCGAAGAAGCTCCAATAAAAATCGACGTCCACGACGATACGCATGGTCATGCATTATTATACTTGGAAGAAAAGAATATGCGGATTGGAGTTACGTTATTAATCGGAATCGGAGTAACGTAAAATTCGACGGAATCGGTCCGAAAGCATGAAAAATCGGCCAAGGCATGCTTGAAAGGGACCTCACTTGACTTCATATCTTTAACAAGATAATGAAGTTATTCTCCTTCCCCACCATGATGACAAACGGCCAAAGACACAAGATTTGAAGAAAGACTTTCATGATTCATGTCATTTTCCCTCAAGTCATAATCACCTATATAATTCCAAAGAGATTGATATCATACAAAATCCTCCTAATCTCTTGGTATCTTGGCCGATTGGAAGCTTGCAAGAAGGGATGATTTGTGAAGACTTTCATCAAGGATCTTTCATGTCACCATCATGAAATAAAGACCAAGATTTCTTCATGTCTCAATCAAACAATAAAATCCAAGATTGCTTGGTATCTCTGGATATTTTCGGCCGATTAGGATGTTGCTAGGAAGTTTCGTTTTCTCGTTTTGTTGTATTTTCTTTCGGTTGGAAACTACTATATATAGTAGTGCTCGTTGTATTTGTAAGATACCTTGAAAGTAATAAACCTTGTATTTCCTTTGAAATATACGTTGAACGAGTTCAACAAAACTTTAGTTATTGTTTCGACGCGTCTCGAGATTTTAACTTGATCAATTCTCAATAGGTCTTGGGAAGAGATTACCTTTTATCGAGTTATAGGTCTAGATCGATAAAACACATCAAAATCCGTGCATCACACTACCTCACGGCCGAACACCATCAAATTTCGGCCACCCTTAGTAAAATTCAAGTGATACTTTGATACTTGTTAATCTTCCGTTGCATTTTATACGTATTACTTACGTAATTCGTATCAGCCGCTTTGTTTGGTAATGGAGCTCCTGGTACAAGATCAATTTGGTGTTCAATTCCGCGGATAGGTGGTAATCCTACCGGAAAGTCTTCGGGAAATACATCCGAGAACTCGTGTAATAGTGCATCTATCTCTTCTTCGTGGTGTGATTTGGTGGCAAGATTTCTGATACGATATCTAATATTCCAGTCGAAGAAGCTCCAATAAAAATCGACATCCACGACGATACAAATTCACATGGTCATGCATCATTATACTTGGGAGAAAAGAACACGCGGATTGGAGTTACGTTGTTAATCGGAATCGGAATAACGTAAAATTCGACGACGGAATCGGCCCGAAAGCATGAAAAATCGGCCATATCATGCTTGAAAGGGACCTCACTTGACTTCATATCTTTGACAAGATAATGAAGATATTTTCCTTCCCCACCATAATAACAAACGGCCGAAACACAAGATGGAGTGAAGACTTTCATCCTTCATGTCATTGTCCCTCATGTCATAATCACCTATATAATTCCAAAGAGGTTGATATCATATCTACACAAAATCCTCCTCAACAATCCTTGATGAGTTCGGCCGAAATGAAGAATGGAAGGAATGATATTTGGTTCTTCTTCATGTCACCATCACTTAATAAGTCCAAGATTCATCAAAGATTTCTTCATGTCTTAATCACCATAAAATCCAAGATGGTATCTCCTTGGATATTTTCGGCCGATTGGTGTGTTACTAGGAAGCTTCGTTTTCTCGTTTTGTTGTATTTTCTTACGGTTGGAAACTACTATATATAGTAGTACTCGTTGTATTTGTAACATATCTTGAATATTAATAAACCTTGTATTTCTTTGAAATATACGTTGAACGAGTTCAACAAAACTTTAGTTATTATTTCGACGTCTCGAATTATAACTTGATCGATTCTCAATAGGTCTTGAGGAGAGATTATTTTTATCGAGTTATAGGTCTAATTCGGTAAAACACATTCAAACCCATACACTATCCTACATCCCTACCGAAAACCGTATAAATTTCGGCCACCACCTTTATTTTGTATCGACGAGTTCTTGTTTTGAGCGGGTCCTGCTGTTCAAATTGTATCGAGCGAGTCTTCTTTGCTCGGAATTGCTATATCAACGAGTTGCTCTGTTCGGGCTATCAGAGCGGCTTGCTTCATTTCGGTGATCTTGTTCGCTACCGTACGTGAAAGAGTCTTTGGCTGTACCGAGAGAGAATTCGTATCATAAGACCGTGATAATCTTCCGTTGTATTTTATACGTTTTACGTACACTTACATACGTAATTCGTATCATAAGTGGTATCGGAGACATTTGTCTCACAGTTCTCGACGTTACTCAAGAAGATGGCTTTCACCAATGAAGAAGTAGCACAACTACGTGACGTTCTTCGCGGCTTACCGGAGCCCAGAATCCAAGCAAGACGAGGATACGACGCCATGCATGCACCACGACATGCTGATGAATACAAGACAAGCGAACTTCCGGAGTTCGTAGGCGGCACCGATCCCGAGGTTTATTTGGAGTGGGAAAGAAAAATGGAACGAATGTTTGAGTTCAAGGATCTCAATGACGAAGTACGTTGCAAATATGCGATTCTCAAACTTGGAAAGGGAGCTTCCCTTTGGTTTGAGCGAATGAAGACAGAAAGAGTTCGTGCCGGAAAAGAGAAGATACGTTCGTGGGATTCTCTAAAAAAGAAACTACGAAAAAGATATGTCCCGGCTACACACAAGTTAAGCTTGTATCGAAAAATTTCTGACCTCACGCAAGGAAAGCTAAGTGTCGAGGAGTACATCGAGGAGTTTGAAAACTTATCCTTGATGGGAGAACTTGAAGAAAGCGAAGAATTACGGATGTCCCGTTTCCTTCGAGGTTTGAATAAAAATATTGCTAATTCCGTGGAACTCTACCCCTATTCCGACTTTGATACTTTATGCGGACTTTGCATAAAGTTAGAAAATCAAAACAAGACAAAACTTTCTAAACCCGAATTCCCATCTAAATACGGAAATACCAACTTTGGCGCGAGTTCTAGCTCGTTTCCAAAAACTGTCACCACAAGCCCACCCGTTACTACCATTCCAAAAACTCCTATCACCCCAAAAGAAACAAGCCTATCTAAAGTCCGGTGTTTCAAATGTCAAGGATTTGGACACTATCAAAGTGCTTGTCCGAATCGGAGAATTGTGACGTTACGAGAAGCCATAGCCGTCCGAGAAGAATTACTAGCCGAAGAAGAAAGAATTGGAGACGTTTTTAACTTAGAAGCCGGCGAAGGAGAAGAAGAATGCGAGGCATACGATGCCCCGAACTATGACACGAACCTCGTCCTTCGCATGTTACAAACGAAGCGGCCCGAGTGACGAAGAACAACGAGACCAAATCTTTCACACGAAGTGTCGTGTCGGAGAGAAATGGTGTAGCTTGATCATTGACGGTGGAAGTTGTACAAACGTGGCATCGAGCGAGATGGTCTCAAAACTCGGATTGATCACCACGGCCCATCCAAAGCCGTATGCACTCCATTGGCTCGATGATGGAAACAAAGTGAAAGTATCAAGACAAGTGAAGGTCGGACTCACCATGGGTTCGTATGGTGATGATATTACATGCGATGTGCTACCGATGGACGCATGTCACGTGTTATTAGGAAGACCTTGGTTATTTGATCGGGACGTACTACATCGAGGGAGGAGTAACGAGTATGAGTTACGTGACAAAGGTAAAAAAATTGTTCTTAAACCTATGTCACCTCAAGCTATCCGGACGATGAGTTCAAAAAAAGTCGAAGGACCAAAACTTACGATGTTTGCAAACGAGAAAGAAGTCGAACACGCCATTGACGATGGCGAACGTGTTTATTTGATGATGATCAAAGAAGTCCGAAATTGATACGAATTACGTATGTAAGTGTACGTAAAACATATAAAATATAACGGAAGATTATCACGGTCTTATGATACGAATTCTCTCTCGGTACAGCCAAAGACTCTTTCACGTACGGTAGCGAACAGTACTCAGCCGAAATGAAGCAAGCCGCTACAGCAGTTCCGAACAGCAGCAACTCGTCGATATAGCACTTCCGAACAGTAAGACTCGCTCGTCTGACAATTTCGAGCAGCAGGACCGCTCGAAACAAAGAACTCGTCTGACAAAATAAAGGTGGTGGCCAAATTTATACGGTTTTCGTAGGGATGTAGGATAGTGTATGGGTTTGAATGTGTTTTACCGAATTAGACCTATAACTCGATAAAAATAATCTCTCCTCAAGACCTATTGAGAATCGATCAAGTTATAATTCGAGACGCGTCGAAATAATAACTAAAGTTTTGTTGAACTCGTTCAACGTATATTTCAAAGAAATACAAGGTTTATTAATATTCAAGATATGTTACAAATACAACGAGTACTACTATATATAGTAGTTTCCAACCGTAAGAAAATACAACAAAACGAGAAAACGAAGCTTCCTAGTAACACACCAATCGGCCGAAAATATCCAAGGAGATACCATCTTGGATTTTATGGTGATTAAGACATGAAGAAATCTTTGATGAATCTTGGACTTATTAAGTGATGGTGACATGAAGAAGAACCAAATATCATTCCTTCCATTCTTCATTTCGGCCGAACTCATCAAGGATTGTTGAGGAGGATTTTGTGTAGATATGATATCAACCTCTTTGGAATTATATAGGTGATTATGACATGAGGGACAATGACATGAAGGATGAAAGTCTTCACTCCATCTTGTGTTTCGGCCGTTTGTTATTATGGTGGGGAAGGAAAATATCTTCATTATCTTGTCAAAGATATGAAGTCAAGTGAGGTCCCTTTTGATACGAATTACGTAAGTAATACGTATAAAACACAACGGAAGGTTAACACGTAACAAAGTATCACTCGAATTTTGTTAAGGGTGGCCGAAAGTTGATGGTGTTTCGGCCGTGAAGTAGTGTGATGTACGGAGTTTGGCGTGTTTTATCGAACTAGACCTATAACTCGATAAAAGGGTAATCTCTTCCCAAGACCTTTTGAGAATTGATCAAAGTTAAAATCTCGAAACTCGTCGAAACAATAACTTAAGGTTTGTCGAACTCGTTCAACGTATATTTCAAAGGAAATACAAAGTTTATTATGATTCTCGATGAATTACAAGTACAACGAACACTACTATATATAGTAGTTTAAAACCGTACGAAAATACAACAAAACGAAAAAAAGGAAACTTCCTAACACAACATTTCGGCCGAACTCCAAGGATTGAGATATCAAATCTCTTGGTGTTATTAGGTGAAAGGGACATGAAGTTTATTTTGGTCTTTGATGGTGACATGAAGTAGACCAACACACCATCCTTCCCATGCATTTCGGCCGATCCCTCTTCATTTGGTGAAGATTTGTGATAGTGACATGATGAAGAAAGTCTTCACTCCATCCATATGCATTTCGGCCGTTTGTGTAAGGAGGGAATCACACTTTTATTTTGTAAAGATATTTGTAAAGATATGAAGACAAAGTGTCCCTTTCAAGCATAAATTCGGCCGATCTTCATGCTTTCGGGTCGATCCGTCGTCGAATTCTACGTCACTCCGATTCCGATTAACAACGTAACTCCAAGCCGTTTAACATTTTCTCCTAAGTATAACGATGCATCATCATGAATGTCGATTTTTATCGGAGTTTCTTCGACTGGAATATTAGATATCGTATCATTCCCTCCGTCTTTGAAAGGAATTGACCTCAACCGCAATGCCATCGTCGTCAAGATAAGGTGAGAGATCACCTACGTTGAATGTCGCGTGTACTCCGTATTCGCCGGAAGTTCGACTTTGTATGCGTTGTCGTTCACTTTTTCCACAATCTTGTACGGACCTTCGGCTCTCGGCATCAATTTGTTCTTCCGTTTGCTCAGAATCTTTCTTTTCTCAAATGTATCCAAACAAACACGCCAACATCAAATAATCACGCTTTTTTATTTTTGATCGACTACAGTTAGTACATTACATTCACTTCATTAAACAGTTCCCGTATATTTTCTAGTAACTTCAAAATGGATTTGAGTTTTGCTTCGGCGTCCTTGTGAACCAATTCGTTGCTCGGCAGGGGAATCAAGTCCAATGGCAAGTGCGGATTTAATCCGTATACCACTTCAAAAGGTGAATGGGCCGTGGCATAACCGGGTGATCGGTTGTATGCGAATTCAGCATGAGCAAGTTTAACGTCCCAGTCTTTCTGAGTTTTATTTACCAACCCTCGTAATAATGCTCCCAAGGTTCGATTAGTTACCTCGTCATCCGTCGGTTTGCGGGTGATGTGAAGTACTGAATAGGAGTTTAGTACCGACTTTCCTCCATAAAGTATTCCAGAAGTAACTCAGAAATTTGGAATCTCGATCCGACACGATAGTTTTTGGCACTCCATGTAAACGAACTATTTCCCGGAAATACAAGTCCGCCACATTGCTTGCATCATCGGTTTTGTGGCACGCGACAAAGTGAGCCATTTTCGAAAAACGGTCAACGACCACCATGATCGAGTCCTTGCCTCGTTGAGTACGAGGTAAAGCCACAATAAAATCCATCGAGACATCCTCCCACGGTCGTAACGGTATCGGCAACGGCATGTATGTACTCGACTTGAACGAACTTTTCATCATATGACAAGTTACGCATTTGCTCACGATTGTCTTGGCGTCACCATACATCTTCGGCCAAAAGAAATGTTCTTTTAGCACCTCTGATCTTGGTCGAGCCGAAGTGACCGCTAGTCCTCCTCCGTGCGCCTCCCGAACCAAAGAATTCCCGAATTGTATGTCTCGGCACACATAATTTATTCCCCTTGAAGAGAAAGCCATCTGTAAAACAAATTCCTCAGACGGGGCCGTTTTACAACGGTTAAAAATTTCCCGAAGTCCAAATCGTGCCGTAGTGATCTTTCAAAGTCTCGAACCCCAACAAACGAACATCTAGCATCGATGTAAGGCATACCGTCTCGATAGTGCATCCGCCACTACATTACTCTTCCCGTCTTTGTACTTGGATGAAAAATGAAAAGATTGTAAAAATTCCACCCATTTTGCATGTCTCGGGCTTAGCTTACTCGTCCGTTGATGTATTTCAACGACTCGTTATCCGAATGCGGCCACGAAATGTTTGACGCAGATAATGACTCCAATGATCGAGTGCTCTTACGATAGCATAGAACTCCTTGTCGTAAGTACAATAATTCACTCGGGCGCCACTTAACTTCTCAGAAAAATAGGCAATGGGACGGCCTCTCGAATGAGCACCGCCCGATTCCAACTCCGCTAGCATCGCATTCTACCTCAAACGGTTGTGAAAAATCGGCAACGTCAAAATCGGCGCTTCACATAATTTTCCTTTTAAGTTTTCAAAAGCCTTTTGGGCCGTCTCGTTCCAAGCAAAGGTTCCCTTTTGGACACTCCGTGATAGAATGGATATAGTCTCAAGTCCCGTATGAATCGTCGGTAAAAAGAAGCGAGGCCATGAAATGACCGTACCTCCGTGATTGTCTTTGGGGTCGGCCACGACTTGATTGCCGCGATCTTCTCTTGGTCGACCGAAACTCCGTCTTTTGAAACAACATAGCCGAGAAAGACAAGACTCTCGACTAGGAAAGTACACTTCTCCCGTTTTCCATAAAGCTTTTGTTCCCTTAGCGTCTCAAACACGTACCGCAAATGTTCGAGATGTTCTTCTACGGACCGACTGTAGATCAAAATGTCGTCTAAGTACACGACAACAAATTTTCCCAAGGAAGGTTTTAGAACCTCGTTCATCAACCTCATAAAGGTGCTCGGGGCGTTGGTGAGGCCGAATGGCATCACAACCCATTCGTAAAGTCCATTCTTCGTTTTAAACGCCGTTTTCCATTCGTCTCCCTCTCGCATGCGGATTTGATGGTATCCGCTCCGTAAATCAACTTTGGAAAATATAACCGAGCCATGTAACTCGTCCCAAAGATGTCGTCTAGTCTCGGGATGGGAAACCGATACTTGACGGTGATGTTATTCACGGCTCTATCAATACACATCCGCCATGTTCCGTCTTTTTTGGTACGAGTAGAACTGAACCGCACACGGACTTAAACTTTCTGGACATATCCGTGATTCATGAGTTCATCAATTTGACGTTGTAGTTCTTTTGTTTCTTCGGGATTACAACGATACGCTGCTTTGTTCGGTAATGGAGCTCCCGGTATAAGATCAATCTGGTGTTCAATCCCGCGGATAGGTGGTAATCCTACCGGCAAGTCTTCGGGAAATACGTCCGAAAACTCGTGTAATAGTGCATCTATCTCCTCCTCATTTTGCGATTTGGTGGCAAGATTTCGGACCTCCTTGATCATCATCAAATAAACACGTTCGCCATCGTCAATGGCGTGTTCGACTTCTTTCTCGTTTGCAAACATCGTAAGTTTCGGCCCTTCGACTTTTTTCGAACTCATCGTCCGGATAGCTTGAGGTGACATAGGTTTAAGAACAATTTTTTTACCTTTGTCACGTAGCTCATACTCATTACTCCTCCCTCGATGGAGTACGTCCCGATCAAATAGCCAAGGTCTTCCTAATAACACGTGACATGCGTCCATCGGTAGTACATCGCATGTAATGTCATCGCCATACGAACCCATGGTGAGTCCGACCTTCACTTGTCTTGAAACCTTCACTTTGTTCCCATCATCGAGCCAATGGAGTGCATACGGCTTGGGATGGGCCGTGGTGATCAAGCCGAGTTTTGAGACCATCTCGCTCGATGCCACGTTCGTACAACTTCCACCGTCAATGATCAGGCTACACCATTTCTCTCCGACACGACACTTCGTGTGAAAGATTTGGTCTCGTTGTTCTTCATCACTCGGATCGCCTTCGTTTGTAACATGCGAAGGACAAGGTTCGTGTCATAGTTCGGGGCATCGTATGCCTCGCATTCTTCTTCTTCGTCAGCTTCTAAGTTAAAAACGTCTCCAACTCTTTCTTCTTCGGCTAATAACTCCTCTCGGGCGGCTAGGGCTTCTCGTAACGTCACAATCCTCCGATTCGGACAAGCACTTTGATAGTGTCCAAATCCTTGACATTTGAAACATCGGACTTTAGATAGGCTCGTCTCTTTTGGTGTGGTAGGGGTTTTGGAATGGTAGTAATTTGGCTTGTGGTGACAGTTTTGGAAACGAGCTAGAACTCGCGCCAAAGTTGGTATTTCCGTATTTAGGTGGGAATTCGGGTTTAGAGAGTTTGGTTTTGTTTTGATTTTCCAACTTTATGCAAAGTCCGCATAAAGTATCAAGTCAGAATAGGGGTAGAGTTCCACGGAATTAGCAATGTTTTTGTTCAAACCTCGTAGGAAACGGGACATCCGCAATTCTTCGCTTTCTTCAAGTTCTCCCATCAAGGATAAGTTTTCAAACTCCTCGATGTACTCCTCGACACTGAGCTTTCCTTGCGTGAGGTCGAAATTTTTCTGATACAGCTCGGCTTGTGTGTAGCCGGACATATCTTTTTCGTAGTTTCCTTTTTAGGGAATCCCACGAACGTATCTTCTCTTTCCCGGCACGGCTTCTCTGCGTCTTCATTCGCTCAAACCAAAGGGAAGCTCCCTTTCCAAGTTTGAGGATCGCGTACTTGAAACGTACCTCGTCATTGAGTTCCTTGAACTCAAACATTCGTTCAATTTTTCTTTCCCACTCCAGATAAACTTCAGGATCGGTGCCGCCTACGAACTCCGGAAGTTCGCTGGTCTTGTATTCATCCGCATGTCGTGGTGCATGCATGGTGTCATGTCCTCGTCGTGCATGGATTCTGGGCTCCGGCAAGCCACGAAGAACGTCACGTAGTTGTGCTACTTCTTCATCGGTGAATGCCATTTTCTTCAGTGATGTCGAGAACTGTGAGACAAGTGTCTCTGATACCACTTATGATACGAATTACGTAAGTAATACGTATAAAACACAACGGAAGGTTAACACGTAACAAAGTATCACTCGAATTTTGTTAAGGGTGGCCGAAAGTTGATGGTGTTTCGGCCGTGAAGTAGTGTGATGTACGGAGTTTGGCGTGTTTTATCGAACTAGACCTATAACTCGATAAAAGGGTAATCTCTTCCCAAGACCTTTTGAGTATTGATCAAAGTTAAAATCTCGAAACTCGTCGAAACAATAACTTAAGGTTTGTCGAACTCGTTCAACGTATATTTCAAAGGAAATACAAAGTTTATTATGATTCTCGATGAATTACAAGTACAACGAACACTACTATATATAGTAGTTTACAACCGCATTTAAAATACAACAAAACGAAAAAAGGAAACTTCCTAACACAACATTTCGGCCGAACTCCAAGGATTGAGATATCAAATCTCTTGGTGTTATTAGGTGAAAGGGACATGAAGTTTATTTTGGTCTTTGATGGTGACATGAAGTAGACCAACACACCATCCTTCCCATGCATTTCGGCCGATCCCTCTTCATTTGGTGAAGATTTGTGATAGTGACATGATGAAGAAAGTCTTCACTCCATCCATATGCATTTCGGCCGTTTGTGTAAGGAGGGAATCACACTTTTATTTTGTAAAGATATTTGTAAAGATATGAAGACAAAGTGTCCCTTTCAAGCATAAATTCGGCCGATCTTCATGCTTTCGGGTCGATCCGTCGTCGAATTCTACGTCACTCCGATTCCGATTAACAACGTAACTCCAAGCCGTTTAACATTTTCTCCTAAGTATAACGATGCATCATCATGAATGTCGATTTTTATCGGAGTTTCTTCGACTGGAATATTAGATATCGTATCAGCTTTCAAGCATGATATGGCCGATTTTTCATGCTTTCGGGCCGATTCCGTCGTCGAATTTTATGTTATTCCGATTCCGATTAACAACGTAACTCCAATCCGCGTGTTCTTTTCTCCCAAGTATAATGATGCGTGACCATGTGAATTTGTATCGTCGTGGATGTCGATTTTTATTGGAGCTTCTTCGACTGGAATATTAGATATCGTATCAGAAATCTTGCCACCAAATCACACCACGAAGAAGAGATAGATGCACTATTACACGAGTTCTCGGATGTATTTCCCGAAGACTTGCCGGTAGGATTACCACCTATCCGCGGAATTGAACACCAAATTGATCTTGTACCAGGAGCTCCATTACCAAACAAAGCGGCGTATCGTTGTAATCCCGAAGAAACCAAAGAACTACAACGCCAAATTGATGAACTCATGAATCACGGATATGTCCGAGAAAGTTTAAGTCCGTGTGCGGTTCCAGTTCTACTTGTGCCAAAAAAAGACGGATCATGGCGAATGTGTATTGACAGTATGATACGAAGTCGACTACTCCAAGCGAAGAAGATGAAGTAAGAATTGACGTAAAATACCTCGATCGCACTCCAACGTACTTCTTGGGCGAGAAAACGGATACGAGGTACGGAGTTACCTTGATTGTCGGAATTGGAATAACTTAAGGCTAGTTGCAACATGGGAGGGGGAAAAGGTCCAAGTGGTAGCTAAACAAAGAATTTTCAGCATTTCTTTATTATAAAGGCAGCAGGATTCTTGACAACTTGTTATATGAAAAAGCGGCTGTCAAACTTCAACTTGGAGACAAGACTCAACTTTTACTTTTGTCAACTAAGTGACATGAAGAACCTTTTATTACCCTTTCATTATTTTAAAGAACAGCTTGTAATAGTTTAAGTTATTTTGTCAGGCCACTTTTGCCTATAAATAGTGGCAGTAGAGTTGTAATAGCGAGATTATTGAATGTTGAAGAATTGAGAACACTTTGTGTTTTTCTGGTGAATGCTTTTCATCAAAACTTGGTTTTTATTCGACGCGTTTCGAATACTAATCTGATTGATTCTCAATAGGTCTTGAGGAGAAATCACTTTATCAAATTATAGGTCTAATTTGATCAAACATCTGTTTATATCTTGTCCGATATTCCGCATAAAGTGTCGTTCGATCCTTCGAACTTATTTCCTGTTTTAACTTTGTTTCCGTCCAAAACGTGCTGTTTCGAGTGTCGCTGTTTGGAGGTGGACTGTTTCGAGTCATTTTCAGCTTGGCGAATTCTGTCTGTCAGTATCGAATTACCGTCTTCATCAATTATCGATTATTGTTCGTAGCGGCGGTTGTCACGATTCGGCGTTTCTTGCTGATAGCTTCCGCTCGTCAAAGAAGCCTTCTGCTGTATCGATAGCGAATTCGCATAACCAGTGAGAATTCGTATCACAGTAGAGCCATGAATAACATCACCGTCAAGTATCGGTTCCCCATCCCGAGACTAGACGACATGTTGGACGAGCTACATGGCTCGGTTATATTTTCCAAAGTTGATTTACGGAGCGGATACCATCAAATTCGCATGCGAGAGGGAGACGAATGGAAGACGGCATTTAAAACAAAGAATGGACTTTACGAATGGGTCGTGATGTCATTCGGCCTCACTAACGCCCCGAGCACTTTTATGAGGTTGATGAACGAGGTTCTCAAACCTTTCTTGGGAAAGTTTGTTGTCGTATACCTAGACGACATTTTAATCTACAGTCGATCCTTAGAGGAGCATCTCGAACATTTGCGGCATGTATTTGAAACGCTAAGGGAACAGAAACTTTATGGAAAGCGGGAGAAGTGTACTTTCCTAGTCGAGAGTCTTGTCTTTCTCGGCTATGTTGTTTCGAAGAAGGAGTTTTGCCGACCAAGAAAAGATCGCGGCAATCAAGTCGTGGCCGACCCCAAAGACAATCACGGAGGTACGATCATTTCATGGCCTCGCTTCTTTTATCGACGATTCATACGGACTTTAGCACCATCTCCAGTCCGATCACGGAGTGTCTAAAAAAAGGAACCTTTGCATGGAACGAGGCGGCCCAAAAGGCTTTTGAAAAATTAAAGGGAAAGTTATGTGAAGCGCCGATTTTGACGTTACCCGATTTTTCACAACCATTTGAGGTGGAATGCGACGCTAGCGGAGTTGGAATCGGGGCAGTACTAATTCAAAGAGGCCGTCCCATCGCCTATTTTTCGGAGAAATTAAGTGGCGCCCGAGTGAATTATTGTACTTACGACAAGGAGTTCTATGCTATCGTGAGAGCACTCGATCATTGGAGTCACTATCTACGTTCGAAACATTTCGTGTTGCATTCGGATCACGAGTCGTTGAAATACATCAACGGACAAAGTAAGCTAAGCCCGAGGCATGCAAAATGGGTGGAATTTTTACAATCTTTTCACTTTTCATCCAAGTACAAAGACGGGAAGAGTAATATAGTGGCGGATGCACTATCAAGACGGTATGCCTTACTGTCGATTCTAGATGTTCGTTTGTTGGGGTTCGATACTTTGAAAGATCATTACAGCGACGATTTGGATTTCGGGGAAATTTTTAACCGTTGTAAAACGGCCCCGTACGAGGAATTTGTTTTACAGGATGGCTTTATTTTCAAGGGAAATAAATTATGTGTGCCGAGACATACAATTCGGGAATTGCTAGTTCGGGAGGCACACGGAGGAGGACTAGCCGGTCATTTCGGCTCGGCCAAGACTGTAGAAGTGCTAAAAGAACATTTCTTTTGGCCAAAGATGTATGGTGACGTAAGCACAATCGTGAGTAAATGCGTCACTTGTCACATGATGAAAAGTTCGTTCAAGTCAAGTACATACATGCCGTTGCCAATACCGTTACGACCATGGGAGGATGTCTCGATGGATTTTATTGTGGCTTTACCTCGTACTCAACGAGGCAAAGACTCGATCATGGTGGTCGTCGACCGTTTTTCGAAAATGGCTCACTTTATAGCATGCCACAAAACCGATGATGCAAGCAATGTGGCGGACTTGTACTTCCGGGAAGTAGTTCGTTTACACGGAGTTCCAAAAACTATCGTGTCGGATCGAGATTCTAAATTTCTGAGTTACTTCTGGAATACTTTATGGAGAAAAGTGGGTACTAAACTCCTATTCAGTACTTCACATCACCCACAAACCGATGGACAGACCGAGGTGACTAATCGAACCTTGGGAGCATTATTGCGAGGATTGGTGAATAAAACACAAAAAGATTGGGACGTTAAACTTGCGCACGCGGAATTTGCATACAACCGATCACCCGGCCATACGGCCCATTCACCTTTTGAAGTAGTATACGGAATAAATCCGCACATGCCATTGGATTTGATTCCCTTGCCGAGCAACGAATTGGTTCACAAAGACGCCGAATCAAAACTCAAATCAATGATGAAGTTACATGAAAAGATACGTGAACGGATTAAAGAAGTGAATGAAATTTACAAACGGAAGACGAACAAAAATAAAAAAGCGAGATTATTTGATGTTGGCGACTTAGTTTGGATACATTTGAGAAAAGAAAGATTCCCAAGCAAACGAAAGAACAAATTAATGCCGAGAGCCGAAGGTCCGTACAAAATTGTGGGAAAAGTGAACGACAACGCCTACAAAGTCGAGCTTCCGGGCGAATACGGAGTACACGCGACTTTCAACGTAGGAGATCTCTCACCTTACCTTGACGACGATGGCATTACGGAATTGAGGTCAATTCCTTTCAAAGAAGGAGGGAATGATACGATATCTAATATTCCAGTCGAAGAAGCTCCAATAAAAATCGACATCCACGACGATACAAATTCACATGGTCATGCATCATTATACTTGGGAGAAAAGAACACGCGGATTGGAGTTACGTTGTTAATTGGAATCGGAATAACGTAAAATTCGACGACGGAATCGGCCCGAAAGCATGAAAAATCGGCCATATCATGCTTGAAAGGGACCTCACTTGACTTCATATCTTTGACAAGATAATGAAGATATTTTCCTTCCCCACCATAATAACAAACGGCCGAAACACAAGATGGAGTGAAGACTTTCATCCTTCATGTCATTGTCCCTCATGTCATAATCACCTATATAATTCCAAAGAGGTTGATATCATATCTACACAAAATCCTCCTCAACAATCCTTGATGAGTTCGGAAATGAAGAATGGAAGGAATGATATTTTGTTCTTCTTCATGTAACCATCACTTAATAAGTCCAAGATTCATCAAAGATTTCTTCATGTCTTAATCACCATAAAATCCAAGATGGTATCTCCGGATATTTTCGGATTGGTGTGTTACTAGGAAGCTTCGTTTTCGCTTTGTTGTATTTTCTTTCGTTTGGAAACTACTATATATAGTAGTACTCGTTGTATTTGTAACATATCTTGAATATTAATAAACCTTGTATTTCTTTGAAATATACGTTGAACGAGTTCAACAAAACTTTAGTTATTATTTCGACGCGTCTCGAATTATAACTTGATCGATTCTCAATAGGTCTTGAGGAGAGATTATTTTTATCGAGTTATAGGTCTAATTCGGTAAAACACATTCAAACCCATACACTATCCTACATCCCTACGAAAACCGTATAAATTTCGGCCACCACCTTTATTTTGTCAGTATCGACGAGTTCTTTGTTTGAGCGGGTCCTGCTATTCGAAATTGTCAGACGAGCGAGTCTTGCTGCTCGGAAGTGCTATATCGACGAGTTGTCATTGCTCGAAGCTAGCGGCTTGCTTCATTTCGGGCGATCGCTCGCTACCGTACGTGAAAGAGTCTTTGGCTGTACCGAGAGAGAATTCGTATCATAAGACCGTGATAATCTTCCGTTGTATTTTATATGTTTTACGTACACTTACATACGTAATTCATATCAATTTCGGACTTCTTTGATCATCATCAAATAAACACGTTCGCCATCGTCAATGGCGTGTTCGACTTCTTTCTCGTTTGCAAACATCGTAAGTTTCGGTCCTTCGACTTTTTTTGAACTCATCGTCCGGATAGCTTGAGGTGACATAGGTTTAAGAACAATTTTTTTACCTTTGTCACGTAACTCATACTCGTTACTCCTCCCTCGATGTAGTACGTCCCGATCAAATAACCAAGGTCTTCCTAATAACACGTGACATGCGTCCATCGGTAGCACATCGCATGTAATATCATCACCATACGAACCCATGGTGAGTCCGACCTTCACTTGTCTTGATACTTTCACTTTGTTTCCATCATCGAGCCAATGGAGTGCATACGGCTTTGGATGGGCCGTGGTGATCAATCCGAGTTTTGAGACCATCTCGCTCGATGCCACGTTTGTACAACTTCCACCGTCAATGATCAAGCTACACCATTTCTCTCCGACACGACACTTCGTGTGAAAGATTTGGTCTCGTTGTTCTTCGTCACTCGGGGCTGCCTTCGTTTGTAACATGCGAAGGACGAGGTTCGTGTCATAGTTCGGGGCATCGTATGCCTCGCATTCTTCTTCTCCTTCGCCGGCTTCTAAGTTAAAAACGTCTCCAATTCTTTCTTCTTCGGCTAGTAATTCTTCTCGGACGGCTATGGCTTCTCGTAACGTCACAATTCTCCGATTCGGACAAGCACTTTGATAGTGTCCAAATCCTTGACATTTGAAACACCGGACTTTAGATAGGCTTGTTTCTTTTGGGGTGATAGGAGTTTTTGGAATGGTAGTAACGGGTGGGCTTGTGGTGACAGTTTTTGGAAACGAGCTAGAACTCGCGCCAAAGTTGGTATTTCCGTATTTAGATGGGAATTCGGGTTTAGAAAGTTTTGTCTTGTTTTGATTTTCTAACTTTATGCAAAGTCCGCATAAAGTAGCAAAGTCGGAATAGGGGTAGAGTTCCACGGAATTAGCAATATTTTTATTCAAACCTCGAAGGAAACGGGACATCCGTAATTCTTCGCTTTCTTCAAGTTCTCCCATCAAGGATAAGTTTTCAAACTCCTCGATGTACTCCTCGACACTTAGCTTTCCTTGCGTGAGGTCAGAAATTTTTCGATACAAGCTTAACTTGTGTGTAGCCGGGACATATCTTTTTCGTAGTTTCTTTTTTAGAGAATCCCACGAACGTATCTTCTCTTTTCCGGCACGAACTCTTTGTGTCTTCATTCGCTCAAACCAAAGGGAAGCTCCCTTTTCCAAGTTTGAGAATCGCATATTTGCAACGTACTTCGTCATTGAGATCCTTGAACTCAAACATTCGTTCAATTTTTCTTTCCCACTCCAAATAAACCTCGGGATCGGTGCCGCCTACGAACTCCGGAAGTTCGCTTGTCTTGTATTCATCAGCATGTCGTGGTGCATGCATGGCGTCGTATCCTCGTCGTGCTTGGATTCTGGGCTCCGGTAAGCCGCGAAGAACGTCACGTAGTTGTGCTACTTCTTCATCGGTGAAAGCCATCTTCTTGAGTAACGTCGAGAACTGTGAGACAAATGTCTCCGATACCACTTATGATACGATTTACGTATGTAAGTGTACGTTAAACGTATAAAATACAACGGAAGATTATCACGGTCTTATGATACGAATTCTCTCTCGGAACAGCCAAAGACTCTTTCACGTACGGTAGCGAACAGTACTCAGCCGAAATGAAGCAAGCCGCTACAGCAGTTCCGAACAGCAGCAACTCGTCGATATAGCACTTCCGAACAGCAAGACTCGCTCGATACATCAATTTCGAACAGCAGGACCCGCTCGAAACAACAACTCGTTGATACAGCAAAATAATAGGTGGTGGCCGAAATTTATACGGTTTTCGGCCGGGATGTAGGATAGTGTATGGGTTTGAATGTGTTTTACCAAATTAGACCTATAACTCGATAAAAATAATCTCTCCTCAAGACCTATTGAGAATCGATCAAGTTATAATTCGAGACGCGTCGAAATAATAACTAAAGTTTTGTTGAACTCGTTCAACGTATATTTCAAAGAAATACAAGGTTTATTAATATTCAAGATATGTTACAAATACAACGAGTACTACTATATATAGTAGTTTCCAACCGTAAGAAAATACAACAAAACGAGAAAACGAAGCTTCCTAGTAACACACCAATCGGCCGAAAATATCCAAGGAGATACCATCTTGGATTTTATGGTGATTAAGACATGAAGAAATCTTTGATGAATCTTGGACTTATTAAGTGATGGTGACATGAAGAAGAACCAAATATCATTCCTTCCATTCTTCATTTCGGCCGAACTCATCAAGGATTGTTGAGGAGGATTTTGTGTAGATATGATATCAACCTCTTTGGAATTATATAGGTGATTATGACATGAGGGACAATGACATGAAGGATGAAAGTCTTCACTCCATCTTGTGTTTCGGCCGTTTGTTATTATGGTGGGGAAGGAAAATATCTTCATTATCTTGTCAAAGATATGAAGTCAAGTGAGGTCCCTTTCAAGCATAATATGGCCGATTTTTCATGCTTTCGGGCCGATTCCGTCGTCGAATTTTACGTTATTCCGATTCCGATTAACAACGTAACTCCAATCCGCGTGTTCTTTTCTCCCAAGTATAATGATGCATGACCATGTGAATTTGTATCGTCGTGGATGTCGATTTTTATTGGAGCTTCTTCGACTGGAATATTAGATATCGTATCAATAAAGACGACCACACACCTATCAAGATACTCGATGAAAATCTTATTCATTAACTGCATGAATACCGCCGGTGCATTAGTCAACCCAAAAGGCATAACTACAAATTCGTAATGCCCATATCTCGTCCGAAATGCCATTTTTGGAATGTCGGACTCTCTCACCCTGAGTTGATAATACCCCGATCTTAAATCAATTTTCGAGAAAACTGCAGCCCCCTGTAACTGATCAAATAAATCGTCTATACGAGGCAAAGGGTACTTGTTCTTGATGGTTACTTTGTTCAGCTAACGGTAGTCGATGCACAAACGTAGTGAATCATCCTTCTTCCTCACAAAAAGAACAGGCGCGCCCCAAGGCGAAGCGCTCGGTTTGATGTACCCTCTTTCCAGAAGTTCTCCCAACTGATTCTTTAATTCTTGCATCTCGGAAGGTGCCATACGATAATGTGCCTTAGAAATCAGAGCCGCATCTGGCTCTAAGTCCACAGAAAATTCTATCTCACGATCTGGCGGTAATCCCGGGAGATCGTCCGGAAAAACATCGGGATACTCATTAACAACTGGAATCAAAGAGAAATCGACTTCATTCCCTTCCGTTTTCAAGGCATAACACCAATAGCTCGTACAATCTTTATTCAAAAGTTTTACGGCCTTCATGGCGCTGATAAGTAACTTGTATTGGCCCAACTTACGTCCCAAAAATAAGTACTCGGATCCGTCTTTAGTCATCATGGTGATAACCTTAGTACGGTAATTCATAATCGCTTGGTGACTATCAAGCCAATCCTCGCCGAGGATTACGTCCTCGCCTACCATATCAACTACAATCAGATTCGATAACCATTCCATACCGGATATAATCACCGGAAAATCTTTAATCTCCCGGTTTCCCATAATTCTATCCCCGCTAGGTAGTTTCACAATGAAGGGATCGCAGGCAGTCATACAAGTGTGACACTTCAACGGCGGAAAATTGCACTCCAAATTAATGTGGCCTGGATGGCCATAATTATAGCAAGTTACCGTACGATTTGTGGTGCCCGGGGCAGAACGGAAACCCCTCTTTCCTTTAGCAGAACGTGACGACTGTCTGGTAGAACGGTTTCATTTGTGACCTCTGGAATTTGCCACTCTTAGAGCCAGAAAAATTTCCCACGACCTTCTGCTTCTTCGATTCTTCCGTGGTATCGTTGTCGGGGTTTAACATATCATGGGCTAAAGCTCTGTCCTGATATTCCTTCAGTGTAGTGCAAGCAAATCCGGCCATGTACCGCCGTAAGTCCATATTCATTCACATATCAAAATAACGGATCTTATCACGCTCATTTCTCACTTGATCCTTCACGTGGATTAATTGTTGGTTGTACTCTACAATTGCTTGCGAGACAGGGATATTCTGCGGTTTAGCCTCGAAAAAGGCTCGGATTCGGCCCTCTCACACCGGCCAAGGACAAAACTCGGCCTCCAAAATCTCTTTAAATTCATCCCACGTGGCAACACGATCCTGTGGCTTGCTGACTTTCCACCATGTAGCGGCCTCCTTAGTGAGGAAATACTGGGCAATCTATACTTTCCTCACTTCGGGGCAATCAACCGCTTCAAAAATTTTCTCCAACTCCGCTAGCCAATCTTCCCAACCTAACGGGTCTGTGGCACCGCCAAACTGTGGAGGGTGCATACGGATTACATTCTGAAGCAAGGCATTCGCGTTTGGATTCGGATTATTCAGCTGAACGGTTTGGGCTAAAATGGTCATCTGGTTGGCGAAGTACATTTGCAACTCCATCGTCCGCGTTGTTCCCCTGGCCAGTCGAGTGGTCGTGCTGACTTTCGGTGTCCGGATGCACCGAGTTCGATAAACTGGGGTTGGTCGACCCCGCAACAGAACTGAGGGAAACGGCCGCGCCACGTCCTCGTCCATGTCCACGGCCATGACCACGGCCATGGCCCCTACCAGCTGACATACTCAATAACTCACAAGGCACGTAAGTACAATTCAATCGCGCGTCATCAAAGTGACCGATTCTCGAGAATACCAAAAATAGAAGCAAAACGAATAAGGAAACACCAGAAGAGTAAGAGGTCTTACAAGTACCGGTCGCATTGTGATGATGGCAGAGTAGTGATACTGTGGACAAAAGACGACTCAATCGACCTAAAAGACCGACAGCCTAGGTATCCATAGACCTAAGCTCTGATACCCTATTCTGTAACACCCCCAAGTTATTCAGGGTATATTACAACGCCGTGAACCCCACCGTGGGACCCACAAGGCTAATCATACGCGGAACTATAAAACTTGACCGAGAAGGTCCAAAACAAGGAAATGAAAGACGATATAAAGGGTATTCAAACCATGTCCCATGTATCCAACATCACAGTACAAAATCAAAACCTCGGCAATACAGGCGGAAAATTAAGGAAGACTGAAAACAAACAAACAATACTTGAGTATTCATTAACCATTCCAGTACAACAACACTGAATGGAGGAACACAAGACATAACTGGAGATAAGACACAGTATCACGCTTGCCCATCATCTTCATGCCGACCCGATACCTGCCTATCCGCTCTCCTGGAACCTGAAATTAATAAAAAGTATTTCCCCCATAAAGGGGTTATCCGTCGAATAGCTAGAAAAAAGTGTTAACAGGAGCATTGTTAAGACAGAGAAAGTTCCTGACCATTTCACTGATGATAATACTCCCTCTGTAGAGGGTGGTGCAGCAGTTAGTGCGAAAGGAACTAGACCTGGCCAAACCCCTTCTCACATCACTTTCCAGGTCCTTTCCGGTTTAGGTGAAGTAGATGCCAAGTTAAAGGGTTTGGAACAAGATACTTGCCTTGAGGGTAAGGATCCTGTTACTATACCATCTAAGGTGGACCTGTTTACTGAAACTGAGGGCCCTGAGTCTGGAAATACCAGCCAGAACAATATTCTGCCTCATGTGGTTGGTCCCACTGAGGTTTTCAATTCTTCTAACCTAGTTGGTGTTTGTGTTTTGCCTATAGGTAATCTAAACCCTTTTGATAAAATGTCACAGCCCAAAGCAATTCTCCCCGAAGTGATTGTACCCCCCCCCCCCCCCCCGGTATGATGAGGATTGTGTGGGATTCCAAAATGGAGAAACAGTTGAACTGACTGATTCTTCTGCAGGGTATTTTAAGGGGGAAGAGGACTATTACTCTGATAAATCTACCTGGTCTAAACATTCCATACACGAACAACCTCTTTCTGACAATTTCAAAGATTATACCTATGGGAAATGAAATTTTACCTTTTGTGGGAAAAGAAAAATTCCCACTCGTTATGCCCCGTCTCCTACAACGGACAGACGCAGAAAACCCAAAAATGCTCATCAAATCTCAAATATTTTTAAAAAAAGGACTACGAGTGGAGCTATCCATAATTATTAGTACACTTTTTTGGAATATTCGAGGTATTGGGAAAAAACCGGCCCAAAATAAACTTAGAATGTTAAAAAGAAAACATAAGTTTAACATTTTGGCTCTTATTGAACCAAAATTTGACTTAGATGTCAATTTTTTCCTTAGTCGTTTTGTTTTTTCTAGCGTCTGTGCCAATGTTAGTAACCACATCTGGCTTTTCACTGAACCTGATGCTCAGGTCAAGATTTTAAAAAATACAGAGCAGATGTTACATGTTGAAGTTTCTTGCAATTCCCTCCCCAGTTCTTTCTTCTTAACCGTGGTTTATGGTAGAAACACTAAAATTAAGACAAGGGACCTGTGGGATGATCTTCTCTCGGTTAGTCAAAGCCAGACTCCTTGGTTGGTTGGGGAGATTTCAACATTATCCTCCAACCTGAAGAGAAAAAAGGAGGGGCCGCCCAATTCAATCGAAATGGAAGATTTCAATGACTCTTTATTGAATTGCAACCTGACTGATGGTGGATTCGCGGGCACCCGTTACACCTGGTATAGTGACGGAGTGTGGCAAAGACTGGATCGGATCTTGATCTCCCATGATTGCTTTAATATTTTCCTTTTTTGTACATTAGGCATCTTCCTAAGTATAGGTCTGACCATAACTCCCTGTTATGTCAATTTAGTCAAAATATCTCTAGACTGAAAGCCTCTTTTAGATTCCTATTAACAAGACTTAATCAAGAAGTAAAGGCTTAATCGGAGCTATTATATCCAATCTTTGATACAAGACGACTTAACCAAGAAGTAAAAGATTAATCAGAGCTGTTATAGCCAATTCTGTGTATAAAAGGCTCGAATCTAATCAATAAACCCGAATTTTCATAGAGTTCTGACTCGAATGCATGTAATGTGGTCTTATCTCCTCTTAACAAGACTTAATCAAGAAGTAAAGGCTTAATCAGAGCTATTATAGCGAATCCTTGCTACAACAAGACTTAATCAAGAAAAAAAATTAATCGGAGCTGTTATAGACAATTCTGAGTACAAAGGCTCGAATCTAATCAATAAACCCGAGTTTTCATAGAGTTCCGACTCGAATGTATGTCGTGGTCTTATCTCCTATTAACAAGACTTAATCAAGAAGTAAAGACTTAATCTGAGCTATTATATCCAATCTGTTATGCAAGAAGACTTAATCAAGAAGTAAAAGATTAATTGGAGTTGTTATAGCTAATTTTGAGTACGATTTACACATATTGAGGGTGCGATTTACACACACCAGACGTCTTCTTCATGCCCTCGGAAACCCTCACCGCCCGGCCTGCTTCTCCATCTTTCCTTCCCGTAAAGTGACTGCCGCCACTATGTCTGACGTCTACACCACCTACGACTTTCTTTTTAATTCTTTATGCAACATACACCCATGGCTGCGCAAGTTTGTGCCTAGGGTTTTTCCGCCATCAACGGCGGAGTTCTCACCTGCGACGGCGCCTGAGCATTTCTCTACCTCGCCATCCCTTTCACCAGAAGAGATAGTCCGATTCTCTGCCCTTTGCGACGAATTTCCCTGGCTCCAAACCGCTTATAAACTCGACGGTCTCCAACATAGCAGCCTCCATGCTCGCATGTGTCCCTTACATGCTGGATGGTACAGCCACAAATCCTCCTATACCCATCACTCGGACGGCTATCAACCCACCCACTAGAGTTCTGACTCATCACGATGACACCCGGATTACCATGGCGGATTGCTTGTCTCCTCCAGCTCGGGGCTCTTCCGCTAGGGTTTCCCAGGCTACGGTTTCCCCCACCAATGATCGCCTCGGTGCTGCCTTGGTCTCCTCTCCTACATCGTCTCAAATCACCGAAGCCTTATCTCAGCATCCTTGGCTACACCATCTCATCTCTGCCTTCGTCTCTGCAGCGTCTCCGGATGTCGTATGCCATGTTAATGACTTGCCATCATCAGGTAGTATTACTCTGCATGTCGTTCCTTCCATGATTTCTCAATCGTCTGACATTAATTTTGTTTCTCATTCTGCTACGAATAATGTTCAATCTCAACACGTTCCTAACTTCCATGTTGTTTCTGGTGCCAAAGCTCAAACTGCCACTCATGACCTTGTTAAAAATGCGGCTTTGCATGTCCCATTTTCTAACACCCCCATGCATCATCACGAGGCCCCTGTGCCTACTACATAAGACACACCTGTTGTGTCGGCATTTAATGATATGAATTCTCGCTTGTGATGCGAATTCGCTATCGATACAGCGGAAGGCTTTTTGACCAGCGAAAGTTATTGGCCAGAAACTGTCGGGAACTGGTAACAACAGTTCGCTACAGCGCTAACACGGGCTAGCGGCACGCACTCGCGACAGGAAAGGATGACGGCAACTCGATACAACAACAAGACAGAAACTTGGCCAAATGTAAAAGACTTGATGCGGCCACTTTCAAACAGCAACAGTCGAAACAGCACGTTTCGGACGAATACGGATTCAACAGGAAACAAGTTCACAGAATCGAACAATATGCGAACTACTGAACAAGTAGGAAACTGTATCGAAAAAACAAATAGAATTTCGTAACAGGACAGAAACAGTTGTTTTATCGAATTAGACCTATAATTCGACAAAGTGATTTCTTCTCAAGACCTATTGAGAATCAATCGGATTAATACTCGAAACGCATCGAATAGAAATCAAGTTTTGATGAAAAGCATTCACCAAGGAAAACACAAAGTGTGTTCTTAAATTTTCAACATTCAATAATCCCTTCATTACAACTCTACTGCCACTATTTATAGGCAAAAGCAGCCTGACAAGATAAATTAAACTAATACAAGCTGAGCTTAAAATAAGAAAAGATAATAAAAAAGGTTCCTCATGTCACTTGTTGACAAAAGTAAAAGCTGGGCCTTGTCTCCAAGTTGAAAGTTGACAGTCGCCTTTTGCCAAGAATCCTGCTGCTTTTGTAAGAAGATGCTGAACATTCTTTTATTGTTTAGTTGCCACTTGAACCTCTTCCCCTCCCCAAGATGCAAGTTGTCTTTTGTTTAAGTTACTCCAATTCCAATTATCAAGGTAACTCCGTGCTTCGTTTCAGTTCTCTCGCCCAAGTACGTTGGAGTATGGTCGAGATGTTTTACGTCGATTCTTACTTCGTCTTCTTTGCTTGGAGTAGTTGGTTTCGTATCATCCCCTCCTTCTTTAAAAGTAATTGTCCTCAATTCCGCAATTCCATCGTCGTTAAGGTAAGGAGATAAATCCCCTATATTGAAAGTAGCATGCACTCCATAATCACCCGGAAGTTCTAACTTGTAAGCATTGTCATTCACCTTCACAATTATTTCAAATGGTCCCTCAGTTCGTGGCATTAACTTGTTCTTACGCTTACTCGGGAATCTTTCCTTCCTCAAATGCAACCAAACTAAATCCCCGACATCGAACACTCATGGTTTCCTTTGTTTGTTTGATTTTCTTTTACTTTATTATAGTAATAACACATTACAATAAGATGGCAGGCAAACGGGCAACAAGTTGCGCCGCAACCCCCTTTTGAATGGCAAAACCAATCCTACTAAAAATGAAGTTATGTTCCTTGAGGACCGAAAAATTACTTTGCACCACCCGTTGAACTCTGGACAAAAACTTCGCTGCTTCAGGAGCTAAGAAACCAAATGTATCAAAGGCAAAAGGGATGAACACGTGTTGATTCTCCAAGCAAGCTTTCTCGTGTTTAGCCACTTTGCTCGATTCAGCTTTCAACACAGCTTGTCCTGCAATAAACCCATTGTCCCTGAGCCCAACAAGAGGGGACACTCCAGTAAGATCTACACAAGCATGTTTCGCCCCAGCCCACCCAAACACAAGTATATCACCGGTCAGAAGTAGACCTCCTTCAAGCGGGTCCGTCAAAAGTTCACGGGCCTCTTTTTAGAAGAAATACTGCTCTCTTAAGAACATCATATAAAACATCCCCGACCAAATCATGCCTATATTTGAAACTGTGTAACTCCGCAATGGACCGCATGCTCGCCAAAAGAATCCAAGCAAACCTTGCGGCAGATCGGGCAAGGCTAATCAGCTGGAAACAGAGGGATCATAAGCCGGTACTTAAGGATAGTCCGGTACTCCAGGGCCGACATATGTTGGCCTAGACCTTCAATGGGGGTAACCGTCAAAAAATTCTGAGCATGAGGAGCACGGAGACATTCAAACACCGCTTTTTGGCGAGGGGATAAATCAAACTTCCCTCCCAAACTCTTGACGATTTCACTAAATAGGGCACACGCGTAACATTACGGGCTTTAGGGGCGGTGTCCTTATTAGAGGAGCCGCTAAGATCGAAATCAGGAAGGGACATGCGCAAGCGATCCATCGCAAACCCATAATCAGAGTCAACTCCATCAATAACACATCCCTGAAGAATGTGGTCCTGCAAACTCCAAGATTGAGCCCTCGAGGCCACAAAAGCATATGTAGATACATCCTCAGCAGAACATAAACCCAAACCACCAAATCGAGTCGGAAGTGATGCTAGCCTCCATTGAAAATCCCCAAAAGGACCACCGCAAACCACAATATCTTCTATCGCCCTCCGAAGGCCATTGTCAAAAATAGAAACAGCTTCCCCCATATACATAGGTTGGCACGTTCTAAGACCGAACAATAGTTTTGCGACACCCATACATGAGCGGAGCAACAGGAGCTTGGATTGAGGGTCCCGTAGACTTGGGAGATGACTCATGAGCTCCACAGCTCGAGATGCCCTGTTCACCGCCAAACTACTAATAAACCCAGCGTCCTTGCTAACAGCACCTCCAAGGAGTTTTACACCCAGCGACGGTCTCCCAATCCCGCGAGGGAACAACCCATCCTGCACCTTCACCCCATTGCATGACGGCCAAAAAACTTCTGTTTTCTTAATGTTGAGTTCAAGGCCCAGGCGGGGCCCCTCAGTCCTGATAATATCTAAGGCTTTAGCTACCTCTATAGTGTCACCGATGATCGTACCATCATCTAAATACCAAGCATGGAAAAGAAGTTTGCAACAATCCCTGATCCGGTGAACCAATGGGTGCAAAACTAAAGCAAAAAGAAGAGGCCCTAAGGGGTCCCCCTGCTGAACTCCAGTGGTGGACCAAATAAGGTCATTACCCACATATAACCTCGCCGACTGACCATAAAAAAATTCCACCCATAGGGAAATAGACGGGCATCGAGTCCGAACCTCGTGCAGAAGGGTAGTTCGATCCACCAAGTTGAAGGCATTAGAGAAATCAACAGTAAGCATAGCCAACGACCCATCCGAGTGAAACACATTTAAGAATCTATTCGCGCTATGAAGCACGGCCTCAGCCCCTCTTGGGACTCCTACCCCAAACTGAAAATCACAAAGGTATTTGGACATCTCCTTCCTAACACCCCTCATAGCCACCTTCGAGACAAGCCTCCTCCAAAAAGCGCCTACGGCAATAGGCCTAATCCCATTGTCCGGTTTGAGCAATGGCGTGAGGGGCGCTGAAGCAACAAACTCCGCCAGAACCTTAGGGCACCTCCCCGCCAACAATAAATTAACCACCACGGAGATAGCCTTGAGGACCTCGGCGGCAATCGGCGACCCCTCTCCACACAATGCATCTAAAATGTGTTGGGCTCTCAATCCGTCTCGCCCACAAGAAGTCCCTTTCGGGAAGGATTGAATACACCCACGAACGCTATCAACGTCCACAACAAGAGGGGGCTCGGATAGCAAAGAAGCAGGCATAACCGGGGGCAATGTAGGATGCTTAGCCAACAACGCTGTCAAAGTATTCGTACCTAAAGGTGCAACCCCTGAAGAAGATAATACCTTAACAGCAGCAGTGAAATGCCCGTCCGCAACTTTTCTCAAACATTGTTTAACATTGGCACACACCGATGAGCTATCGGACCCAGATATCAGCTTATCCTTTCTTGATAACATTGTTTAACATTGCCCGTACGCCTCATTTATCTCCTTGATTCGTTCCCGCACCTGTTCGTGTAATTTCATCATTGATTTCAGCTTTGACTCCGCATCCTTATACACCAATTCGTCATTCGGTAGTGGAATTAAGTCTAGCAGTATGTAAGGATTTAGGCCGTAAACTACTTCGAATGGAGAATGCGCTGTGGCATGAGTAGGAGATCGATTATAAGCAAACTCCGCATGTGCCAGTTTTAGATCCCAGTCCTTTAGTGTTTTGCTCACCAAGCCTCGCAACAGCGTTCCCAGTGTTCGGTTAGTCACTTCAGTTTGTCCGTCTATTTGAGGATGATGCGAAGTACTAAACAAAAGCTTGGTTCCCACCTTCCTCCACAATGTGTTCCAAAAGTAGCTCAGAAACTTCGAGTCCCGGTCCAAAACAATAGTTTTCGAAACTCCTTGTAATCGCACCACCTCTCGGAAGTACAAGTCAGCAACATTACTCGCATCATCGGTTTTGTGACAAGGAACAAAATGAGCCATTTTTGAAAAACGATCGACAACCACCATAATCGCATCCTTACCTCGTTGGGTTCGAGGCAAAGCCACAATGCAATCCATTGAGACATCTTCCCATGGCCTCTCCGAAATCGGTAAAGGTGTGTATATTCCTGGTTTGAACGAACTCTTCGTAATATGGCATGTCACACACTTACTGATTATATTATGGACATCCCTCTGCATTCTTGGCTAATAAAAATGTTCTTTATGCACATCCAATGTCTTGGCCGAACCAAAGTGGCCAGCCAAACCCCCTCCGTGAGCCTCTCGAACCAGTAATTCTCGAATCGTGTGCCTGGGTAGGCAAAGATGATTCCCTTTAAAAAGGAAGCCTTCCTGTATCGAAAAATCTCCCATCGGGCCAGATTTGCAAAGGGCAAAGGTCTCGCCAAAATCCGTGTCACCGTCGTAATACTCCTTTACTATCTTGAATCCAAGCAAACGAACGTCAAGAGTAGAGAGCAAGACATAACACCTAGACAATGCATCTGCTACAACATTGTCCTTTCCATCCTTATACTTTGATGAGAAGTGAAATGATTGTAAAAATTCCACCCACTTCGCATGCCTGGGACTCAACTTGTGTTGCCCGTTAATATACTTCAATGATTCATGGTCCGAGTGTATGATAAAATGCTTTGGCCGAAGATAGTTACTCCAATGATCTAGATCCCTCACAATAGCATAAAACTCATTGTGATACGTACAATAATTGAGACGAGCACTGTTTAAATTTTCTGAAAAATAAGCGATAGGCCGCTTTCCTTGAATGAGAACTGCCCCAATGCCAACTCCACTAGCATCACATTCTACCTCGAACGGTTGCGAAAAATCGGGTAGTGCTAAGATTGGTGCTTCGCACAACTTTGCCTTCAAATTTGTGAACGCCTCCTGAGCAGCCCGGCTCTAATTAAACGTGCCCTTCTTTAAACATTCAGTTATCGGACTCGTTATGGTGCTAAAATCTCGAATAAAGCTCCGATAAAAAGAGGCAAGACCATGGAACGATCTAACTTCAGTTACAGTTTTAGGAGTAGGCCACGACTTAATAGCTTCAATTTTCCCCTGATCAACCGACACTCCATCCTTCGAAACAACATAGCCAAGAAAAGTTATAATCTTGACGAGAAACGCACACTTTTCTTTCTTTCCATACAGCCTCTGAGACCTAAGAGTCTCGAATAATTGCCGTAGATGTCCGAGATGCTCCTCCACCGATCGACTATAAACCAAAATATCATCCAAATAAACGACCACAAATCTGCCCAAAAATGTCTTAAGTACTTCGTTCATTAAACGCATGAAAGTACTCGGGGCATTCGTAAGTCCAAACGGCATGACGGTCCACTCATACAACCCATGCTTAGTTTTCAAAGCCGTCTTACATTCATCTCCCTTCCGCATACGAATCTGGTGATAGCCACTTCGCAAATCAATTTTTGAGAAGACCACCGAGCCATGTAGCTCGTCCAACATATCATCAAGTCTTGGTATCGGGAATCGATACTTGATTGTTATGTTATTTAAGGCCCGTATATCGATACACATCCGCCAAGATCCATCCTTCTTAGGAACAAGTAGGACCAGAACTGCACATGGACTTAAACTTTCTCGAACATACCCGTGGTTCATTAGTTCCTCAATCTGCTTCTTAAGTTCCTTCGTTTCCTTGGGATTACACCTATAGGTAGCTTTATTGAGAAGAGGTGCACCTTGTATAAGGTCGATTTGATGCTCAATTCCACGAATTGGCGGCAAACCCGACGGTAATTCTTCAGTAGAGGCTGTATATTTATACTGCCTGGATTAGGGTTAGGGTTAATTTGCTGGACTTAATTAATATTCTGGGTCAGCACAAACTATTGGGCAAATGGTAAAAATAATAATAATAATGCTAATAATAATAATTATTATAAAATTTAATAATAACAGTAGTAATAATATTAATAACGTCGTTAGTAATACTAATATCAAGTGTAATATAAATGATGATATAGAAATAATGAAGATAAAAATATTAATATTGTTAATATTAATATTGTTCCTATTATAAATATTATTATTATTATTATTAATAATAATACCTTTAATTATCATACTAAAAAAATGACTAATATTAAATGTTCTGAAATTAACTTGAGAAATTTACTCGGGCTTAGAACATATGAGATATCATAAAAATGTCTGATCTTATTAAATGATATTACATGAAGTTGACTTGTACGTGCAGTGAAAGTAATTGTACAATAATTACTCACTCTGTAATGAAATGAGATTAAATGAAATAAATGCATTATTAATATTGTCAGTAGTAAATGACTACTAGAATATAACTGACAAAATGATTCGGGCTAGGACTTGTGATATATCGAAATAAATGTTCATGATTCCCTAAATGAAATTAAATAACATGAAATGCATTATAATATTATTATAATTAATAATATTACATTATAAAAATGATGGGCAATACATCCTACCACTCTTAGAAAAATTTTCGTCCTCGAAAATAAATGGTATACTTCGATTGAAGAAATTCGGATAACGAGCTTGAAGTTCCTCTTCGCGCTCCCAAGTGGCTTCATCCTTACTGTGGTTACGCCATTGGATCTTGACAAACACCTTCTCTTTGTTCCTCAATTGCCGGACTGATCGGTCGAGAATCAGTTCTGGTTATTCTTCATAGGTAAGGTCTTTGTTCAGCTCTACGGCGGTATAGTTGATGACGTGGCTATGATCGTGCACATACTTTCTCAACAACAATACGTGGAAAACGTTGTGCACAGCCGAATGCTCTGGGGGTAAAGCGAAATGGTAAGCTAACTCTCCAATCCGCTCGAGGATTTCGAACAGTCCAATATACCTTGGTCTCAACTTGCTCCTTGGACCAAAACGAACAATTCCCTTGGTAGGAGATACCTTCAGGAATACCTTGTTGCCAACACAGAATTCGAGATCCTTCCTACGCTTGTCGGCGTAAGACTTCTGACGATCCTGTGCTATCTTGATCCTCTCACGAATATTATCCACCATGCCAACTGTCTGCTCGATCATCTCGGGACCCAAAATCCTCCTTTCACCTACCTCATCCCAATACAGTGGTGATCAACACTTCCTACCGTATAGGGCTTCATATGGTGCCATACCGATCGTCGACTGGTAACTGTTGTTGTAAGCAAATTCTACTAAAGGCAACAGTCGTTCCCAATTATTTCCCATATCTAGCACACATGCTCGCAACATATCCTTAAGGATCTGGATGGTCCTCTCGGACTGACCATCAGTTTGAGGATGATAAGTCGTACTAAAATTCAACTGCGTTCCCAAAGCTTCTTGCAAACTCTCCCAAAAACGCGACGTGAAATGAGTATCCCTATCGGATACTATAGAGACTGGCACTCCATGCAACTTAATCATCTCCCTGATATACAGTTGAGCATACTGATCTATTCGAAAGTTCATCTTAACTGGGATAAAATGAGCTGACTTTGTGAGTCGATCGACAACAACCCAATTAGCGTGGTTTCCCCTTTTCGTTCGAGGCAAACCTACCACAAAGTCCATCGTAATGTGTTCCCATTTCCATTCTGGGATATGAAGTGACTTAAGTAATCCAAAGGGGCATTGGTGTTCTGCCTTCACTTGCTGGCAAACTATACATTTTCGAACAAAGTCTGCCACATCTCTTTTCAAACCTTCCCACCAAAATGTCCCCTTAAGATCTTGATACATCTTTGTACTCCCAGGGTGTGCTGTATACGGAGTATTATGTGCCTCCTTTAGTATCGCTTCTCTCAACTTAACAACTACACAAATTCTCCCTTCATAATTCATCGTGCCATCATCGGATACGCTGAAACCCTTATCCTCACCTAAAAGAGTGCGTTCTTTCATCTTGACCAAGAAGTCGTCATATCCTTGACCTTCTTTGATTTGTTCCCTCAAGGTTGGTTGTACCACCAAACTAGCCAATAATGACTCAGCTGGTCTCGATGGTGTAGCCACCTCAAGGTTCATCGTTCCAAATTCCTTGACCAAGTGTTCCTCCTTGGTCAACAAACAAGTCAGATCTCCTCTCGCCTTACGGCTTAGTGCATCAGCAACTACGTTTGCCTTACCGGGGTGGTAATGAATTGTACAATTGTAGTCTTTGACCAACTCAAGCCATCTGCGCTGCCTCATATTCAATTCCTTCTGTGTGAAAATATATTTCAGACTTTTGTGGTCTGTATAAATTTCACACTTATCTCCGTAAAGGTAATGTCTCCAAATCTTCAAGGCATGAACTACCACTGCTAATTCCAAATCATGAGTAGGGTAGTTTAGCTCGTGCAGTTTCAACTGTCTCGAAGCATAGGCAACTACTTTGCCCTCTTGCATTAATACACATCCCAAACCTTGCTTGGATGCATCACTATAGATGACGAACTCTTTCGTCGGATCGGGAATCGTCAAAACTGGTGCAGCAGTCAATCTTCGCTTAAGTTCTTGGAAACTCTTTTCGCAATTCACATTCCATAATAAAGCTTCTCCCTTTCGAGTCAATCTAGTCATAGGTGCAGCAATCTTCGAAAATCTCTTGATAAATCTCCGATAATAACAGGTTAATCCCAAAAAGCTTCGAACTTCATTCGCATTACTTGGTACTTTCCAATCATTGACTGCCTCAACTTTAATCGGGTTAACCTCAATTCCTTTAGAAGTGACCACATGACCCAAAAATGCAACTCAGTTAAGCCAAAATTCGCACTTGTTGAATTTTGCATACAACCTCTCCTTGCGCAGTATTCCCAATACCGTTCTAAGATGCTGCTCATGATCGACCTTGGTCCTTGAATATACAAGTATGTCATTTATGAACACAATGACAAACTTATCCAAATAAGGTTGAAATACACGGTTCATGAGGTCCATGAATACTGCTGGCGCATTGGTCAAACCAAATGGCATCACTATAAATTCATAGTGTCCATAACGAGTTCGAAATGTGGTCTTCGGGATATCATCACTCTTAATCCTCAGCTGGTGATATCCAGATCTCAAATCTATCTTTGAAAATACTCCCGATCCTCCAAGTTGATCGAATAGGTCCTCTATTATAGGAAGTGGATATTTATTCTTTATCGTGAGTCGATTAAGTTCACGATAGTCTATGCACATCCTCAAACTTGCGTCCTTTTTCTTCACAAAGAGCACTGGCGCACCCCATGGCGAAATACTCGGGCGGATAAATCCAGAGTTGAGTAGTTCCTGGAGTTGTACCTTCAGCTCTTGCAACTCCTTAGGCGCCATCCTATAGGGAGCCTTCGATATTGGTGTCGCTCTTGGCACTAAGTCAATTGAAAATTTAACTTGACGATTCGGCGGAACTCCGGGCAAGTCTTTGGGAAAGACATCTGGATACTCCTTGACGATAGGTACATCAGTTACCGTCTTCTCTGAAGTCGTTTTCACCACCACATTCACCAAGAATCCTTGGTAATCACTCTTCTTCAGCATCTTCACAGCTTTCGTGGCAGAAATCACCTTCGGGGTACTGATGTGTCTAACTCTCTCGAATACGGTATTGACATCAACAGATGGACATAAGGTTACCCTCCTTTCGGAGCATTCGACTACAACTCTATGCTTGTCCAACCAATCCATACCCAAAATAACATCAAAATTGCTAAGTTCAACTATGTGCAAGTCGGCTAAGAAGCTATGTTCGTTAATCTCTATCTTCACATTGTTATCTATCGAGTCCACACGCACTACTCCCCCCGCAGGCATGCTAACTAACAAGGATCTAGGGGCTTTACTACTTCTACAACCAATCATAGTACAAAGCTTCCTCGTCCGTGGAGTCGGCATCCCAATTTGCAGTTGGAATCTCCTCTCGAGCATGTAAATCCAATAGGTGCCCAGCGACAAATTGGAAATCGTCCGCAGCCTCTCGCTCTTCAAGCGATCTCTTGATGGCCCTTTTCCAAATCCGGAAGATGCAGCAACTCCAGTCTTCGGATAATTTCTCCATCAAGTGCTCTAGCTGGCGGGTGACGGAACCTTGTTTCCCAGATTTTAGCCACTTACTCAGTCTATTAATGACGTAGTGTGGCGCATTTTCTGGTAGAATAGGGTCATCCCACCAGTCCTTACGCGCTAGGAGTCGCGAGTCAAAAGTAGCTGGGAGCTTCTTACGTTGAGTCATTCTAGGTTTGGCCATTCTAACAGTTCGTTACATACATAAATAATTATATAAGTAAAATGAAATGATATATGCATGATTAATGACTAAAATTCGATACCTCAGGCGGAGTGACGAAGTGGCGAAGCTGAGAGCATATGATACTTTTATATTTTAGCGAGTCTACAAAAAGGTAAAACCCTCTCTGATACCACTATGTAACGCCCCGACTTTCTAGGGTAAATATTGGGGAAAAATAAATAAAAGGTAAATTTTGCGAAAAATAATTTTCTTGAGAATATAAAAATTCTCACCTACAAAGTCGAGTCGCTACAATGTCGTGAAAATTAAATACCTTTAGATAAGGTAACATTTCATAATAATTACTAAGTAAAAATTTTGCGGCGGAAGAATAATCATAATTTATAGAATTCAAGATTTTCCCCAATTGAGTTTCAACATAGTTTGACAAAAAGAAAACATCATTAAAATAAATTCCTTCTCATATGCCCCCTCGGCTCGCTCCTTTGTCCCTCCGGCTCAATTTAAACTGCGAGATCAATAAAGGTGGGGGTGAGCTTCCTTCAACTCGTGGAAATCACACTGATCACAGTAATATACAATCTCATGGAAAACATAACATGAATAATCTATCATATCTTTCCTCAACATGAATGCATACTCACAATATTACGTACAATATGAATCGAGCACGCATAATACGAATATTGAGGTTGCGCAGGTGCCCCCGCAACAACATGAAACATACACGCAATACCACATATAACGTGAATCGAACACGTATGTGAATACTGGGTTGAGCAGGTGTCCCCACACAACATGAAACATACACGCAATACCACATATACATGAATCAAGCACGTTTGTGAATACTGGGTTGAGCAGGTGTCCCCACACAACATGAAACATACACGCAATACCACATATGTGAATATTGAGTTGAGCAGGTGTCCCAACACAACATGATAACCTCTTACGCGAATACAGGTGAGCCTGATTTACGTGTATCATAATTTATAAACATGAATTGAATATCACATATGCAGTTCAAAGTGATAGTGAAAATTAAATGATGATGATGATGTCTGACTGAAATGAATGTGCTCGACTCACAGTCCTAAGCCCGTAAATCCTTGACAAAGTCTACATATAATAATAACAATTAAAATCCTTACAATTTATTATTTATATAATAAATGATAGGATACGAATATCACTATATAATAATTGAAAATAAATCATAATTGCTAATTAATATTAACCGAAGAGTTAACATTGTTGATGACTGAAATTAAAATGTTTATGCAATAATTCGGATTAATAATTAACATTAATTGGAAGTTAATATTTTAAATATCTCGGTCAAAATTAGGATTAAATTGAAGTTTGAAGTTGACTGGGGTTAAAATTGTAAGAATTGAGAAGCTGACTGGGTTAAAATCGAAGAATTATAAATCAAAATGGGGTTATATTGAGGTATCTGGGAATCTGGGGCTTAATTGAATTACCCTAAAAAGTCATGGGTATAAAACCCTAAATCTAACCTCAGCCGACATAAACATTTCCCTCCCCTTTCCCTAACCCCTCTCTCTCTCTCTCTCTCTCTCTCTCTCTCTCTCTCTCTCTCTCTCTCTCTCTCTCTCTCTCTCTCTTCAGAAATTCTCCCTTCTCTCCCGATACTGCTCCTCAAAATCACGTCCGAAACACACACACACACACACTAAAATCAAACATACAACGACCAGAGGCACAAACCAGACCCCGCATCTCAGATCCTCTGCACACAATTCACAACCAATCGATCACACACACAACCACGGCGGACGAAAATGAACAAAAGGGGAATCGGCGACGCGACGGAAAATCCCATCATTCGGGTCGGGTCTCGACTGGAAACAGGTAAGCCCCTTCAACGACCAGGGTTCCCGATTTGCCGTTCGGGTTGGTCTCAAACCTTATGGGTCGTGGCACTGAGTGAAAGGTAAGGGTATTAGCCTTCCTGAGGTTGATTTCGGGTTGGTAAGTTACAATTTGGAGTCCGATTGGACAAATTTGAAGTTTCTTATTGGGGTTTGAAACTGGTTTAGTGGTTTCTTCTGAAATCGGGGTGCATTTGGGTTGAAGGGTTTCTGGCCTGAGAAAACAGTTCTTGATTTGAGTTATGGGTTTCAAAGCTGGGTCAGGAATTTCCAAAGGTGTTCGACTGAGAAGGGATGTAACTTAAGAATCAAGACCAGTCCTAGTGAAATTGAATGAAGAGGGAAGGGAAGAACATGATTTTTGTTTTATAAATTTGATTCTATGTGTATAAGATTGTAAATTGTAGAAGAAAAGAAATTATGATTTACCTGTATAAGGAGATGATGGTGATTACCGGTGAATGTTGCTCCGACGGCTGGAAAAATAGAATTGACCAAATTTGTGTATTGTATTTTTTTTATCGATGAAAGATGTTGAACGATTGGAGAATGACGGCTGGGAAGAGGAAGTGTATTCTGTATTGTATTGTGTATTTATACAGTAGAGGCTATATATTTATACTGCCTGGATTAGGGTTAGGGTTAATTTGCTGGGCTTAATTAATATTCTGGGTCAGCACAAACTATTGGGCAAATGGTAATAATAATAATAATAATAATGCAGGTGATGTCTTGAACTATGCTTTCCTTGCTTCTAGATTTTAATCTGCTAGCTTACAAACTAAGCTTCTCCGACATACCGGTATTGTGACTTCTGGCCCTTCCTTTGATGATGCATTATGTACTTTTAATGCGAAAATGGATATAGACCTTTTGAGTAACCCGAGCGTGATCGCTTCCCCCAAACTCATGAAGAAATTGGCAGATATACATTTCGCACGGGTTACCCAAACGGTTGAATCCACTTTTCGCCTATCTTCTCGACAGTTGGCGTTATGGAATTCACAAAAGGAGGACTACACTTCAGATTGGCTCAGAGTGGTTCCAATATCTGGTTTAGGACTGACTATGAACGCCAGGACTTACCGATGTGTGTTGTGCTATCGGCTAGGTGTTCCCTTTTTTTCTTTTCAGATGTCGTGCTCAGCTTGTTCCAAGGTCTTTACTGGGGATATTTATGGGGACCATGCTGTATCGTGCGCAGGTATTATTGGTATTAAACATCGGCATAATGTTGTGCGTGATGTTCTTGTTGACATATGTTCTCGATCCGGGATTTCGGCACGTAAGGAGGTTGATATTGGGCTTATTAGAGAAAAGGACAAGCCCTTACGTCCAGCTGATATGTTACTTTACTCATGGGTTGGTGGGCTTGATGTATGTGTTGATCTGACAGGGTCATCGCCCTTGACGCAAACTGGCATGTATGAGTTACTGGTTCTGACCTGTCTAGTCCCTTGATGTATGCGTTAACTGCCAGTCCAGAAAGCAGTATGAGTTACTGGTTCTGACCTGACTAGTCCCTTAGCGCGTGTTACGGCTCAAAGCTAGCGTGCGCTACTGAAGCAAAATTAGCGTGCGGTAGCTTAGGCCTAGCGTGCGCTATTTCTCTAACCCAGAACACTTCCGCAAGGTCTAAACAACACGATTGTGATCCAAACAAGATACGAAACTCTATAACAATATCGACAACATCACCAAGAGTTTGTAGAGCGACGAAATAATAAAAAACGGCAAGGTCAAACAGTCAATAAAAGTACGGGTATTACATTCTCCCCCTCTAAAAAGAAGTTTCGTCCAGAAACATAAGAAATAAAAAGCTCGGGGTACTCCGACTGCATCTTCTCTTCCGTTTCCCAAGTCGCCTCCTCGACTCCATGTCTCGACCATTGCACTTTAACCAGTGGAATGGTCTTATGCCGAAGTTGTTTCTCGCGACGCTCAAGGATCTTCACGGGTCTCTCCGGAAAGGTAATATCCTCGGCTACGTCAATCTCACTATAGTCGATAACGTGGCTCGGATCCGGCACGTACTTTCTCAACTGAGACACATGAAAAACACTATGGACGTGACTTAAAGCTGGAGGCAATGCCAAGCAATAAGCTAAATCTCCAACCCTATCCAAGATCTCGAAAGGTCCGATATACCTCGGACTAAGTTTCCCCTTTTTCCCAAAGCGGAAAACCACTCTGGTCGGCGACACCTTGAGTAAAACATGATCCCCCACTTCGAACTCGAAGGGTCGACGATGAGTATCAGCATAAGATTTCTGACGGCTCTGGGCAGTCAACAATTGATCTCGGATAATAGAAATCTTTTCCTTAGTCTCTATCAACATATCCAGTTCCTTTCCAATTAGCTCCGAAGCCTCGTCCCAACATAATGGCGACCTACATCGCCTACCATAAAGTGCCTCGAATGGTGCCATTTTGATTGACGCATGCCAACTGTTATTATAGGCAAACTCGATCAACGGCAAGTGAAGTTCCCAATCATTACTCCAGTCTAAGGCACAAGCTCGCAACATATCTTCCAACGTCTGAATCATCCTCTCTGTCTGACCGTCCGACTCAGTATGAAAGGAAGTGCTCAATCTCAACTCAGTACCCAAAGCCTGATGAATGGCCTGCTAAAAATGCGATATGAAACGACCGTCTCGATCAGAAAAAATGGTCTTGGGGGCACCGTGTAATCTTACGATCTCAGCTATAAAAGTTCGAGCCAATCTATCCGGTCCCCAAGTATCCTTAATACCCAAGAAGTGTGCAGACTTGGTCAACCGATCGACGATTACCCAAATCATATTCGTTCCAGCCCCAGTTCTCGGCATGCCAGATGAAATCCATAGAGATGTCTTCCCACTTCCACTCGGGAATGGGAAGTGGTTTCAACAACCCCGCTGGTCGTTGATGTTCGATCTTGACTTGTTGACACGTCAAGCACCATAGTACAAATTCCGTGACATCCTTCTTCATGTTGTTCCACCAAAAATTTCATTTCAAGTCCTTATACATCTTACTCGTTCCGGGTGGATTGAGTAAGGCGTAGCATGGGCCTCTAGGAGAATTCTCTGCCTCAGTCTAGATCATTCGGAACACAAAGCCTATCCTGAAATCTCAGAATACTATCCTCATGAACCATAAAGCCATGAGCTTTTCCTTTAATTACATCTTCCTTCAGTTGAGAAATCATCAGGTCACTCCACTGTTTTCCTTTGATGTCGTCAACCAAGGACGAAGTAATTTCGAGAGTAAACAACTGTCCCTGTACTCGTTGAAGCCAAACTTCTATCCGTTGATCGATTAAATCCTGACGAATCTTCGTCTGAGATGTAAGAACCTCGAGCATTTGAAGAGATGCCGATTTGTGGCTCAAAGCATCCGCGACGACATTGGCTTTTTCGGGGTGGTAAAGAATTTCCAAATCGTAATCCTTTATCAACTCTAACCAATGTCTCTGTCTCATATTCAGCTCTTTCTGACTGAAAATATACTTCAGACTCTTGTGATCGGTATAAATCCGATACGGAGAACCATACAAGTAATACCGCCAAATCTTGAGTGCGAAGACAATTGCGGCCAACTCTAAATCGTGAGTAGTGTTGAATCAAAATGTATTTTGATGATTATTACATTCAAAACATTTAATTAGACCAATCTCAGATCAATATTATATTGAAGGAGCTAAATACAGTTAGCGCACGCTACCCATATAATAGTAGCGCACGCTATCGAGAAATACATGTACAGCCCAGACAGTCAGCTGCAGCCAAGTGAAGTCACCTTATGGATAGCGCACGCAAGTCATTCAATATTAGCGCACGCTAAGTAACTACAGTTAGCGCACGCTATACAATCAATATTAATGCACGCTATCGCATCATTCTAGAGGACAGTGAGGTTTGGAAGGAAATCGGAATGGATTTTGCGCACGCTACACATATCAACTTACGTACGCTAAAACAAGGATGTAGCGCACGTTACTGCTTAGCTCTTGCGCACGCTACCGATATCACGGTCAGTAGTCCAGTAGCTACTGGACTCAATATGTCAAGGATTTTACGTACGCTACACAGGGTAACGTACGTTACTGAAAGAAAATTTAGCGCACGCTAAGGTATAGGCATTAGCGCACGCTAAAAGGAGTCAGCATATTACCGTTTGATTTTCTACCGTTGGAAGGCAAGAGTCAATGAAGATCCGGAAAATCTGGAAAATTGGAATTAATTAATGCTAGCGCACGCTATGCATACTTGCTAGCGCACGCTATGCATACTTGCTAGCGCACGCTAATCTCAAATCTAGCCGTTGGATAAAGAGTCGTTGGAGAGACAAACGGACATTTTCAAAAGTCAAGATTGAAGATCTGTTGACCAGTCGTTAACGCACGCTACGGATTCATGACTAGCGCACGCTAGCCATACTATTTTACCGTTGCAACAGTCTTTGTGACCGTTCAGAGAAGCCAAGTCAAAGATCGATAGCGCACGCTAGAGGACATTATTAGCGCACGCTAATAATACGTTTTTCAGCATTTGAAGGATGGCTCTCACCTATAAATACCCAAAGGACTTAGGTATCAAACACACAACTTCAAGCATACAAGCATACAAGCAATCAAAGCATACTTGAGCTCAGTTTTATATCTTTTATTGCATTTCAAGTTGTGAGAAAAGAAAGATACAAGAGTGATTTTCATTGTAATATCTATTATTCTTTGTATTCTTTCATTTGATAGTAAGTGTTGCATCACTTACACTTGAGCGTAAAAGAAACGAATCAAGAGTCACTAATCCGGTGTTATTAGGATCTTTGATCCGGCATTATTAGGATTAAACTCCCATATTCGTATAGTGAGGATTATCTAGTTCCTATAGAACACTAGATAAACAAACGTTTATATTGAGTGAAAGGTTGAGCTTGGACTAATAGAAGACAAGCGATTGTAACGGTTGTGAACTCGGACCGATAGAAAAAGAAAAGTCGGAGAGAGGACGTAGGCAAGTTGCCGAACCTCTATATGTCTTTGAGTCTTTAAATTCCGCACTATTTTCTATTTATTCGCAAGAAATTTCGTTATTCCGCTTTACCACTATTCAACCCCCCTTCTAGTGGTAAATTTATCTCTTCAGTTGGTATCAGAGCGGGTCTCTTTTTAAAGTTTTAACCACCTAAGAGAAAAAGATCCGCAAATGGCACTTCTTGGTCAAATTGAAGGAAATGCTCTCAACCGTCCTCCTTTCTTCGACGGTTCCAATTTCATGACATGGAAAAAGAAGATGGCGATCTTCGTTCAAGCCTATGATATTGAAATCTGGAAAGTTATTGCTCTTGGTCCTAAACTTGCTAAGAAAGAGGATGGATCGTTGAAAAAGATCGAAGAATTCAACGACGAGGATTGGAGAAACACACACGTCAATTCACGAGCTACTCAACTTCTTTATTGCGCTCTTAATCCCGAAGAACTCAATAGGATATCGTCCTATGAAAGCGAAAAAGAAATTTGGGAAATTCTCGAAGTCACTCATGAGGGAACCACTCAAGTCAAGGAGACCAAAATTAATATGCTACTCCATGACTACGAACTTTTCTCCATGAAAGACGAGGAAACGATCACAAATATGTTGGATCGATTTTCGGCTATAACAAATGGTCTTGCATCTTTCGGAAAGCCTATATCGAGCAGCGACAAAGCTAAGAAAGTTCTTCGATCGTTGCCACGAGAATGGGATGCCACGGTCACCGCAATCATGGAGTCCAAAGATCTCAACAAGCTCGAATTTAGTGCCCTCATCGGGTCACTCATCAATTATGAGATCGTTCTAAAGTCTAGAGGCACAAAACCAATGCCTCAGGAAAGAGTAGTCGCATTCAATGTTGATAGGGACATTGAGGAAGATGTTCCCGAAGATGAAGACGACGAGGAACTCGCTCTCTATGCCAAAAACTTTAGAAGGTATAAAAATCTAATTCAAAAGAGGCGAAGTTTTCTTGGTCGGGATGGCAAACCGGAGCAAAAGAAGAGTGGCTATACTCCCATCAAGAAGTTCGACAATAATTGTCGGAAATGTGGTCAAGCCGGTCACTATGCCAATGAATGCCGAGGATCCTCTTCAAAACCTCAAATGGAAAGATTCAAAAAGAAGGAGGTCCTAATCGCTTCTTGGAGTGATGACGAGGAGGAGATTGAAAGATATCTAGACGCAAATCTTGCATTCATGGCACTCGACTCCGAAAGTAATATCGAGGTAAGTTCAAAACTCAATGATGATGAATATGACTCTTTTGATTTTTGTGATTCACAAGAAGTTCATCATGATGATGAGTTATTGAGTATGTTTGAATCCTTGAATACGGAGTATGACGAGATGGTTAAATTAAACATATCTTTAAAGAGAAAAATAAAATCTCTAGAACTCGAAAATTCCTCTCTTCAAAACAAAGGCAAAACTATCGAGATCGACCATACATCATGCCTTGAAAAAGAAAATGTTTTGAAAATCGAGTTAACAAAAACTCAAATGGAGCTAAAATATATTTTGAACAAATTTACTCTCGGAAACGAAATTGAAAGGCTTCTATCTATTCAAAAATCGCCCTTGCTCAAACACGGTCTTGGTTTCGATCCTTTTAAACGGGAACAATCCCTTATCAACCTTGACAAAATAAGGAAAACCGAAACCGAGAACTCAAAAGATTCTTCCAAATGAGTTCATGATGTTAATGTTCATTCAAAGTTGAGAACCATCAAAGTTAAGCAAATATGGGTTCCTAAAGGGACAATTGTTCCGAATGCTATAAGCATAGTTAACTTTGGAGGACCCAAACGGGCTTGGGTACCGAAACAACCGAGAAATTCTACTTTTGTAGGTACCGGCACCAAGGAAAAGCAAGTGGTACATTGATAGCGGATGCTCAAGGCACATGTGCGGCTCCGAGGACTTATTTGAAGACCTCGAATATCAAGAACAAGGACATGTGACCTTTGGGGATAATCAAAAGGGAAAAATCAAAGGCATCGGCAAAGTCGGTAAGGAACCTTCTCCTTCTATCAACAAAGTATTATTTGTTGAAGGTTTGCATCATAATCTTCTTAGCGTTTCAAAACTTTGTGATGAAGGTTTTAAAATTCCCTTTGAGCAAACGCATTGCACGGCATTTAGAAATAATAAAATTGCATTCATTGGTTTGAGATGTGGAAACATCTATATTGTTGATCTTAACGATAAAAGTTCATTCAATGAAAAATGTCTTATTACCTTGGATGACAATGCATATTTATGGCATCGAAAATTGGGGCATACTTCGTTACCTATCATTTCTATTTTATCTAGACACGACCTTGTTCGTGGATTGCCCAAACTCAAGTTTGATAGAAAGTATTTGTGTGAATCATGCATAAAAGGGAAACACACTCGAGAATCTTTTAAACCAAAATTCGAGGTTTCCACTAGTCGAGTTCTTGAACTTGTGCATATGGATTTGATTGGACCATCTAGACATGTTAGTTTAAATGGCAAACTTTACACTTTGGTTATTGTTGATGATTTCTCTCGATTTACTTGGGTTAGATTTTTAGCACATAAGGATGATGCATTTTCCGAGTTTTCTAAATGGTGTCGTTTGGTATCGAATGAGAAAAATCTCTCCATAATTTCTATTCGCACCGATCACGGAGGTGAATTTGATTGCACCCCGTTTGAACTTTTATGTGATAAATACGGTATTAATCATAACTTTTCGGCTCCTAGAACGCCTCAACAAAATGGAGTTGTTGAAAGGAAAAATCGATCTTTGGAAGAAATGTCGAGGACAATGCTTAATGAATACTCTCTTCCACGATACTTTTGGGCTGAAGCAATTTTTACGGCATGCTATGTGATTAACCGGGTTCACGTTCGTAGAACTCATCTTAAAACCCCGTATGAATTATGGAAGGGCAAAAAGCCCAATATTGCTTATTTTCATCCTTTTGGTTGCAATGTATTTATTTTGAACAATGGCAAGGATAACTTAGGCAAGTTTGATGCTAAATCCGACTCCGGAATATTTCTTGGTTATTGCACTAATAGCAAAGCATATCATGTTTATAATATTAGAACGAATAAAGTTGAAGAGTCCATACATGTTAAATTCAATGATATGATCTCACCCCCGAGAAAGGTAGAATACTTTGATGATGCAAGTACTTTTCCGGATCCCTCACTCGAAGTGAAGAAAATTTCCGAAATCGAAACGAACACAATCATTGATTTACCGAAAGATTGGAGGCACATCAAAGATCATCCAAAGGATCTCGTGATTGGAAACATTGAAGACGGTGTTCAAACCCGAAGGAGAACCACCGAATTTATGGCTCATTGTGCTTTTGTATCCGAAATAGTTCCCAAGAATATATCCGAAGCTCTCGATGATGAAAGTTGGGTGATGGCAATGCAAGAGGAGCTTGTGCAATTCAAACACAATAATGTATGGAATTTAGTTCCCGCTCCTAAAGATAAAACAATTATCGGAACTAAATGGGTGCATAAAATCAAGAGTGACGAAGACGGCTATCCAATTCGAAATAAATCTCGTTTGGTCGCTCAAGGATATAATCAAGAGGAAGGTCTTGATTACGAAGAAAGCTTTGCTCCCGTGGCTCGACTCGAAGCCATTCGCTTGCTATGTGCATTTGCCGCCCATAAAAAGATCAAACTATTTCAAATGGATGTGAAAAGCGCATTCTTGAATGGGTACATTCAAGAAAAAGTCTACGTCAAGCAACCTCCCAGTTTTGAAGATCATCAATTTCCGGATCATGTCTACAAGCTCAACAAGGCACTCTACGGGTTGAAGCAAGCACCCCGAGCATGGTATGATCGTTTAAGCCAATTTTTAATTGCAAATGATTATAAAAGAGGCAAAGTCGATAATACCTTGTTTGTTAAAATATTGAATGATGATATACTTGTTTGCCAAATCTACGTTGATGACATTGTATTTGGAGCTACTAATGAATCCTTGTGCCAAGATTTTTCTAATCTTATGAAAGGAGAGTTCGAAATGAGTATGATGGGAGAATTAACGTTCTTCCTCGGGCTTCAAATCAAGCAATGCGAAGATGGAATTTTTATTCATCAAACGAAGTACTCAAACGATCTCCTCAAGAAATTCAATATGGAAAGTAGCAAGGTGATATCTACGCCAATGTCTTCATCATTAAAGCTTGAGAAAGATGAAAATGGCAAATCCGTAGATCAAAAATTATATCGAGGTATGATCGGATCTTTGTTATATTTGACTGCATCTAGGCCAGATATAATATTTGCTACATGTTTATGTGCTCGATTCCAAGCTAATCCCAAGGAATCACATTTAACTGCTTGCAAACGCATTTTTCGTTACTTGAAAGGAACTATTGGACTAGGTCTATGGTATCTTTCTTGCTTGGATTTTAATTTAATTGCATATAGTGATGCCGATTTCGGCGGATGTAAAATTGACAAAAAGAGTACTAGTGGTACATGTCATTTTGTTAGATCATGTTTAATATCTTGGGGAAGTAAAAACCAAACCAGTGTAGCATTGTCTACAGCTGAGGCCGAATATGTCGCTGCAGGGAGCGCCTGTGCTCAAGTGTTATGGATTAAAAATCAACTCCGCGACTACGGCATACATTTTGAAAATACCCCTATCCTATGTGATAACACTAGTGCAATTGATCTGAGTAAAAATCCTGTGTTGCATAGTAGAACTAAACATATAGATATTAGACATCATTTTTTACGTGATCATGTTCAGAAAAAAGATATCTGTTTAATTTTTGTCGGGACGAAGGATCAACTTGCTGATATTTTTACAAAACCTCTTCCCGAAGAATCATTTAATTCCATTCGTTTACAACTTGGTATGAGACATATAGACAATTTTTGAAATAAGTTTTCTACTCAAGAAATCAATATCCTTGATTCACTTCATTCGCTAGCGCGCGCTAGCTTCACTCTCTTAACGCGCGCTAAAAACTGCCTTCGATAGCGTACGCTAACCTCACTGCCTTGCGTACGCTAATTAAAAACTTTTCGAATTCCATATTAGCTACTGGACAGTCCAGTAAGCTTTTCATTTTTACCTAACGTACGCTAATTCTATGTCCCTAGCATACGCTAATTAAAAAATCCGTTGACTATATATATCCCGTACTACCCAGAAACACACTCACCCTTCCTAACGTACGCAATCGCAAAAAATTCCCTTCCAGCAAAAAACCCTAGCCGCAAATCCCAACCTACAATCGTCCGTTTTCTCCCTCAAAACTTCGATTTGCTTCAAAATGTCTAGCAAGGGAAGAAAGGCCATGGAGAAAAACTACAAACGCCCTCGCAATAATGATTATGACGCGACCCGTTTCGTCTCCTACGTTGCATCGAAGGTTTTCTTCGATATCCTTCCACAGGAGATTCTGACCGATTGCTACTACTTCAATTTTAGCAGCCTTGAAAGGGTTAAGGTCAGTATTCGCAATTTCTTTGAGGCATTAGGTATTGCACGATTTGTTGAGTGCAAAGAGATTGTTTACCCTGCATTTGTCCGTGAATTTTATGCGAATCTACACCTTGGTGATAGTGGTGATGGAGGATTAGTGCTCGATAGCCTATTGAATGGAACTGTGGTGAAGATTTCTTCGGAAATTCTTCACGAGTTATTTGGCTTATCGAAAGACGGGTATGATTGTTGTGGGAAAACCATTGCCGAAGAGTCTACGGTGTCCGAGAGAGATATTGGTGATTTTTTATGTTCGAAAACGGTCATCGAAGTCATGGATGACGTCTTCGAGAATAATGATTTCGGTATCCACATTCGCTTGTTGTTGGCCGCTCTAACAAAGTGTTTAATGCCGAAAGTCAACACCCAACACAAGTTAGTCGGCGTTGATAAGAATGTTGTGTATCGGGTGTTGAAGGATGATAGAGTGAATTTCACTGGGATTGTGCTAAGTTGGATGAAAGCGAAAGGGGAGTCTTTTCGGTCGAAAAATTACATGTCGAGAACTAGGAAATCTGGACTTCCTTTTGGTTCAATTCTTACGGTGATCTTTCGGCATTTCCGCGTCGACTTGTCTGATGAGGCACACGTTCCGGTGTCTCGGGGACACGAAATAAGTGACCTAACCCTCAAGGCCATGCATTATGTTGAGACATTTAATCGAGGTTGGGTATTGTTTCCGTATCTCTGAGATGATGACCAAGTGCCGAAGGGGACACGGATGCCTACACCGGTCGAGCGTGTGACGCACCGAGGACCCCATACGCTTAGGGAGCTGCAATCCAAGTCATTTGTTCGTCATCCAAATACGAAAGGGAAGCGGCCGATGAAAGATGTCATCACGGAGGAAGAGGAAAGCGACCTTTGTGCTCGGATGCGGAGCATCGAGACCTCTCAGCAAGAAATTCGAGAGGATGTTCGGTCTCTATGTTCGGAAGTCCGGGAAGTGCGTGGGTTGATCTCCGATTTCATCCGTTTCACACACCCTTCGTTTCCTTTCCCCTCGTCCTCTTCCGACCCTCCACTTTAGATTTGAGGATTTTGATGCTTGGTTGTAGAATCTTATTATTCGAATAATCTTTATGTCTCATGTCATGAAAACTCTATGTATTGCTTGAACTCTATCTTAATGATATTCGCATTTCACTTCATTTGGTATTTGTTGTTTACGAGTATTGTTATTTACGTAATTTCGCTTTGGATAATGGCATTTTCGTTGGTATTTGTTAAAATGCAACAATTCAGGGGGAGTTTCTTTTTGTTTATGTCAAAAAGGGGGAGAATACTCCAAAAACCGAAATATACTAATATATCGAACAAGTTACCTTGATTCGAATCATTTAAAATGTTTTTGCAGGTATAAATTAAATGTTTTGACATCATCAAAAAGGGGGAGATTGATGACTCAAAATGTATTTTGATGATTATTACATTCAAAATATTTAATTAGACCAATCTCAGATCAATATTATATTGAAGGAGCTAAATACAGTTAGCGCACGCTACCCATATAATAGTAGCGCACGCTATCGAGAAATACATGTACAACCTGCATACCAATCGCGGCCAAGTGAAGTCACCTGATGGATAGCGCACGCAAGTCATTCAATATTAGCGCACGCTAAGTAACTACAGTTAGCGCACACTATACAATCAATATTAACGCACGCTATCGCATCATTCCAGAGGACAGTGAGGTTTGGAAGGAAATCGGAAATGGATTTTGCGCACGCTACACATATCAACTTATGTACGCTAAAACAAGGATGCAGCGCACGTTACTGCTTAGCTCTTGCGCACGCTACCGATATCACGGTCAGTAGTCCAGTAGCTACTGGACTCAATATGTCAAGGATTTTACGTACGCTACACAGGGTAACGTACGTTACTGAAAGAAAAATTTAGCGCACGCTAAGGTATAGGCATTAGCGCACGCTAAAAGGAGTCAGCATATTACCGTTTGATTTTCTACCGTTGGAAGGCAAGAGTCAATGAAGATCCGGAAAATTTGGAAAAGTTGGAATTAAGTAATGCTAGCGCACGCTATGCATACTTGCTAGCGCACGCTAATCTCAAATCTAGCCATTGGATAAAGAGTCGTTGGAGAGACAAACGGACATTTTCAAAAGTCAAGATTGAAGATCTGTTGACTAGTCGTTAACGCACGCTACGGATTCATGACTAGCGCATGCTAGCCATACTATTTTACCGTTGCAACAGTCTTTGTGACCGTTCATAGAAGCCAAGTCAAAGATCGATAGCGCACGCTAGAGGACATTATTAGCGCACGCTAATAATACGTTTTTCAGTATTTGAAGGATGGCTCTCACCTATAAATACCCAAAGGACTTGGGTATCAAACACACAACTTCAAGCATACAAGCATACAAGCATACAAGCAATCAAAGCATACTTGAGCTCAGTTTTATATCTTTTATTGCATTTCAAGTTGTGAGAAAAGAAAGATACAAGAGTGATTTTCATTGTAATATCTATTATTCTTTGTATTCTTTCATTTGATTGTAAGTGTTGCATCACTTACACTTGAGCGTAAAAGAAACGAATCAAGAGTCACTAATCCGGTGTTATTAGGATCTTTGATCCGGCATTGTTAGGATTAAACTCCCATATTCGTATAGTGAGGATTATCTAGTTCCTATAGAACACTAGATAAACAAATGTTTATATTGAGTGAAAGGTTGAGCTTGGACCAATAGAAGACAGGCGATTGTAACGGTTGTGAACTCGGACCGATAGAAGACGAGTCAAGATTGTGGTTGTTCTTGAGCCAATAGAAAAAGAAAGTCGGAGAGAGGACGTAGGCAAGTTGCCGAACCTCTATAAATCTTTGAGTCTTTAAATTCCGCACTATTTTCTATTTATTCGCAAGAAATTTCGTTATTCCGCTTTACCACTATTCAACCCCCCTTCTAGTGGTAAATTTATCTCTTCAAGTAGGATAATTCATCTCATACGGCTTTAATTGTCGTGACGCAAAAGCTATCGTCTTATCATGCTGCATAAGCACACAGTCAAGACCTTGACCCGAAGCATCACTATAAACTGCAAAGCCCTCACTACCATGAGGTAAAGCTAAAATCGGCGCTGAAGTCAAGCGTCTCTTCAGCTCATCGAAGCTCTGTTGTCTCTCCGTCATCCAAACAAACTTTTCCATTTTCTGGAGTAATTTCGTTAGCGGCCGAGCGAGTTTCGAGAACCCCTCGACAAAGCGACGGTAACATCCAGCAAGGCCCAAAAAGCTACGAACTTCCTTAACATTTTTAGGCGGTGCCCAATCTAGCACTGCCTCAATCTTCTGCGGGTCTACACGAACCCCTCTGGCCGAAATCACATGGCCGAGAAACATAACTTCTTCTGTTCATCAGAAGTTCCCGACAGTTTCTTGTCAATAACTTCTTCAGTTCCCGACAGTTTCTTGTCAATAGCTTCCGTTCATCAAAAGGACTTCCGCTGTATCGATAGCGAATTCGCATAACCAGTGAGAATTCGTATCATCTTCCAACCAGAACTCACATTTTGAGAATTTTGCATAGATGTGCTCGATTCTCAAAATATCTAGTACCAAACGCAAGTGTCGGGCATGTTCTTCTTTATCTCGAGAATAGATAAAAATGTTGTCAATAAAGACGACCACACACCTATCAAGATACTCGATGAAAATCTTATTCATTAACTGCATGAATACTGCCGGTGCATTAGTCAACCCAAAAGGCATAACTACAAATTCGTAATGCCCATATCTCGTCCGAAATGCCATTTTCGGAATGTCGGACTCTCTCACCCTGAGTTGATAATACCCCGATCTTAAATCAATTTTCGAAAGCTGCATTTCAGAATCGATCAAATAAATCGTCTATACGAGGCAAAGGGTACTTGTTCTTGATGGTTACTTTGTTCAGCTCACGGTAGTCGATGCACAAACGTAGTGAATCATCCTTCTTCCTCACAAAAAGAACAGGCGCGCCCCAAGGCGAAGCGCTCGGTTTGATGTACCCTCTTTCCAGAAGTTCTCCCAACTGATTCTTTAATTCTTGCATCTCGGAAGGTGCCATACGATAATGTGCCTTAGAAATCAGAGCCGCATCTGGCTCTAAGTTCACAGAAAATTCTATCTCACGATCTGGCGGTAATCCCGGGAGATCGTCCGGAAAAACATCGGGATACTCATTAACAACCGGAATCAAAGAGAAATCGACTTCATTCCCTTCCGTTTTCAAGGCATAACACCAATAGCTCGTACAATCTTTATTCAAAAGTTTTACGGCCTTCATGGCGCTGATAAGTAACTTGGATTGGCCCGACTTACGTCCCAAAAATAAGTACTCGGATCCGTCTTTAGTCATCATGGTGATAACCTTAGTACGGTAATTCATAATCGCTTGGTGACTATCAAGCCAATCCTCGCCGAGGATTACGTCCTCGCCTACCATATCAACTACAATCAGATTCGATAACCATTCCATACCGGATATAATCACCGGAAAATCTTTAATCTCCCGGTTTCCCACAATTCTATCCCCGCTAGGTAGTTTCACAATGAAGGGATCGCAGGCAGTCATACAAGTTATATTCAAACGGGTTCGTCTGATGGGGTTCGTCTGATCAGGAAATGAGATAATGCGTAGAACCCGTATAAAAAAGCACACGGACTGGATGAGATAAAATATTAATGATACCTGAAGCCACCACTGCATCGGGTTCGTCTGATCGACGCATCTCATAGACCCGAGGTTGTACCGAACTGAAGCTAGAGATCCCCCCTCCAGCGTTCTGAACCCGTCCCCAGCCCCTGCCGTAACTCTACTGAGATTGACCAAAATATTGCTGCTGATTAACGCCTTGGTCAAGTGGTGCTGGGGCAGAAGCCCGAGTGTCCAAAGTCTGATTTGGTTCGGAACAATAAGCCGCTCTATGTCCCATCTGTCCGCAAGTGTGACACTTCAACGGCGGAAAATTGCACTCCAAATTAATGTGGCCTGGATGGCAATAATTATAGCAAGTTACCGTACGATTTGTGGTGCCCGGGACAGAACGGAAACCCCTCTTTCCTTTAGCAGAACGTGACGACTGTCTGGTAGAACGGTTTCATTTGTGACCTCTGGAATTTGCCACTCTTAGAGCCAGAAAAATTTCCCACGACCTTCTGCTTATTCGATTCTTCCGTGGTATCGTTGTCGGTGCTTAACATATCATGGGCTAAAGCTCTGTCCTGATATTCCTTCAGTGTAGTGCAAGCAAATCCGGCCATGTACCGCCATAAGTCCATATGATACGAATCGGTCAACATCATCAAATACAAAAAAAAAGATTATCCGACCAAGCTTGGTTGAGTCGCAGGCATACATAAAATCCTCATGCAAAATACATGGACAAATTACCAATTCTCGCGCGCACGACGACTTCGTAGCAGTTTTAGTATTTTGTCCATAACTTTCTCGTCCGAAATCCGATTCAGGTGATTCAAGTGGCCATGGAAAGCTAAGAAAGAGAGCTACAAATCTTATGAGACCATAGGACCAAATTCGGACTCATTGGATCCCAGAAATGACAAAACCGACAGCATCATATTTGGTCCAAGATCATGAAGATATTTCTCCTTCCCCACCTCACTACAAAATCGGCCCAAGCTTAAGATTTGATGAAGACTTTCATCAAATATCTTCTTCATGTCACCATCACCATAATACTTCCAAATGAAGACATTTCTCCCACCATAATACAAAACGTAAGAAACAAGATTGGAAGAATACTTTCCTCAAAACTTTCCTTCATGTCATTGTCCCTCATGTCTTAATCACCATAATAATTCCAAAGAGGTGATATCATATCTTCACACCATGATACCTCACGTCCCATGCATAGATTTGAAGAAGACTTTCATCCTTCATGTCACTTTCCCTCAAGTCATAATCACCTATATAACTCCAAATAGGTTGATATCAAATCTTCACAAAAATCCTCCTATTCACTACATACGGCCGAATTGAAGATGCAAGGATAACATTTGGTGAAGATCTTCTTCATGTCACCATCACAAGTCCAAGATTACCTCATGTCCTAATCACCTAATAAAACCAAGATACTTGGTATCTCATTTTTAGATATTTCGGCCGAAATGGAAGTTGCTAGGAAGTTTCGTTTTCTTGTTTTTGTTGTATTTTCTTAAAGTTGGAAACTACTATATATAGTAGTACTTGATTGTATTTGTAATAAGCTGGAAAGTAATAAACCTTGTATTTCTTTGAAATATACGTTGAACGAGTTCAACAAAACTTTAGTTATTATTTCGACGCGTCTCGAGATTTTAACTTGATCAATTCTCAATAGGTCTTGGGAAGAGATTACTTTTATCGAGTTATAGGTCTAGTTCGATAAAACACATCCAAATCCGTATACACTACTACCTCACGGCCGAAATCCATTTAAGTTCGGCCACCCCTTGTATTTTTCGAGTGACACTTTGATAATCGTCAAGACATAATAATCTTCCGTTGTATTTCATACGCATTACGTACGTAATTCGTATCATCTTCTTGTTCTATATTTTTATTGTTATATCCGATATTATTCACATACAAAATACATCCGAAAAACTCCATATTCCTAAAAGCCTTCCGCTATCATACACTTACATATACTCCGACCGATACGTATCCACCTCTCCCCGGATAATTCGTATCATAAGTGGTATCGGAGCCCAAGGTCATCTCCTTGGGCGATTTATTCAACGAAATTTTTTTGTTGAGATTAGCGCAGTCGGAAGAAAACAAAGTTTCCCGTGGATTCAACCGTTGGATCATTACGAAATTTTGACAAAGGTAAGACAACTTCTTGAACTACAGTCTGAACGGTGGAGATCAGATTCTTTGATCATCTTCTTGGTTCATTCTTCACGGATTTCTTGGAAAATTTTCTGTCCGATTTCTTGTCAAGAACTATCTCTTGATTCTTGTTATGGAATTCTCCGAGCTCGATTTCTTGATGACACTCCGTGACGCACTAAACGGCTTACCGGAGCGACGTATGCAAGAAAGACGCAGAGACGATGCCAACGATATTGATTTCTTGGCCAAATTCCGCAGCATACCGGAATTTCACGGAGATAGTGATCCAAATGCGTGCATAGATTGGCTTCGTGCTTGTGAGGAACACTCGGACTTCAAGTGCCCGATCAACCGCCGCGTTTCGTTGGTGGCAAGGCGCCTCCGGTAGCGCCGTCCCGGTGGCAAAATCGCTTGATCCGTTCACAACAACGTAAGCCTAAAATCCAAGATTGGCTTAAATTCAAAAAATATTTCAATCGAAGGTTCAAATCCCCATCTTACCACCGATTCGACGCCCCACCACCGGCATTCGATCTAAGGTCTTCCTCCATCAAGGAATTCCCAACAGAATCTTTTTTCGATGAAAACAATGTCTCTACGGTCATTTTCAATGAAGTAGACGAGACAGAGTTTTCAACGGAGCAATTCAACGAAGAAGATGAGTTGAGCCGTGTCTCCCTAGTCGACGAACCTAGATCTTGCTACTTTGAGCATGGGCTAGTTGGTTGTGTTGGTCAAATTGACCAAAATGGACCAAATTATTTTAGTAACGCGAAACAAGATCACGGCCTTATGCTTTCTGAAATGGCTAATCTTGAAGATGAACTCTTTGTCACTGACGACTTTGATATGACAGAATTTCCTGCGGCATTTTTTGATGACAAAGAAGATGATGGTTGGAGTCGAACTACCCTATCGGAGCAAAGTGGTTCGTGTGACTTTGTTGCGATGCAAACGAGCTTAGTGGATTAATTTTTGATGAGACATTATTGGAGGAGCACGGCAATATTGAAACGGAGTGTTGGTTAGATTATGACGGACCTTGACATTTGATGAGGAACCAATTGATGAAGAGGAATCGTAATAAATCCTATGGTTCCCACCGTAATAAATTCTGTGTTTTCCATTTTTGATGATGAACCCGAGAAATCGGTGTTTCCAGTCTGGAGGAGGAACCCGATGTGGAGTTAAGTGCGTCCCATTTGAGATATCCACTCATGTCATGATATCGGTATTACAGCGGAGTAATTATTATTATTTTATTAATAATGATAGTTATTTTGTTGGTGATTCTCGAGGGCCCCACTACCTATCGTCTCAAGATTTTGGGTCATGTACGCATCATGGACATCTTCGAGATCAAATACTTAGAGGCTTTAGTCAATTATCTTGGTGACGAAGGGAGTTCGGAATTGAGGACAATTCCCTTTAAGAGAGAGGGTATGATACGAATCGGTCAACATCATCAAATACAAAAAAAGATTATCCGACCAAGCTTGGTTGAGTCGCAGCATACATAAAATCCTCATGCAAAATACATGGACAAATTACCAATTCTCGCGCGCGACGACTTCGTAGCGATTTTAGTATTTTGTCCATAACTTTCTCGTCCGAAATCCGATTCAGGTGATTCAAGTGGCCATGGAAAGCTAAGAAAGAGAGCTACAAATCTTATGAGACCATAGGACCAAATTCGGACTCATTGGATCCCAGAAATGACAAAACCGACAGCATCATATTTGGTCCAAGATCATGAAGATATTTCTCCTTCCCCACCTCACTACAAAATCGGCCCAAGCTTAAGATTTGATGAAGACTTTCATCAAATATCTTCTTCATGTCACCATCACCATAATACTTCCAAATGAAGACATTTCTCCCACCATAATACAAAACGTAAGAAACAAGATTGGAAGAATACTTTCCTCAAAACTTTCCTTCATGTCATTGTCCCTCATGTCTTAATCACCATAATAATTCCAAAGAGGTGATATCATATCTTCACACCATGATACCTCACGTCCCATGCATAGATTTGAAGAAGACTTTCATCCTTCATGTCACTTTCCCTCAAGTCATAATCACCTATATAACTCCAAATAGGTTGATATCAAATCTTCACAAAAATTCTCCTATTCACTACATACGGCCGAATTGAAGATGCAAGGATAACATTTGGTGAAGATCTTCTTCATGTCACCATCACAAGTCCAAGATTACCTCATGTCTTAATCACCTAATAAAACCAAGATACTTGGTATCTCATTTTTAGATATTTCGGCCGAAATGGAAGTTGCTAGGAAGTTTCGTTTTCTTGTTTTTGTTGTATTTTCTTAAAGTTGGAAACTACTATATATAGTAGTACTTGATTGTATTTGTAATAAGCTGGAAAGTAATAAACCTTGTATTTCTTTGAAATATACGTTGAACGAGTTCAACAAAACTTTAGTTATTATTTCGACGCGTCTCGAGATTTTAACTTGATCAATTCTCAATAGGTCTTGGGAAGAGATTACTTTTATCGAGTTATAGGTCTAGTTCGATAAAACACATCCAAATCCGTATACACTACTACCTCACGGCCGAAATCCATTTAAGTTCGGCCACCCCTTGTATTTTTCGAGTGACACTTTGATAATCGTCAAGACATAATAATCTTCCGTTGTATTTCATACGCATTACGTACGTAATTCGTATCATCTTCTTGTTCGATATTTTTATTGTTATATCCGATATTATTCACATACAAAATACATCCGAAAAACTCCATATTCATAAAAGCCTTCCGCTATCATACACTTACATATACTCCGACCGATACATATCCACCTCTCCCCGGATAATTCGTATCACCATATTCATTCACATATCAAAATAACGGATCTTATCACGCTCATTTCTCACTTGATCCTTCACGTGGATTAATTGTTGGTTGTACTCTACAATTGCTTGCGAGACAGGGATATTCTGCGGTTTAGCCTCGAAAAAGGCTCGGATTCGGCCCTCTCACACTGGCCAAGGACAAAACTCGGCCTCCAAAATCTCTTTAAATTCATCCCACGTGGCAACACGATCCTGTGGCTTGCTGACTTTCCACCATGTAGCGGCCTCCTTAGTGAGGAAATACTGGGCAATCTGTACTTTCCTCACTTCGGGGCAATCAACCGCTTTAAAAATTTTCTCCAACTCCGCTAGTCAATCTTCCCAACCTAACGGGTCTGTGGCACCGCTAAACTGTGGAGGGTGCATACGGATTACATTCTGAAGCAAGGCATCCGCGTTTGGATTCGGATTATTCAGCTGAACGGTTTGGGCTAAAATGGTCATCTGGTTGGCCAATTATTGAAGTACATTTGAAACTCCAACGTCCGCGTTGTTCCCTTGGCCAGTCGAGTGGTCGTGCTGACTTTCGGTGTCCGGATGCACCGAGTTCGATAAACTGGGGTTGGTCGACCCCGCAACAGAACTGAGGGAAATGGCCGCGCCACGTCCTCGTCCATGTCCACGGCCATGACCACGGCCACGGCCCCTACCAGCTGACATACTCAATAACTCACAAGGCACGTAAGTACAATTCAATCGCGCGTCATCAAAGTGACCGATTCTCGAGAATACCAAAAATAGAAGCAAAACGAATAAGGAAACACCAGAAGAGTAAGAGGTCTTACAAGTACCGGTCGCATTGTGATGATGGCAGAGTAGTGATACTGTGGACAAAAGACGACTCAATCGACCTAAAAGACCGATAGCCTAGGTATCCATAGACCTAAGCTCTGATACCATATTCTGTAACACCCCCAAGTTATTCAGGGTATATTACAACGCCGTGAACCCCACCGTGGGACCCACAAGGCTAATCATATGCGGAACTATAAAACTTGACCGAGAAGGTCCAAAACAAGGAAATGAAAGACGATACAAAGGGTATTCAAACCATGTCCCATGTATCCAACATCACAGTACAAAATCAAAACCTCGGCAATACAGGCGGAAAATCAAGGAAGACTGAAAACAAACAAACAATACTCGAGTATTCATTAACCATTCCAGTACAACAACACTGAATGGAGGAACACAAGACATAACTGGAGATAAGACACAGTATCACGCTTGCCCATCATCTTCATGCCGACCCGATACCTGCCTATCCGCTCTTCTGGAACCTGAAATTAATAAAAAGTATTTCCCCCATAAAGGGGTTATCCGTCGAATAGCTAGAAAAAAGTGTTAACAGGAGCATTGTTAAGACATAGAAAGTTCCTGACCATTTCACTGATGATAATACTCCCTCTGTAGAGGGTGGTGCAGCAGTTAGTGCGAAAGGAACAAGACCTGGCCAAACCCCTTCTCACAACACTTTCCAGGTCCTTTCCGGTTTAGGTGAAGTAGATGCCAAGTTAAACGGTTTGGAACAAGATACTTGCCTTGAGGGTAAGGATCCTGTTACTATACCGTCTAAGGTGGACCTGTTTACTGAAACTGAGGGCCCTGAGTCTGGAAATACCAGCCAGAACAATATTCTGCCTCCTGTGGTTGGTCCCACTGAGGTTTTCAATTCTTCTAACCTAGTTGGTGTTTGTGTTTTGCCTATAGGTAATCTAAACCCTTTTGATAAAATGTCACAGCCCAAAGCAATTCTCCCCGAAGTGATTGTACCCCCCCCGGTATGATGAGGATTGTGTGGGATTCCAAAATGGAGAAACAGTTGAACTGACTGATTCTTCTGCAGGGTATTTTAAGGGGGGAGAGGACTATTACTCTGATAAATGTACCTGCTCTAAACATTCCATACACGAACAATCTCTTTCTGACAATTTCAAAGATTTTATACCTATGGGAAATGAAATTTTACCTTTTGTGGGAAAAGAAAAATTCCCACTCGTTATGCCCCGTCTCCTAAAACGGACAGACGCAGAAAACCCAAAAATGCTCATCAAATCTCAAATATTTAAAAAAAAAAAAAGGACTACGAGTGGAGCTATCCATAATTATTAGTACACTTTTTTGGAATATTCGAGGTATTGGGAAAAAACCGGCCCAAAATAAACTTAGAATGTTAAAAAGAAAACATAAGTTTAACATTTTGGCTCTTATTGAACCAAAATTTGACTTAGATGTCAATTTTTTCCTTAGTCGTTTTGTTTTTTCTAGCGTCTGTGCCAATGTTAGTAACCACATCTGGCTTTTCACTGAACCTGATGCTCAGGTCAAGATTTTAAAAATACAGAGCAGATGTTACATGTTGAAGTTTCTTGCAATTCCCTCCCCAGTTCTTTCTTCTTAACCGTGGTTTATGGTAGAAACACTAAAATTAAGACAAGGGACCTGTGGGATGATCTTCTCTCGGTTAGTCAAAGCCAGACTCCTTGGATGGTTGGGGAGATTTCAACATTATCCTCCAACCTGAAGAGAAAAAAGGAGGGGCCGCCCCAATTCAATCAGAAATGGAAGATTTCAATGACTCTTTATTGAATTGCAACCTGACTGATGGTGGATTCGCGGGCACCCGTTACACCTGGTATAGTGACGGAGTGTGGCAAAGACTGGATCGGATCTTGATCTCCCATGATTGCTTTAATATTTTTCCTTTTTTGTACATTAGGCATCTTCCTAAGTATAGGTCTGACCATAACTCCCTGTTATGTCAATTTAGTCAAAATATCTCTAGACTGAAAGCCTCTTTTAGATTCCTATTAACAAGACTTAATCAAGAAGTAAAGGCTTAATCGGAGCTATTATATCCAATCTTTGATACAAGACGACTTAACCAAGAAGTAAAAGATTAATCAGAGCTGTTATAGCCAATTCTGTGTATAAAAGGCTCGAATCTAATCAATAAACCCGAATTTTCATAGAGTTCTGACTCGAATGCATGTAATGTGGTCTTATCTCCTCTTAACAAGACTTAATCAAGAAGTAAAGGCTTAATCAGAGCTATTATAGCGAATCCTTGCTACAACAAGACTTAATCAAGAAAAAAAATTAATCGGAGCTGTTATAGACAATTCTGAGTACAAAGGCTCGAATCTAATCAATAAACCCGAGTTTTCATAGAGTTCCAACTCGAATGTATGTCGTGGTCTTATCTCCTATTAACAAGACTTAATCAAGAAGTAAAGACTTAATCAGAGCTATTATATCCAATCCTTTATGCAAGAAGACTTAATCAAGAAGTAAAAGATTAATTGGAGTTGTTATAGCTAATTTTGAGTACGATTTACACATATTGAGGGTGCGATTTACACACACCAGGCGTCTTCTTCATGCCCTCGGCAACCCTCACCGCCCGGCCTGCTTCTCCATCTTTCCTTCCCGTAAAGTGACTGCCGCCACTATGTCTGACGTCTACACCACCTACGACTTTCTTTTTAATTCTTTATGCAACATACACCCATGGCTGCGCAAGTTTGTGCCTAGGGTTTTTCCGCCATCAACGGCGGAGTTCTCACCTGCGACGGCGCCTGAGCATTTCTCTACCTCGCCATCCCTTCACCAGAAGAGATAGTCCGATTCTCTGCCCTTTGCGACGAATTTCCCTGGCTCCAAATCGCTTATAAACTCGACGGTCTCCAACATAGCAGCCTCCATGCTCGCAGATGTCCCTTACATGCTGGATGGTACAGCCACAAATCCTCCTATACCCATCACTCGGACGGCTATCAACCCACCCACTAGAGTTCTGACTCATCACGATGACACCCGGATTACCATGGCGGATTGCTTGTCTCCTCCAGCTCGGGGCTCTTCCGCTAGGGTTTCCCAGGCTACGGTTTCCCCCACCAATGATCGCCTCGGTGCTGCCTTGATCTCCTCTCCTACATCATCTCAAATCACCGAAGCCTTGTCTCAGCATCCTTGGCTACACCATCTCATCTCTGCCTTCATCTCTGCAGCGTCTCCGGATGTCGTATGCCATGTTAATGACTCGCCATCATCAGGTAGTATTACTCTGCATGTCGTTCCTTCCATGATTTCTCAATCGTCTGACATTAATTTTGTTTCTCATTCTGCTACGAATAATGTTCAATCTCAACACGTTCCTAACTTCCATGCTGTTTCTGGTGCCAAAGTTCAAACTGCCACTCATGACCTTGTTAAAAATGCGGCTTTGCATGTCCCATTTTCTAACACCCCCATGCATCATCACGAGGCCCCTGTGCCTACTACATAAGACACACCTGTTGTGTCGGCATTTAATGATATGAATTCTCGCTTGTGATGCGAATTCGCTATCGATCTGCGGAAGGCTTTTGACGAGCGAAAGTTATTGGCGAAGCGCCGAATCGGTAACAACAGTTCGCTACAGCGCTAACACGGGCTAGCAGCACGCACTCGCGACAGGAAAGGATGACGGCAACTCGATACAACAACAGGACAGAAACTTGGCCAAATGTAAAAGACTTGATGCGGGCCACTTTCAACAAGAATAAATAAACAAAGACGCTTTGGACGGATACGGATTCAACAGGAAACAAGTTCACAGAATCAAACAATATGCGAACTACTGAACAAGTAGGAAACTGTATCGAAAAAACAAATAGAATTTCGTAACAGGACAGAAACAGTTGTTTTATCGAATTAGACCTATAATTCGACAAAGTGATTTCTTCTCAAGACCTATTGAGAATCAATCGGATTAATACTCGAAACGCGTCGAATAGAAATCAAGTTTTGATGAAAAGCATTTACCAAGGAAAACACAAAGTGTGTTCTTAAATTTTCAACATTCAATAATCCCTTCATTACAACTCTACTGCCACTATTTATAGGCAAAAGCAGCCTGACAAGATAAATTAAACTAATACAAGCTGAGCTTAAAATAAGAAAAGATAATAAAAAAGGTTCCTCATGTCACTTGTTGACAAAAGTAAAAGCTGGGCCTTGTCTCCAAGTTGAAAGTTGACAGTCGCCTTTTGCCAAGAATCCTGCTGCTTTTGTAAGAAGATGCTGAACATTCTTTTATTGTTTAGTTGCCACTTGAACCTCTTCCCCTCCCCAAGATGCAAGTTGTCTTTTGTTTAAGTTACTCCAATTCCAATTATCAAGGTAACTCCGTGCTTCGTTTCAGTTCTCTCGCCCAAGTACGTTGGAGTATGGTCGAGATGTTTTACGTCGATTCTTACTTCGTCTTCTTTGCTTGGAGTAGTTGGTTTCGTATCATCCCCTCCTTCTTTAAAAGTAATTGTCCTCAATTCCCCAATTCCATCGTCGTTAAGGTAAGGAGATAGATCGCCTATATTGAAAGTAGCATGCACTCCATAATCACCCGGAAGTTCTAACTTGTAAGCATTGTCATTCACCTTCACAATTATTTCAAATGGTCCCTTAGTTCGTGGCATTAACTTGTTCTTACGCTTACTCGGGAATCTTTCCTTCCTCAAATGCAACCAAACTAAATCCCCGACATCGAACACTCATGGTTTCCTTTGTTTGTTTGATTTTCTTTTGTACGCCTCATTTATCTCCTTGATTCGTTCCCGCACCTGTTCGTGTAATTTCATCATTGATTTCAGCTTTGACTCCGCATCCTTATGCACCAATTCGTCATTCGGTAGTGGAATTAAGTCTAGCAGTATGTAAGGATTTAGGCCGTAAACTACTTCGAATGGAGAATGCGCTGTGGCATGAGTAGGAGATCGATTATAAGCAAACTCCGCATGTGCCGATTTGGATCCTGGGCCCTTTAGTGTTTTGCTCACCAAGCCTCGCAACAGCGTTCCCAGTGTTCGATTAGTCACTTCAGTTTGTCCGTCTATTTGAGGATGATGCGAAGTACTAAACAAACGCTTGGTTCCCACCTTCCTCCACAATGTGTTCCAAAAGTAGCTCAGAAACTTCGAGTCCCGGTCCGAAACAATAGTTTTCGGAACTCCATGTAATCGCACCACCTCTCGGAAGTACAAGTCAGCAACATTACTCGCATCATCGGTTTTGTGACAAGGAACAAAATGAGCCATTTTTGAAAAACGATCGACAACCACCATAATCGCATCCTTACCTCGTTGGGTTCGAGGCAAAGCCACAATGCAATCCATTGAGACATCTTCCCATGGCCTCTCCGAAATCGGTAAAGGTGTGTATATTCCTGGTTTGAACGAACTCTTCGTAATATGGCATGTCACACACTTACTGATTATATTATGGACATCCCTCTGCATTCTTGGCTAATAAAAATGTTCTTTATGCACATCCAATGTCTTGGCCGAACCAAAGTGGCCAGCCAAACCCCCTCCGTGAGCCTCTCGAACCAGCAATTCTCGAATCGTGTGCCTGGGTAGGCAAAGACAATTCCCTTTAAAAAGGAAGCCTTCCTGTATCGAAAAATATCCCATCGGGCCATATTTGCAAAGGGCAAAGGTCTCGCCAAAATCCGCGTCACCGTCGTAATACTCCTTTACTATCTCGAATCCAAGCAAACGAACGTCAAGAGTAGAGAGCAAGGCATAACACCTAGACAATGCATCTGCTACAACATTGTCCTTTCCATCTTTATACTTTGATGAGAAGTGAAATGATTGTAAAAATTCCACCCACTTCGCATGCCTGGGACTCAACTTGTGTTGCCCGTTAATATACTTCAATGATTCATGGTCCGAGTGTATGATAAAATGCTTTGGCCGAAGATAGTGACTCCAATGATCTAGATCCCTCACAATAGCATAAAACTCCTTGTCATACGTACAATAATTGAGACGAGCACTGTTTAACTTTTCTGAAAAATAAGCGATAGGCCGCTTTCCTTGAATGAGAACTGCCCCAATGCCAACTCCACTAGCATCACATTCTACCTCGAACGGTTGCGAAAAATCGGGTAGTGCTAAGATTGGTGCTTCGCACAACTTTGCCTTCAAATTTGTGAACGCCTCCTGAGCAGCCCGGCTCTAATTAAACGTGCCCTTCTTTAAACATTCAGTTATCGGACTCGTTATGGTGCTGAAATCTTGAATAAAGCTCCGATAAAAAAAGGCAAGACCATGGAACGATCTAACTTCAGTTACGGTTTTAGGAGTAGGCCACGACTTAATAGCTTCAATTTTCCCCTGATCAACCGACACTCCATCCTTCGAAACAACATAGCCAAGAAAAGTTATAATCTTAACGAGAAACGCACACTTTTCTTTCTTTCCATACAGCCTCTGAGACCTAAGAGTCTCGAATACTTGCCGTAGATGTCCGAGATGCTCCTCCACCGATCGACTATAAACCAAAATATCATCCAAATAAACGACCACAAATCTGCCCAAAAATGTCTTAAGTACTTCGTTCATTAAACGCATGAAAGTACTCGGGGCATTCGTAAGTCCAAACGGCATGACGGTCCACTCATACAACCCATGCTTAGTTTTGAAAGCCGTCTTCCATTCATCTCCCTCCCGCATACGAATCTGGTGATAGCCACTTCGCAAATCAATTTTTGAGAAGACCACCGAGCCATGTAGCTCGTCCAACATATCATCAAGTCTTGGCATCGGGAATCGATACTTGATTGTTATGTTATTTAAGGCCCGGATATCGATACACATCCGCCAAGATCCATCCTTCTTAGGAACAAGTAGGACCGGAACCGCACATGGACTTAAACTTTCTCGAACATACCCGTGGTTCATTAGTTCCTCAATCTGCTTCTGAAGTTCCTTCGTTTCCTCGGGATTACACCTATAGGTAGCTTTATTGAGAAGAGGTGCACCTTGTATAAGGTCGATTTGATGCTCAATTCCACGAATTGGCGGCAAACCCGACGGTAATTCTTCAGTAGAGGCTGTATATTTATACTGCCTGGATTAGGGTTAGGGTTAATTTGCTGGACTTAATTAATATTCTGGGTCAGCACAAACTATTGGGCAAATGGTAAAAATAATAATAATAATGCTAATAATAATAATTATTATAAAATTTAATAATAACAGTTGTAATAATATTAATAACGTCGTTAATAATACTAATATCGAGTGTAATATAAATGATGATATAGAAATAATGAAGATAAAAATATTAATATTGTTAATATTAATATTGTTCCTATTATAAATATTATTATTATTAATAATAATAATACCTATAATTATCATACTAAAAAAATGACTAATATTAAATGTTCTGAAATTAACTTGAGAAATTTACTCGGGCTTAGAACATATGAGGTATCATAAAAATGTCTGATCTTATGAAATGATATTACATGAAGTTGACTTGTACGTGCAGTGAAAGTAATTGTACAATAATTACTCACTCTGTAATGAAATGAGATTAAATGAAATAAATGCATTATTAATATTGTCAGTAGTAAATGACTACTAGAATATAACTGACAAAATGATTCGGGCTAGGACTTGTGATATGTCGAAATAAATGTTCATGATTCCCTAAATGAAATTAAATAACATGAAATGCATTATAATATTATTATAATTAATAATATTACATTATAAGAATGATGGGCAATACATCCTACCTCTCTTAGAAAAATTTTCGTCCTCGAAAATAAATGGTATACTTCGATTGAAGAAATTCGGATAACGAGCTTGAAGTTCCTCTTCGCGCTCCCAAGTGGCTTCATCCTTGCTGTGGTTACGCCATTGGATCTTGACAAACACCTTCTCTTTGTTCCTCAATTGCCGGACTGATCGGTCGAGAATGAGTTCTGGTTATTCTTCATAGGTAAGGTCTTTGTTCAGCTCTACGGCGGTATAGTTGATGATGTGGCTGTGATCGTGCACATACTTTCTCAACAACAATACGTGGAAAACGCGTTGTGCAATGTACCAATGCTCGGGGTAAAGCCAAACGGTAAGCTAACTCTCCAATCCGCTCAAGGATTTCGAACAGTCCAATATACCTTGGTCTCAACTTGCTCCTTGGACCAAAACGAACAATTCCCTTGGTAGGAGATACCTTCAGGAATACCTTGTTTCCAACACAGAATTCGAGATCCTTCCTACGCTTGTCGGCGTAAGACTTCTGACGATCCTGTGCTATCTTGATCCTCTCACGAATATTATCCACCATGCCAACTGTCTGCTCGATCATCTCGGGACCCAAAATCCTCCTTTCACCTACCTCATCCCAATACAGTGGTGATCAACACTTCCTACCGTATAGGGCTTCCTATGGTGCCATACCGATCGTCGACTGGTAACTGTTGTTGTAAGCAAATTCTACTAAAGGCAACAGTCGTTCCCAATTATTTCCCATATCTAGCACACATGCTCGCAACATATCCTTAAGGATCTGGATGGTCCTCTCGGACTGACCATCAGTTTGAGGATGATAAGCCGTACTAAAATTCAACTGCGTTCCCAAAGCTTCTTGCAAACTCTCCCAAAAACGCGACGTGAAATGAGTATCCTTGTCGGATACTATAAAGACTGGCACTCCATGCAACTTAATCATCTCCCTGATATACAGTTGAGCATACTGATCTATTCGAAAGTTCATCTTAACTGGGATAAAATGAGCTGACTTTGTGAGTCGGTCGACAACAACCCAATTAGCGTGGTTTCCCCTTTTCGTTCGAGGCAAATCTACCACAAAGTCCATCGTAATGTGTTCCCATTTCCATTCTGGGATATGAAGTGACTTAAGTAATCCAAAGGGGCGTTGGTGTTCTGCCTTCACTTGCTGGCAAACTATACATTTTCGAACAAAGTCTGCCACATCTCTTTTCAAACCTTCCCACCAAAATGTCCCCTTAAGATCTTGATACATCTTTGCACTCCCAGGGTGTGCTGTATACAGAGTATTATGTGCCTCCTTTAGTATCGCTTCTCTCAACTTAACAACTACACAAATTCTCCCTTCATAATGCATCGTGCCATCATCGGATACGCTGAAACCCTTATCCTCACCTGAAAGAGTACGTTCTTTCATCTTTACCAAGAAGTCGTCCTATCCTTGACCTTCTTTGATTTGTTCCCTCAAGGTTGGTTGTACCACCAAACTAGCCAATAATGGCTCAGCTGGTCTCGATGGTGTAGCCACCTCAAGGTTGATCGTTGCAAATTCCTTGACCAAGTGTTCCTCCTTGGTCAACAAACAAGTCAGATCTCCTCTTGCCTTACGGCTTAGTGCATCAGCAACTACGTTTGCCTTACCGGGGTGGTAATGAATTGTACAATTGTAGTCTTTCACCAACTCAAGCCATCTGCGCTGCCTCATATTCAATTCCTTCTGTGTGAAAATATATTTCAGACTTTTATGGTCTGTATAAATTTCACACTTACCTCCGTAAAGGTAATGTCTCCAAATCTTCAAGGCATGAACTACCACTGCTAATTCCAAACCATGAGTAGGGTAGTTTAGCTCGTGCAGTTTCAACTGTCTCGAAGCATAGGCAACTACTTTGCCCTCTTGCATTAATACACATCCCAAACCTTGCTTGGATGCATCACTATAGATGACGAACTCTTTTGTCGGATCGGGAATCGTCAAAACTGGTGCAGCAGTCAATCTTCGCTTAAGTTCTTGGAAACTCTTTTCGCATTTCACATTCCATAATAAAGCTTCTCCCTTTCGAGTCAATCTAGTCATAGGTGCAGCAATCTTCGAAAATCTCTTGATAAATCTCCGATAATAACAGGTTAATCCCAAAAAGCTTCGAACTTCATTCGCATTACTTGGTACTTTCCAATCATCGATCATTTCAACTTTAATCGGGTTAACCTCAATTCCTTTAGAAGTGACCACATGACCCAAAAATGCAACTCAGTTAAGCCAAAATTCGCACTTGTTGAATTTTGCATACAACCTCTCCTTGCGCAGTATTCCCAATACCGTTCTAAGATGCTGCTCATGATTGACCTTGGTCCTTGAATATACAAGTATGTCATTTATGAACACAATGACAAACTTATCCAAATAAGGTTGAAATACACGGTTCATGAGGTCCATGAATACTGCTGGCGCATTGGTCAAACCAAATGGCATCACTATAAATTCATAGTGTCCATAACGAGTTCGAAATGCGGTCTTCGGGATATCATCACTCTTAATCCTCAGCTGGTGATATCCATATCTCAAATCTATCTTCGAAAATACTCCCGATCCTCCAAGTTGATCGAATAGGTCCTCTATTATAGGAAGTGGATATTTATTCTTTATCGTGAGTCGATTAAGTTCACGATAGTCTATGCACATCCTCAAACTTGCGTCCTTTTTCTTCACAAAGAGCACTGGCGCACCCCATGGCGAAATACTCGGGCGGATAAATCCAGAGTCGAGTAGTTCCTGGAGTTGTACCTTCAGCTCTTGCAACTCCTTAGGCGCCATCCTATAGGGAGCCTTCGATATTGGTGCCGCTCTTGGCACTAAGTCAATTGAAAATTTAACTTGACGATTCGGCGGAACTCCGGGCAAGTCTTTGGGAAAGACATCTGGATACTCCTTGACGATAGGTACATCAGTTACCGTCTTCTCTGAAGTCGTTTTCCCCACTACATTCACCAAGAATCCTTGGTAATCACTCTTCTTCAGCATCTTCACAGCTTTCATGGCAGAAATCACCTTCGGGGTACTGATGTGTCTAACTCTCTCGAATACGGTATTGACATCAACAGATGGACATAAGGTTACCCTCCTTTCGGAGCATTCGACTACAACTTTATGCTTGTCCAACCAATCCATACCCAAAATAACATCAAAATTGCTAAGTTCAACTATGTGCAAGTCAGCTAAGAAGCTATGTTCGTTAATCTCTATCTTCACATTGTTATCTATCGAGTCCACACGCACTACTCCCCCTGCAGGCATGCTAACTAACAAGGATCTAGGGGCTTTACTACTTCTAAAACCAATCATAGTACAAAGCTTCCTCGTCCGTGGAGTCGGCATCCCAATTTGCAGTTGGAATCTCCTCTCGAGCATGTAAATCCAATAGGTGCCCAGCGACAAATTGGAAATCGTCCGCAGCCTCTCGCTCTTCAAGCGATCTCTTGATGGCCCTTTTCCAAAGCCGGAAGATGCAGCAACTCCAGTCTTCGGATAATTTCTCCATCAAGTGCTCTAGCTGGCGGGTGACGGAACCTTGTTTCCCAGATTTTAGCCACTTACTCAGTCTATTAATGACATAGTGTGGCGCATTTTCTGGTAGAATAGGGTCATCCCACCAGTCCTTACGCGCTAGGACTCGCGAGTCAAAAGTAGCTGGGAGCTTCTTACGTGGAGTCATTCTAGGTTTGGCCATTCTAACAGTTCGTTACATACATAAATAATTATATAAGTAAAATGAAATGACATATGCATGATTAATGACTAAAATTCGATACCTCAGGCGGAGTGACGAAGTGGCGAAGCTGAGAGCATACTTTTATATTTTAGCGAGTCTATAAAAAGGTAAAACCCTCTCTGATACCACTATGTAACGCCCCGACTTTCTAGGGTAAATATTGGGGAAAAATAAATAAAAGGTAAATTTTGCGAAAAATAATTTTCTTGAGAATATAAAAATTCTCACCTACAAAGTCGAGTCGCTACAATGTCGTAAAAATTAAATACCTTTAGATAAGGTAACATTTCATAATAATTACTAAGTAAAAATTTTGCGGCGGAAGAATAATCATAATTTATAGAATTCAAGATTTTCCCCAAATGAGTTTCAACATAGTTTGACAAAAAGAAAACATCATTAAAATAAATTCCTTCTCATATGCCCCCTCGGCTCGCTCCTTTGTCTCTCCGGCTCGGTTTAAACTGCGAGATCAATAAAGGTGGGGGTGAGCTTCCTTCAACTCGTGGAAATCACACTGATCACAGTAATATACAATCTCATGGAAAACATAACATGAATAATCTATCATATCTTTCCTCAACATGAATGCATACTCACAATATTACGTACAACATGAATCGAGCACGCATAATACGAATATTGAGGTTGCGCAGGTGCCCCCGCAACAACATGAAACATACACGCAATACCACATATAACGTGAATCGAACACGTATGTGAATACTGGGTTGAGCAGGTGTCCCCACACAACATGAAACATACACGCAATACCACATATACATGAATCAATCACGTTTGTGAATACTGGGTTGAGCAGGTGTCCCCACACAACATGAAACATACACGCAATACCACATATGTGAATATTGAGTTGAGCAGGTGTCCCAACACAACATGATAACCTCTTACGCGAATACAGGTGAGCCTGATTTACGTGTATCATAATTTATAAACATGAATTGAATATCACATATGCAGTCCAATTAAAGCAATTAAAGTGATAGTGAAAATTAAATGATGATGATGATGTCTGACTGAAATGAATGTGCTCGACTCACAGTCCTAAGCCCGTAAATCCTTGACAAAGTCTACATATAATAATAATAATAATTAAAATCCTTACAATTTATTATTTATATAATAAATGATAGGATACGAATATCACTATATAATAATTGAAAATAAATCATAATTGCTAATTAATATTAACCGAAGAGTTAACATTGTTAATGACTGAAATTAAAATGTTTATGCAATAATTCGGATTAATAATTAACATTAATTGGAAGTTAATATTTTAAATATCTCGGTCAAAATTAGGATTAAATTGAAGTTTGAAGTTGAGTGGGGTTAAAATTGTAAGAATTGAGAAGCTGACTGGGTTAAAATCGAAGAATTATAAATCAAAATGGGGTTATATTGAGGTATCTGGGAATCTGGGGCTTAATTTAATTACCCTAAAAAGTCATGGGTATAAAACCCTAAATCTAACCTCAGCCGACATAAACATTTCCCTCCCCTTTACCTCCCCACTCTCTCTCTCTCTCTCTCTCTCTCTCTCTCTCTCTCTCTCTCTCTCTCTCTCTCTCTCTCTCTCTCTCTCTCTCTCTCTCTCTCTCTCTCTCTCTCTCTCCAGAAATTCTCCCTTCTCTCCCGATACTGCTCCTCAAAATCACGTCCGAAACACACACACACACACTAAAATCAAACATACAACGACCAAAGGCACAAACCAGACCCCGCATCTCAGATCCTCTGCACACAATTCACAACCAATCGATCACACACACAACCACGGCGGACGAAAATGAACAAAAGGGGAATCGGCGACGCGACGGAAAATCCCATCATTCGGGTCGGGTCTCGACTGGAAACAGGTAAGCCCCTTCAACGACCAGGGTTCCCGATTCACCGTTCGGGTTGGTCTCAAACCTTATGGGTCGTGGCACTGAGTGAAAGGTAAGGGTATTAGCCTTCCTGAGTTGATTTCGGGTTGGTAAGTTACAATTTGGAGTCCGATTGGACAAATTTGAAGTTTCTTATTGGGGTTTGAAACTGGTTTAGTGGTTTCTTCTGAAATCGGGGTGCATTTGAGTTGAAGGGTTTTTGGCCTGAGAAAACAGTTCTTGATTTGAGTTATGGGTTTCAAAGCTGGGTCAGGAATTTCCAAAGGTGTTCGACTGAGAAGGGATGTAACTTAAGAATCAAGACCAGTCCTAGTGAAATTGAATGAAGAGAGTAGGGAAGAACATGATTTTTGTTTTATAAATTTGATTCTCTGTGTATAAGATTGTAAATTGTAGAAGAAAAGAAATTATGATTTACCTGTATAAGGAGATGATGGTGATTACCGGTGAAGGTTGCTCCGACGGCTGGAAAAACAGAATTGACCAAATTTGTGTATTGTATTTTTTTTATCGATGAAAGATGTTGAACGATTGGAGAATGACGGCTGGGAAGAGGAAGTGTATTCTGTATTGTATTGTGTATTTATACAGTAGAGGCTGTATATTTATACTGCCTGGATTAGGGTTAGGGTTAATTTGCTGGGCTTAATTAATATTCTGGGTCAGCACAAACTATTGGGCAAATGGTAATAATAATAATAATAATGCAGGTGATGTCTTGAACTATGCTTTCCTTGCTTCTAGACTTCAATCTGCTAGCATACAAACTAAGCTTCTCCGACATACCGGTATTGTGACTTCTGGCCCTTCCTTTGATGATGCATTATGTACTTTTAATGCGAAAATGGATATAGACCTTTTGAGTAACCCGAGCGTGATCGCTTCCCCAAAACTCATGAAGAAATTGGCAGATATACATTTCGCACGGGTTACCCAAACGGTTGAATCCACTTTTCGCCTATCTTCTCGACAGTTGGCGTTATGGAATTCACAAAAGGAGGACTACACTTCAGATTGGCTCAGAGTGGTTCCAATATCTGGTTTAGGACAGACTATGAACGCCAGGACTTACCGATGTGTGTTGTGCTATCGGCTAGGTGTTCCCTTATTTTCTTTTCAGATGCCGTGCTCAGCTTGTTCCAAGGTCTTTACTGGGGATATTTATGGGGACCATGCTGTATCGTGCGCGGGTATTATTGGTATTAAACATCGGCATAATGTTGTGCGTGATGTTCTTGTTGACATATGTTCTCGATCCGGGATTTCGGCACGTAAGGAGGTTGATATTGGGCTTATTAGGGAAAAGGACAAGCCCTTACGTCCAGCTGATATGTTACTTTACTCATGGGTTGGTGGGCTTGATGTATGTGTTGATCTGACAGGGTCATCGCCCTTGACATGGCGGCATGGTTGACTTTGTGCCGGGTCGTGCGGTGATTGAAGCCGCACATCGTAAACGCGTCAAGTACGAGGCTAAATGCTCGGATATGGGATATGGGTTTCTCCCCTTTTCATTCTCTTCTTTTGGAGAACTTGAGAAGGATGCGGTGGCCTTACTAAAATGTATCCGAAGATTCTCGGTGACTCAAGACATTGGAGCACGTGCTGCTGCTCATATTTTTAGTAGGGTTAGCGTCGCTATAGCTAGAGGAGTGGGGGCTCAGATTGTTTCTCGGCTCCCCACTAATTTCTTGTAAACCCTATGAATTTCTTCTTATTATTATAAAATAATAATAATAATAATAATAATAATAATAATAATAATTATAAAATTTAATAATAACAGTAGTAATAATATTAATAACGTCGATAATAATACTAATATCGAGTGTAATATAAATAATGATATAGAAATAATGAAGATAAAAATATCAATACTATTAACATTAATATTGTTCCTATTATAAATATTATTATTATTAATAATAATACCTTTAATTATCATACTAAAAAAATGACTAATATTAAATGTTCTGAAATTAACTTGAGAAATTAACTCGGGCTTAGAACATATGAGATATCATAAAAATGTGTGATCTTATTAAATGATATTACATGAAGTTGACTTGTACGTGCAGTGAAAGTAATTGTACAATAATTACTTACTCTGTAATGAAATGAGATTAAATGAAATAAATGCATTATTAATATTGTCAGTAGTAAATGACTACTAGAATATAACTGACAAAATGATTCGGGCTAGGACTTGTGATATGTCGAAATAAATGTTCATGATTCCCTAAATGAAATTAAATAACATGAAATGCATTATAATATTATTATAATTAATAATATTGCATTATAAAAATGACGGGCAATACATCTTACCCCTCTTAGAAAAATTTTCGTCCTCGAAAATAAATGGTATACTTCGATTGAAGAAATTCGGATAACGAGCTTGAAGTTCCTCTTCGCGCTCCCAAGTGGCTTCATCCTTGTTGTGGTTACGCCATTGGATCTTGACAAACACCTTCTCTTTGTTCCTCAATTGCCGGACTGATCGGTCGTGAATCAGTTCTGGTTATTCTTCATAGGTAAGGTCTTTGTTCAGCTCTACGGCGGTATAGTTGATGACGTGGCTGTGATCGTGCACATACTTTCTCAACAACAATACGTGGAAAACGTTGTGCACAGCCGAATGCTCTGGGGGTAAAGCCAAACGGTAAGCTAACTCTCCAATCCGCTCGAGGATTTCGAACAGTCCAATAGACCTTGGTCTCAACTTGCTCCTTGGACCAAAACGAACAATTCCCTTGGTAGGAGATACCTTCAGGAATACCTTGTTGCCAACACAGAATTTGAGATCCTTCCTACTCTTGTCGGCGTAAGACTTCTGACGATCCTGTGCTATCTTGATCCTCTTACGAATCTTATCCACCATGCCAACTGTCTGCTCGATCATCTCAGGACCCAAAATCCTCCTTTCACCTACCTCATCCCAATACAGTGGTGATTAACACTTCCTACCGTATAGGGCTTCATATGGTGCCATACCGATCGTCGACTGGTAACTGTTGTTGTAAGCAAATTCTACTAAAGGCAACAGTCGTTCCCGATTATTTCCCATATCTAGCACACATGCTCGCAATATATCCTTAAGGATCTGGATGATCCTCTCGGACTGACCATCAGTTTGAGGATGATAAGCCGTACTAAAATTCAACTGCGTTCCCAAAGCTTCTTGCAAACTCTCCCAAAAACGCGACGTGATGAGTATCCCTGTCGGATACTATAGAGACTGGCACTCCGTGCAACTTAATCATCTCCCTGATATACAGTTGAGCATACTGATCTATTTGAAAGTTCATCTTAACTGGGATAAAATGAGCTGACTTTGTGAGTCGGTCGACAACAACCCAAATAGCGTGGTTTCCCCTTTTCGTTCGAGGCAAACCTACCACAAAGTCCATCGTAATGTGTTCCCATTTCCATTTTGGGATATGAAGTGACTTAAGTAATCCAAAGGGGCGTTGGTGTTCTGCCTTCACTTGCTGGCAAACTATGCATTTTTGATACGAATCGGTCAACATCATCAAATACAAAAAAGAAGATTATCCGACCAAGCTTGGTTGAGTCGCAGGCATACATAAAATCCTCATGCAAAATACATGGACAAATCACCAATTCTCGCGCGCACGACGACTTCGTAGCAGTTTTAGTATTTTGTCCATAACTTTCTCGTCCGAAATCCGATTCAGGTGATTCAAGTGGCCATGGAAAGCTAAGAAAGAGAGCTACAAATCTTATGAGACCATAGGACCAAATTCGGACTCATTGGATCCCAGAAATGACAAAACCGACAGCATCATATTTGGTCCAAGATCATGAAGATATTTTCTCTTCCCCACCATAATAAAAATCGGCCCTAGCATAAAGATTTGATGAAGACTTTCATCAAATGTCTCTTTCATGTCATTATCCTTCATGTCCTAATCACCATGATAATTCCAAAAAGACTTGATATCATATCACCACAAAATCCTCATGACATGCTTGAAAGGGACCTTATTTGTCTTCATATCTTTCACAAGATAATGAAGATATTTTCCTTCCCCACTTCACTACAAAATCGGCCCATACTTAAGATTTGAAGAAGACTTTCATCCTTCATGTCATTTTCCCTCAAGTCATAATCACCATAATAATTCCAAAGGAGTGATATCATATCTTCACAAAAATCTCCCTAAATCACTACTTGAGGAATCGGAATTGAAGATTACATTTGGTGAAGATCTTCTTCATGTCACCATCAAGTCCAAGATTGCTTCATGTCTTAATCACATAATAAAACCAAGATACTTGGTATCTCATCTTTAGATTTTTAGAAATGGAAGTTGCTAGGAAGCTTCATTTTCTTGTTTTTGTTGTATTTTCTTAAAGTTGGAAACTACTATATATAGTAGTACTTGATTGTATTTGTAATAATCTTGAATCTTGAAATTTATAAAACATTGTATTTCTCTTGAAATATACGTTGAACGAGTTCAACAAAACCTTGGTTATTATTTCGACGCGTCTCGAGATTTTAACTTGATCAATTCTCAATAGGTCTTGGGAAGAGATTACTTTTATCGAGTTATAGGTCTAGTTCGATAAAACACATCCAAATCCGTATACACTACTACCTCACGGCCGAAATCTATTTAAGTTCGGCCACCCCTTGTATTTTCGAGTGACACTTTGATAATCGTCAAGACATAATAATCTTCCGTTGTATTTCATACGCATTACGTACGTAATTCGTATCATCTTCTTGTTCGATATTTTTTATTGTTATATCCGATATTATTCACATACAAAATACATCCGAAAAACTCCATATTCGTAAAAGCCTTCCGCTATCATACACTTACATATACTCCGACCGATACGTATCCACCTCTCCCCGGATAATTCGTATCATAAGTGGTATCGGAGCCCAAGGTCATCTCCTTGGGCGATCAACTATATTCACCGATTTTTTTTTTTTTTTGTTGAAACCTTCTTGGGTTGTTCTTCACGGTTAGAAGAATTTTCGCATAACATTTGCAGATTAGCGCAGTCGGAAGAAAACAAAGTTTCCCGTAGATTCGACCGTTGGATCATCACGAAATTTTGACAAAGGTAAGCCAACTCATTGAACTACAGTCTGAACGGTGGAGATCAGATTCTTTGATCATCTTCTTGGTTCATTCTTCACGGATTTCTTGGGAAAATTTTCTGTCCGATTTCTTGTCAAAGAACTATCTCTTGATTCTTGTTATGGATTTCTCCGAGCTCGATTTCTTGATGACACTCCGTGACGCACTAAACGGCTTACCGGAGCAACGTATGCAAGAAAGACGCAGAGACGATGCCAACGATATTGATTTCTTGGCCAAATTCGCGACATCTAGGAATTTCACGGAGATAGTAATCGGATGCGTGCATAGATTGGCTCCATGCTTGTGAGGAGCACTCGGACTTCAAGGCTGCCCGATCAACCGCCGCGTTTATTTGGTGACAAAGCGCCTCCGCGGTAGCGCCTTACAGTGGCAAAAATTGAAACAGTCTCGTTCACAACAACGTAAGCCTAAAATTACAGTTGGCAAAAATTGGAAAATATTTCAAGCGAAGGTTCAAAGCCACATCTTACCACCAGTCGTTGTTTCCCCACCACCAATCCTTCGTCGCCCCGCCGCCAACCTTTGATCAAAGATTTTTTTTTCATCGAAGAATTTCCAGCGAAGTTTTTTTTGATGAAGACGATGTCCCTACCACCATTTTCAATGAAGTAGACGAGACAGAGTTTTCAACGGAGCAATTCAACGAAGAAGATGAGTTGAGCCGTGTCTCCCTAGTCGACGAACCTAGATCTTGCTACTTTGATCATGGGCCAGTTGGTTGTGTTGGCCAAATTGACCAAAACGTACCAAATTATTTTAGTAACGCGAAACAAGATCACGGCCTTATGCTTTCTGAAACGGCTAATATTGAAAATGAACTCTTTGTCACTGACGACTTTGATATGACGAATTTCTGCGGCATTTTTGATGACAAAGAAGGCGATGGTTGAGTCAGTGCCCTATCGGAGCAAAGTTGGTCGTATGACTTTGTTGCGATGCAAACGAGCCTAGTGGATTAATTTTTGATGAGACATTATTGGAGGAGCCCAACAATATTGAAGCGGAGTGTTGGTTAGATTATGACGGACCTTGACATTTGATGAGGAACCAATTGATGAAGAGGAATCCGTAATAAATCCTATGGTTCCCACCGTAATAAATTCTGTGTTTTCCATTTTGATGATGAACCCGAGAAATCGGTGTTTCCAGTGCGGAGGAGGAACCCGATGTGGAGATAACCGTGCGTCCCATTTCAGATATCCACTCATGTCATGATATCTGTATTACCTGGCGAAGTAATTATTATTATTTTATTAATAATGATAGTTATTTTGTTAGTGATTCTCGAGAGGGCCCCACTACCTATCGTCTCAAGATTTTGGGTCATGTACGTACTGCGGACATCTTCGAGATCAAATACTTAGAGACTTTAGTCAATTATCTTGGTGACAAAGGGAGTTCGGAATTGAGGACAATTCCCTTTAAAGAGAGAGGGTATGATACGAATCGGTCAACATCATCAAATACAAAAAAGAAGATTATCCGACCAAGCTTGGTTGAGTCGCAGGCATACATAAAATCCTCATGCAAAATACATGGACAAATCACCAATTCTCGCGCGCACGACGACTTCGTAGCAGTTTTAGTATTTTGTCCATAACTTTCTCGTCCGAAATCCGATTCAGGTGATTCAAGTGGCCATGGAAAGCTAAGAAAGAGAGCTACAAATCTTATGAGACCATAGGACCAAATTCGGACTCATTGGATCCCAGAAATGACAAAACCGACAGCATCATATTTGGTCCAAGATCATGAAGATATTTTCTCTTCCCCACCATAATAAAAATCGGCCCTAGCATAAAGATTTGATGAAGACTTTAATCAAATGTCTCTTTCATGTCATTATCCTTCATGTCCTAATCACCATGATAATTCCAAAAAGACTTGATATCATATCACCACAAAATCCTCATGACATGCTTGAAAGGGACCTTATTTGTCTTCATATCTTTCACAAGATAATGAAGATATTTTCCTTCCCCACTTCACTACAAAATCGGCCCATACTTAAGATTTGAAGAAGACTTTCATCCTTCATGTCATTTTCCCTCAAGTCATAATCACCATAATAATTCCAAAGGAGTGATATCATATCTTCACAAAAATCTCCCTAAATCACTACTTGAGGAATCGGCCGAATTGAAGATTACATTTGGTGAAGATCTTCTTCATGTCACCATCAAGTCCAAGATTGCTTCATGTCTTAATCACATAATAAAACCAAGATACTTGGTATCTCATCTTTAGATTTTCGGCCGAAATGGAAGTTGCTAGGAAGCTTCATTTTCTTGTTTTTGTTGTATTTTCTTAAAGTTGGAAACTACTATATATAGTAGTACTTGATTGTATTTGTAATAATCTTGAATCTTGAAATTTATAAAACATTGTATTTCTCTTGAAATATACATTGAACGAGTTCAACAAAACCTTGGTTATTATTTCGACGCGTCTCGAGATTTTAACTTGATCAATTCTCAATAGGTCTTGGGAAGAGATTACTTTTATCGAGTTATAGGTCTAGTTCGATAAAACACATCCAAATCCGTATACACTACTACCTCACGGCCGAAATCCATTTAAGTTCGGCCACCCCTTGTATTTTCGAGTGACACTTTGATAATCGTCAAGACATAATAATCTTCCGTTGTATTTCATACGCATTACGTACGTAATTCGTATCATCTTCTTGTTCGATATTTTTTATTGTTATATCCGATATTATTCACATACAAAATACATCCGAAAAACTCCATATTCGTAAAAGCCTTCCGCTATCATACACTTACATATACTCCGACCGATACGTATCCACCTCTCCCCGGATAATTCGTATCAATTTTCGAACAAAGTCTGCCACATCTCTTTTTAAACCTTCCCACCAAAATGTCCCCTTAAGATCTTGATACATCTTTGTACTCCCAGGGTGTGGTGTATACGGAGTATTATGTGCCTCCTTTAGTATCGCTTCTCTCAACTTAACAACATTGGGCACACAAATTCTCCCTTCATAATGCATCGTGCCATCATCGGATACGCTGAAACCCTTATCCTCACCTGAAAGAGTAAGTTCTTTCATCTTGACCAAGAAGTCGTCCTGTCCTTGACCTTTTTTGATTTGTTCCCTCAAGATTGGTTGTACCACCAAACTAGCCAATAATGACTCAGCTGGTCTCGATGGTGTAGCCACCTCAAGGTTCATCCTTGCAAATTCCTTGACCAAGTGTTCCTCCTTGGTCAACAAACAAGTCAGATCTCCTCTTGCCTTACGGCTTAGTGCATCAGCAACTACGTTTACCTTACCGGGGTGGTAATGAATTGTACAATTGTAGTCTTTGACCAACTCAAGCCATCTGCATTTGCCTCACATTCAATTCCTTACGTGTGAAAATATATTTGGACTTTTGTGGTCTGTATAAATTTCACACTTACCTCCGTAAAGGTAATGTCTCCAAATCTTCAAGGCATGAACTACCGCTGCTAATTCCAAATCATGAGTAGGGTAGTTTAGCTCGTGCGGTTTCAACTGTCTCGAAGAATAGGCAACTACTTTGCCCTCTTGCATTAATACACATCCCAAACCTTGCTTGGACGCATCACTATAGATGACGAACTCTTTCGTCGGATCGGGAATCATCAAAACTGGTGCAGCTACATTTGCTTTGCCTGGATGATAAAGAATCTCCAAGTCATAGTCCTTAATTAGTTACAACCATATCCTTTGCCGCATGTTCAACTCTTTCTAACTGAAGATGTATTTGAGACTCTTGTGATCCGTAAAGATTTGACAGTGAGTCCCGTACATGTAGTGTCTCCAGATTTTCAAAGCAATAACTACCGCTGCCACTCCAAATCATGTGTTGGGTAATTTACTTCATAAGGTTTCAGCTGTCGTGACGCATAGGAGATCACTTTCTCATTTTGCATCAATACATACCCGAGACCTTGGTTCAAAGCGTCACTGCAAACTATGAATCCTCCAGTTCCCTGTGGGAGTGCTAAAATCGGTGCCGTCGTCAACCTCTTCTTCAATTCATCAAAGCTAGTCTGGCACATCTTGTTCCATTCAAACTTTTAAGTTTTCTGCAGTATTCGAGTTAGTGAGTAGTTAATTTTGGAAAACCCTTCCACAAACCGATGATAATACCCAGCAAGTCCTAAGAAACTCTGGACTTCTTTCACGTTCTTAGGAGACTTCCAATCCATAACTGCTTCGATGTTCTGGGGATCTACTCAGACTCCTTCTGCTGATACCACATGATACGAATTATCCCGAAGAGGTGGATACGTATCGGTCAGAGTGTGCGTAGGAATATCGTAGCGGAAGGCTTTTTACGATTAAGTTGTTTTAGGATGTATTTTGTGGGAGTAATATCGAATATGACGATGAAAATTCGAACAAATGAAAAATGGAAGTAATATCGGGAAAAAGTGATAATATCGATCAAGAAGACTTGAACGATCAAGAACAAGGGTTTATCGAATTAGACCTATAACTCGATAAGGTGATTTCTTCCCAAGACCTATTGAGAATCAATCGGATTAATATTCGAAAACGCGTCGAATAAAAATCAAGGTTCGATGAAAATCATTCATCAAGAATAGAAAACACAATGTGTATTCTTATACTTCAACATTCATAATCCAATATATCTAATACAAGGCTAAGTGAAGACTACTTATAGGAGTGAAGTCTTCAACTTAAGGAATCAAACAAAAAAATAAAATAATTTAAAGATTTATAAAATCTTTGAATAATCAAAACAAATCAAATAAAATAATAAAAAGAAACATACATCATAAAACATGGGAACACAATCCCTAAAAGAGTAAAGAAAGGAAAAGAGAAGACAAAACACACAAAAATCAACAATAAAAAAAAGGTGGCTGACTGCCGGACACGGGCCGTGTCGCTTGACACGGCCGCAGCGCGCATCTGGCCGGCAGTGACTCGACCGTGTCCGACTGACACGGTCGCGGCGCGACAGGGACGTCCGACAGCGACTCGTCCGACAGTGACTCGTCACGGGCGCGGCGCTGACAAGGACGTTCGGCGTGGGCCCGATCGTGTCCTGGAACACAGTCGGGTCGTCTAGGCAGTCGGTTTTGGCTTATCCGGAAGAGTTCGACTCGACCGTGCCAGACAACACAGTCGAGTCCTGTGGGCAGTGACTTTTGCATTTCCGGACGAGTGCGGCACGGGCCGTTTCGGACGACACAGTCGGGTTCGGCCGGCAGTGCTCGGCATTTTCCGGCAGGTGCGATATTTTCCGGCAGGCTCGACATTTTCCGGCAGGCGACGACATTTTCCGGCAGGTTGTGTCATTTTCCGGCTTGTATCCGTTTTCTCGCCTAAAAATGTTGCCGTACGTGCATGACGCGTTGTAAGGTCATTTACGTCGATCCTTGCTTCGGTTTCTTTATTCGTACTATTCAATTCCGTATCATCCCCTCCTCCTTTAAAGGGAATTGTCCTCAATTCTGAACTTCCTCCGTCATCAAGATAATTAATTAAAGCCTCTAAGTACTTGATCTCGAAAATGTCCGCAGTACGTACATGACCCAAAATCTTGAGACGATAGGTAGTGGGGGCCCCTCGAGAATCACCAACAAAATAACTATCATTATTAATAAAATAATAATAATTACTCCGCCAGGTAATACCGATATCATGAAATGAGTGGACATCTGAAATGGGGCCTTGCGGTTAATTTCACATCGGGCTCATCCTCCAGAATTGGAAACACTGATAATTCCACATCGGGTTCATCATCAAGAATGGGAAACACATGATTTATTACGAATTCCTCTTTATCAACTGGTTCCTCATCAAATGCTGGCGGTCTGTCATAATCTGACCAACTCTCCGTTTCAATATTGTTGGGCTCCTCCAATAATGGCCCATCACAAAATATTTTACTAACCTTAATTTGGTAATCATCCAAGACAATAAGTCTATCACCAGAAACTGAGTCGATATGAAATTTAGGCCCAAAATTGTCGTTTTCTTCTAACCGATCAATTTTAGTACCAAGCTCAATTTTGTCTTCCACAACTTTAAAAGGCCCGACTTGTGTCAAATGTTCATCTGACCATAATTCACTTGGCTCATCAATCCCGTTTTGGTCAATTTGACCAACGCAATTAATTGGCCCATGTTCATAATAGCAAGATCCAAGTTCGTTAATTATGGAAACATGGCTCAACCCACTTTCTTCGTTGTATTGCGGCGTTGAAACCTCTGTCTCGTCTACTTCGTCGAAAACGGTGGTAGGGACATCGTCTTTATCGAAAAATGGCCTTGCTGGAAATTCTTCGATGGGGATAAACCTTAGATCGAAGGTCGGTGGCGGGGCGTCGAAGGATTGGTGGTAAGATGGGGATTTGAACCTTCGATTGAAATATTTTTTGAATTTAAGCCAATCTTGGATTTTAGGCTTACGTTGTTGTGAACGGGACTGTTTCAATTTTTGCCACCAGACGGCGGCGCTACCGCGGAGGCACCTTGCCACCAACGAAACGCGGCAGTTGATCGGGGCAGCCTTGAAGTCCGAGTGCTCCTCACATGCATGGAGCCAATCTATGCACGCATCTGGATTACAATATCCGTGAAACTCCGGTATGCTGCGGAATTTGGCCAAGAAATCAATATCTTTGGCGTCGTCTCTGCGTCTTGCTTGCATACGTTGCTCCGGTAAGCAGTTTAGTGTGTCACGGAGTTTCATCAAGAAATCGAGATCGGAGAAATCCATAAAAAGAGTCAAGAGATAGTTCTTCACAAGAAATCGTTGAAGAAATCGCCCAGGAGATGACCCTGGGCTCCGATACCACCTATGATACGAATTATCCCGAAGAGGTGGATACGTATCGGTCAGAGTGTGCGTAGGAATATCGTAGCGGAAGGCTTTTTACGATTAAGTTGTTTTAGGATGTATTTTGTGGGAGTAATATCGAATATGACGATGAAAATTCGAACAAATGAAAAATGGAAGTAATATCGGGAAAAAGTGATAATATCGATCAAGAAGACTTGAACGATCAAGAACAAGGGTTTATCGAATTAGACCTATAACTCGATAAGGTGATTTCTTCCCAAGACCTATTGAGAATCAATCGGATTAATATTCGAAAACGCGTCGAATAAAAATCAAGGTTCGATGAAAATCATTCACCAAGAATAGAAAACACAATGTGTATTCTTATACTTCAACATTCATAATCCAATATATCTAATACAAGGATAAGTGAAGACTACTTATAGGAGTGAAGTCTTCAACTTAAGGAATCAAACAAAAAAATAAAATAATTCAAAGATTTATAAAATCTTTGAATAATCAAAACAAATCAAATAAAATAAGAAAAAGAAACATACATCATAAAACATGGGAACACAATCCCTAAAAGAGTAAAGAAAGGAAAAGAGAAGACAAAACACACAAAAATCAACAATAAAAAAGGTGGTCGATCCAGGACACGGCCGTGTCGCTTGACACGGCCATGGCGCGTATCGGCGGCGGTGACTCGACGGTGTCCGGCCCGGCCGCGGTCGCGGCGGCTGAGGACGTCCGACAGCGACTCGTCCGATAGTGACTCGGCACGGGCGCGGCGCTGACAAGGATGTTCGGCGTGGGCCCGATCGTGTCCTGGAACACGGTCGGGTCGTCTGGGCAGTCGGTTTTGGCTTATCCGGAAGAGTTCGACTCGACCATGCCAGACAACACGGTCGAGTCCTGTGGGCAGTGACTTTTGCATTTCCGGACGAGTGTGGCACGAGCCGTGTCGGACGACACGGTCGGGTCCGGCCGGCAGTGCTCGGCATTTCCCGGCAGGTGCGATACTTTCCGGCAGGTGACGACATTTTCCGGCAGGTTGTGTCATTTTCCAGCTTGTGTCCATTTTCTCGCCTAAAAATGTTGTCGTACGTGCATGACGCGTTGTAAGGTCATTTACGTCGATCCTTGCTTCGGTTTCTTTATTCGGACTATTCAATTCCGTATCACCACATGACCGATTCTCGAGTTTTCTGGAGTAATTGTGTGAGTGGTCTAGCAATCTTAGAGAATCCTTCGAAGAATCTATGATAATAACCCGCAAGTCCTAGGAAACTCCTTACTTCTTTCACGTTCTTAGGCGGTTCCCATGCTAGTACCGCCTCTATCTTTTGAGCGTCTACTAGAATTCCTTCTGCGGATGCGTTAACTGCCAGTCCAGAAAGCAGTATGAGTTACTGGTTCTGACCTGACTAGTCCCTTAGCGCGTGCTACGGCTCAAAGCTAGCGTGCGCTACTGAAGCAAAATTAGCGTGCGGTAGCTTAGTCCTAGCGTGCGCTATTTCTCTAACCCAGAACACTTCCGCAAGGTCTAAACAACACGATTGTGATCCAAACAAGATACGAAACTCTATAACAATATCGACAACATCACCAAGAGTTTGCAGAGCGACGAAATAATAAAAAACGGCAAGGTCAAACAGTCAATAAAAGTACGGGTATTACATTCTCCCCCTCTAAAAAGAAGTTTCGTCCAAAAACATAAGAAATAAAAAGCTCTGGGTACTCCGACTGCATCTTCTCTTCCGTTTCCCAAGTCGCCTCCTCGACTCCATGTCTCGACCATTGCACTTTAACCAGTGGAATGGTCTTATGCCGAAGTTGTTTCTCGCGACGCTCAAGGATCTTCACGGGTCTCTCCGGAAAGGTAATATCCTCGGCTACATCAATCTCACTATAGTCGATAACGTGGCTCGGATCCGGCACGTACTTTCTCAACTGAGACACATGAAAAACACTATGGACGTGACTTAAAGCTGGAGGCAACGCCAAGCAATAAGCTAAATCTCCAACCCTATCCAAGATCTCGAAAGGTACGATATACCTCGGACTAAGTTTCCCCTTTTTCCCAAAGCGGAAAACCCCTCTGGTCGGCGACACCTTGAGTAAAACATGATCCCCCACTTCGAACTCCAAGGGTCGACGATGAGTATCAGCATAAGATTTCTGACGGCTCTGGGCAGTCAGCAATTGATCCCGGATAATAGAAATCTTTTCCTTAGTCTCTATCAACATATCCAATTCCGTTCCAATTAGCTCCGAAGCCTCGTCCCAACATAATGGCGACCTACATCGCCTACCATAAAGTGCCTCGAATGGTGCCATTTTGATTGACGCATGCCAACTGTTATTATAGGCAAACTCGATCAACGGCAAGTGAAGTTCCCAATCATTACTCCAGTCTAAGGTACAAGCTCGCAACATATCTTCCAACGTCTGAATCATCCTCTCTGTCTGACCGTCCGACTCAGTATGAAAGGAAGTGCTCAATCTCAACTCAGTACCCAAAGCCTGATGAACGGCCTGCTAAAATGCGATATGAAACGACCGTCTCGATCAGAAACAATAGTCTTGGGGGCACCATGTAATCTTACGATCTCAGCTATAAAAGTTCGAGCCAATCTATCCGGTCCCCAAGTATCCTTAATACCCAAGAAGTGTGCAGACTTGGTCAACCGATCGACGATTACCCAAATCATATCTGCAAATTCTCGGCATGCCAGTGATGAAATCCATAGAGATGTCTTCCCACTTCCACTCGGGAATGGGAAGTGGTTTCAACAACCCCGCTGGTCGTTGATGTTCGATCTTGACTTGTTGACACGTCAAGCACCATAGTACAAATTCCGTGACATCCTTCTTCATGTTGTTCCACCAAAAATTTCGTTTCAAGTCCTTATACATCTTACTCGTTCCGGGTGGATTGAGTAAGGCGTAGCATGGGCTTCTAGGAGAATTCTCTGCCTCACTCTAGATCATTCGGAACACAAAGCCTATCCTGAAATCTCAGAATACTATCCTCATGAACCATAAAGCCAGGAGCTTTTCCTTTAATTACATCTTCCTTCAGTTGAGAAATCATCAGGTCACTCCACTGTTTTCCTTTGATGTCGTCAACCAAGGACGAAGTAATTTCGAGAGTACACAACTGTCCCTATACTCGTTGAAGCCAAACTTCTATCCCTTGCTCGATTAAATCCTGACGAATCTTCGTCTGAGATGTAAGAACCTCGAGCATTTGAAGAGATGCCGATTTGTGGCTCAAAGCATCCGCGACGACATTGGCTTTTTCGGGGTGGTAAAGAATTTCCAAATCGTAATCCTTTATCAACTCTAACCAATGTCTCTGTCTCATATTCAGCTCTTTCTGACTGAAATTATACTTCAGACTCTTATGATCGGTATAAATCCGACATGGAGAACCATACAAGTAATGCCGCCAAATCTTGAGTGCGAAGACAATTGCAGCCAACTCTAAATCGTGAGTAGTGTTGACTCAAAATGTATTTTGATGATTATTACATTCAAAACATTTAATTAGACCAATCTCAGATCAATATTATATTGAAGGAGCTAAATACAGTTAGCGCACGCTACCCATATAATAGTAGCGCACGCTATCGAGAAATACATGTACAACCCAGACAGTCAGCTGCAGCCAAGTGAAGTCACCTGATGGATAGCGCACGCAAGTCATTCAATATTAGCGCACGCTAAGTAACTACAGTTAGCGCACGCTATACAATCAATATTAACGCACGCTATCGCATCATTCTAGAGGACAGTGAGGTTTGGAAGGAAATCGGAATGGATTTTGCACACGCTACACATATCAACTTACGTACGCTAAAACAAGGATGTAGCGCACGTTACTGCTTAGCTCTTGCGCACGCTACCGATATCACGATCAGTAGTCCAGTAGCTACTGGACTCAATATGTCAAGGATTTTACGTACGCTACACAGGGTAACGTACGTTACTGAAAGAAAAATTTAGCGCACGCTAAGGTATAGGCATTAGCGCACGCTAAAAGGAGTCAGCATATTACCGTTTGATTTTCTACCGTTGGAAGGCAAGAGTCAATGAAGATCCGGAAAATCTGGAAAAGTTGGAATTAATTAATGCTAGCGCACGCTATGCATACTTGCTAGCGCACGCTAATCTCAAATCTAGCCGTTGGATAAAGAGTCGTTGGAGAGACAAACGGACATTTTCAAAAGTCAAGATTGAAGATCTGTTGACTAGTCGTTAACGCACGCTACGGATTCATGACTAGCACACGCTAGCCATACTATTTTACCGTTGCAACGGTCTTTGTGACCGTTCAGAGAAGCCAAGTCAAAGATCGATAGTGCACGCTAGAGGACATTATTAGCGCACGCTAATAATACGTTTTTTAGCATTTGAAGGATGGCTCTCACCTATAAATACCCAAAGGACTTGGGTATCAAACACACAACTTCAAGCATACAAGCAATCAAAGCATACTTGAGCTCAGTTTTATATCTTTTATTGCATTTCAAGTTGTGAGAAAAGAAAGATACAAGAGTGATTTTTATTGTAATATCTATTATTCTTTGTATTCTTTCATTTGATTGTAAGTGTTGCATCACTTACACTTGAGCGTAAAAGAAACGAATCAAGAGTCACTAATAGACCTGGCAAAATAGGCCCAGGCCCGCGGGCCGGGCCAGCCCGCCCGTTTGTGGGCGGGCATTGGGCTTCATATTTTTGGCCCAAAAACCGGGCCTTTTGGCCCGGCCCATTTTGCCCGGTTGAGGCCCGCCCATGGCGCCCGCCCGCCTTGATTTTTTTTTTTTATTATATTTATGTTATATGTAATTATAATATTTAAAATTTTTCCTTATTTGTTAGATTAGATTACATCTATATGTTAATTATTGATGTAGTTTTATTTTTTATGGGACTTTGTGATTACTTTGTAGTATCTCATATCAATAATAATATTATTTTATGATTTTTATAAGAAAGTAGTAGTGATAAATGAAATGATGATCAAATAAAAATATTTATATATTTGTCTTTTGATTGTGGTAGTGTAGTAAATAATATAATTATCAAATAAAAATAATTCTACATTTATTTAATTGATTGTGATAGTATAGTGAATAATATAATAATTACGGATCGAAAAATATTTCTATATTTATTCAGAAATAATATTTCAAAAAAAAAAAAAAAGAGTCGAGGCCCGCGGGCCGGGCCACGGGCCTAATATTTTTGGCCCAAAAAAAACCGGGCCTTTTTGGCCCGGCCCAGATTTGGCCCGCCCGTTTTTTGCCCGGCCCGTTTGGGCCGAGCCCGCCCGTTTGCCAGGTCTAGTCACTAATCCGGTGTTATTAGGATCTTTGATCCGGCATTGTTAGGATTAAACTCCCATATTCGTATAGTGAGGATTATCTAGTTCCTATAGAACACTAGATAAACAAACGTTTATATTGAGTGAAAGGTTGAGCTTGGACCAATAGAAGACAAGCGATTGTAACGGTTGTGAACTCGGACCGATAGAAGACGAGTCAAGATTGTGGTTGTTCTTGAGCCAATAGAAAAAGAAAGTCGGAGAGAGGACGTAGGCAAGTTGCCGAACCTCTATAAGTCTTTGAGTCTTTAAATTCCGCACTATTTTCTATTTATTCGCAAGAAATTTCGTTATTCCGCTTTACCACTATTCAACCCCCCTTCTAGTGGTAAATTTATCTCTTCAGTTGGTATTAGAGCGGGTCTCTTTTTAAAGGTTTAACCACCTAAGAGAAAAAGATCCGCAAATGACACTTCTTGGTCAAATTGAAGGAAATGCTCTCAACCGTCCTCCTTTCTTCGACGGTTCCAATTTCATGACATGGAAAAAGAAGATGGCAATCTTCGTTCAAGCCTATGATATTGAAATCTGGAAAATTATTGCTCTTGGTCCTAAACTTGCTAAGAAAGAGGATGGATCGTTGAAAAAGATCGAAGAATTCAACGACGAGGATTGGAGAAACACACACATCAATTCACGAGCTACTCAACTTCTTTATTGCGCTCTTAATCCCGAAGAACTCAATAGGATATCGTCCTATGAAAGCGCAAAAGAAATTTGGGAAATTCTCGAAGTCAGTCATGAGGGAACCACTCAAGTCAAGGAGACCAAAATTAATATGCTACTCCATGACTACGAACTTTTCTCCATGAAAGATGAGGAAACGATCACAAATATGTTGGATCGATTTTCGGCTATAACAAATGGTCTTGCATCTTTCGGAAAGCCTATATCGAGCAGCGACAAAGCTAAGAAAATTCTTCGATCGTTGCCACGAGAATGGGATGCCACGGTCACAGCGATCATGGAGTCCAAAGATCTCAACAAGCTCGAATTTAGTGCCCTCATCGGGTCACTCATCAATTATGAGATCGTTCTCAAGTCTAAAGGCACAAAACCAAAGCCTCGGGAAAGAGTAGTCGCATTCAATGTTGATAGGGATCTTGAGGAAGATGTTCCCGAAGATGAAGACGACGAGGAACTCGCTCTCTATGCCAAAAACTTTAGATGGTATAAAAACCTAATTCAAAAGAGGCGAAGTTTTCTTGGCCGGGATGGCAAACCGGAGCAAAAGAAGAGTGGCTATACTCCCATCAAGAAGTTCGACAATAATTGTCGGAAATGTGGTCAAGCCGGTCACTATGCCAAAGAATGCCGAGGATCCTCTTCAAAACCTCAAATGGAAAGATTCAAAAAGAAGGAGGTCCTAATCGCTTCTTGGAGTGATGACGAGGAGGAGATTGAAAGATCTCTAGACGCAAATCTTGCATTCATGGCACTCGACTACGAAAGTAATATCGAGGTAAGTTCAAAACTCAATGATGATGAATATGACTCTTTTGATTTTTGTGATTCACAAGAAGTTCATCATGATGATGAGTTATTGAGTGTGTTTGAATCCTTGAATACGGGGTATGACGAGATGGTTAAATTAAACATATCTTTAAAGAGAAAAATAAAATCTCTAGAACTCGAAAATTCCTCTCTTCAAAACAAAGGCAAAACTATCGAGATCGACCATACATCATGCCTTGAAAAAGAAAATGTTTTGAAAATCGAGTTAACAAAAACTCAAAAGGAGCTAAAATATATTTTGAACAAATTTACTCTCGGAAACGAGAAATTCGAAAGGCTTCTATGTATTCAAAAATCGCCCTTGCTCAAACACGGTCTTGGTTTCGATCCTTTTAAACGGGAACAATCCCTTATCAACCTTGACAAAATAAGGAAAACCGAAACCGAGAACTCAAAAGATTCTTCCAAACGAGTTCATGATGTTAATGTTCATTCAAAGTTGAGAACCATCAAAGTTAAGCAAATATTGGGTTCCTAAAGGGACAATTGTTCCGAATGCTATAAGCATAGTTAACTTTGGAGGACCCAAATGGGCTTGGGTACCGAAACAATCGAGAAATTCTACTTTTGTAGGTACCGGCACCAAGGAAAAGCAAGTGGTACATTGATAGCGGATGCTCAAGGCACATGTGCGGCTCCGAGGACTTATTTGAAGACCTCGAATATCAAGAACAAGGACATGTGACCTTTGGGGATAATCAAAAGGGAAAAATCAAAGGCATCGGCAAAGTCGGTAAGGAACCTTCTCCTTCTATCAACAAAGTATTATTTGTTGAAGGTTTGCATCATAATCTTCTTAGCGTTTCACAACTTTATGATGAAGGTTTTAAAATTCCCTTTGAGCAAACGCATTGCACGGCATTTAGAAATAATAAAATTGTATTCATTGGTTTGAGATGTGGAAACATCTATATTGTTGATCTTAACGATAAAAGTTCATTCAATGAAAAATGTCTTATTACCTTGGATGACAATGCATATTTATGGCATCGAAAATTGGGGCATACTTCGTTACCTATCATTTCTATTTTATCTAGACACGACCTTGTTCGTGGATTGCCCAAATTCTGCAATCCCGTCATCATCAAGATAAGGAGAAAGATCACCTATGTTGAAAGTAGCATGCACTCCATAGTCGCCCGGAAGTTCTAATTTGTAAGCATTGTCGTTCACCTTCGCAACTATTTTAAATGGCCCCTCGGCTCGTGGCATTAACTTATTCTTACGCTACTCTGAATCGTTCCTTTCTCAAATGTAACCAAACTAAATCTCAACCTCGAATAGTCTCGGCTTTCTTTGCTTGTTCGACTTCCTTGTACGCCTCGTTTATTTCCTTGATTCGATCCAAGACTGCTCGTGTAGTTTCATCATTGATTTTAGTTTTGACTCCGCATCCTTATGCACCAATTCGTCACTTGGTAGTGGAATTAGATCTATCGGTATGTAAGGATTCAACCCGTAAACTACTTCAAATGGAGAGTGTGCAGTGGCATGAGTGGGAGATCGATTATAAGCAAACTCCGCATGTGCCGGATCGATCCAGTCTTTGTGTTTTGCTCACCAAGCCTTCGCAGCGTCCCAGTTCGATTCGTTACTTCAGTTTGTCCATCGGTTTGAGGATGGTGCGAAGTACTAAACAAAAGCTTGGTTCCCACCTTCCTCCATAATGTGTTCCAAAAGTAGCTTAGAAACTTTGAGTCTCGGTCCGAAACAATAGTTTTCGGAACTCCATGTAATCGCACTACCTCTGGAAATACAGTCGCCAACATTACTCGCATCATCGGTTTTGTGACAAGCAACAAAATGAGCCATCTTTGAAAAACGATCGACGACCACCATAATCGCATCCTTACCTCGTTGGGTTCGAGGCAAAGCCACAATGAAATCCATTGAGACATCTTCCCACGGCCTATCCGGAATCGGTAAAGGTGTGTAGACTGGTTTGAACGAACTTCGCAACATGGCACGTCACACATTTATCGATTATATTATTAACATCCCGCATCCTTGGCCAAGAAATGTTCCTTAAGCACTTCTAATGTCTTGGCCGAACCAAAGTGGCCAAACCTCCCCATGAGCCTCTCAATCGAATTCGCGAATCGTGTGCTCGGTAGACAAAGACGATTTCCTTAAAAAGAAAGCCCTCATGTATCGAAAATTTCACCGCTGGTTTGCACCGGGCGAAGGTCTCGCCAAAATCCGCATCACCTTCGTAATACTCCTTTATCGCATCGAATCCAAGCAAACGAACATCAAGAGTGGCTAGTAAGGCATAACGCCTAGACAATGCATCCGCCACAATATTGCTCTTGCCATCCTTATACTTTGATGAGAAGTGAAATGACTGTAAGAATTCCACCCACTTCGCATGCAGGACTTAACTTGTGTTGCCGTTAATGTACTTCAAAGATTCATGGTCCGAGTGTATGATAAAATGCTTTGGTCGAAGATAGTGACTCCAATGATCTAGAGTCCTCACAATAGCATAAAACTCCTTGTCGCACGCATAATAATTGAGACGAGCACCGCTTAACTTCTCGAAAAATAAGCAATAGGTCGTTTTCCTGAATGAGAACCGCTCCAATGCCCACTCCGCTAGCATCACACTCCACCTCAAACGGTTGCGAAAAATCGGGTAATGCTAAGATTGGTGCCGCACAACTTCGCCTTCAAATTTGCAAATGACTCTGAGCGGCCCTACTCCATTAAACGTGCCCTTCTTCAAACATTCGGTTATTGGGCTTGCAATGGTGAAGTCTCGAATGAATCTTCGGTAAAATGAAGCTAGTCCATGGAACGATCTAACCTCGTCATCGCAGTGGGAACCGGCCAGACTTAATTGCTTGATCTTCGCCGATCGACCGACACTCCATTCTTTGAAACAACATAGCCAAGAAAGACTATACTTTCGACCAAAAATGAGCACTTCTCCTTTTTCCATACGACGGTCTCTAAGGGTTTCGAAGACTTGCCTCAAGTGTTCGAAATGTTCTTGCGACGATCGGTGTAGATCAAAATATCATCTAAGTATACAACCACAAATTTCCCTAAAAATGGCTTAAGTACCTCATTCATCGTGCGCATGAAGGTACTCGGTGCATTTGTAAGACCGAGCGGCATAACGGTCCATTCATACGGCCGTGTTTAGTTTTGAAGGTCGTCTTCCACTCATCTCCTTCTCGCATTCGAATCGGTGATAACCACTTCGTAGATCAACTTTTGAAAAGATCATCGATCCGTGCAACTCATCAACATGTCATCAAGCCTTGGAATCGAAATCGATACTTGATGGTTATATTGTTCATACTCATCGTCAATACACATCCTCCAAGATCCGTCTTTCTTTGGAACCCGATGTCTAGGAACCACAAGGACTTAGGCTTTCGAACATAACCACGATCCATCAGTTCTCGATTTGGTTTTGCAATTCCTTCGTCTCTCGGGATTACATCTATAGCAGCTTTGTTAGGCAACGACACACGGTATGAGGTCGATCGATGTTCAATCCGCGAATTGGTGGTAAACCGACGGTAATTCTTCGGAAAAATATCCACAAATTCGCGTAATAAGACATCCATACTTCGCCCGCATAACTATGTTATCATTCTGTGCCTCCTTGAGAACCAACAAGTACACACACTTGCCATCATTAATAGCATGTTCCACCTCCGCCGCAAACATGGCCGCTTTTGGTTTTTCACTCCTACTAGAACTCATAGAGTGAATAGCTTGAGGTGACATTGCTTTAAGCACAATCTTCTTGCCTTTATCTAACTCGTACTCATTGCTTCTTCCTCGATGTAACGTCCTATCAAACATCCACGGTCTTCCCAGCGGTACATGGCATGCATCCATCGGAGTACATCACATAATACGTTGTCTTCATATGAACCCATGGCTAGTCAATCCTCACTTGTTTAGTTACCCTTATTTTGCTCCCATCATCGAGCCAATGCAAAGTGTAAGGTTTCGGGTGAGCCGTAGTGGTCAGCCGAGTTTAGTCACCATCTCGGAAGGCGACGTTGGTGCAACTCCCTCCATCCACGATCAAACTACACCATTTATTTCCCACTCGACACTTTGTGTGAAATATTTGATTTATTGTTCAATCATTCGTCTGACTTTGGCTTGTAGCGTTCGCGAATTAAAGCCGTGTCATAGCTTGGAGCATCGTAAGTCTCGCATTCCTCTCCTTCTTCGTCCTTAATGTCGAAATCAAATACGTCACCAGATCTTTCTTCCTCAACCAACAACTCATCTCGGATCGTGACTTCCCTTAGTGTCACCACTGCTTGTTCGGACAAGCATTTTGATAATGCCCGAATCCTTGACATTTGAAACATCTCACTTTAGCCAAACTTGTCTCCTTGATACGTAGGTACGAGCCGCTTTAGCGGATTCGCAACAGAATCGAGTCGCAGCTTGCCTTAATCGCCGAACTAGATCCGACGCTGTTTCAAACTTATCGAAACTCGTGTTTGTCTGACTTCATCTGTTTGAGCTTCTAACTTCACACATAACCCACATAATGTATCGAAGTCCTCGTATGGATCTGATTCCACCGAGTTAGCTATGCTTCGGTTTAAGCCACGCAAAAATCGCGACATCTTCATTTCCTCATTCTCCTCTATTTCTCCCATTAGGGTCGATTCTCAAACTCCTCAATGTACTCATGACATTCAACTTTCCTTGCATGAGATCGCAATCTTCTGCACAAGGACAACCGGTGTGATCTTTGGTACATATCTTTTGCGAAGTTTTCTTTAACGAATCCCATGAACGGATCTTTTCTTTCGCACGAGCTCTTCGTGTTTTCACTCCTTCGTACCAAAGTGAAGCTCCTTTCCCCAACTTGAGAATTGCATACTTACCTTTTCTCATCGTCAAGGTCTTTAAATTCGAACATACGATCAATTTTTCGTTCCCATTCCGTAAACTTGAGTCTGTCCTCCAACGAACTCGGGAGCTCGTTCACCTTGAACTCTTCGACATGGCGTGAGGGTCGTTCATAGTCACCACGCCTAGGTTGCCGGCCGGTCGCGTTGTTACGGCACGCCACGCACGCGTCACGAAGTTTTGCCAAGAAATCGGCGTCGTTGAGATCCATAATGCCAAAGATCAAGAACTTGGGCTCGATACCACTTATGATACGAATTCTCCGGTTATGCGAATTCGCTATCGATACGCGGAAGGCTTTTGATGAACGGAAGCTATCGACAAGAAATCGCCGAATCGGTGACAACGGCTCGCTACATAAAGACTTCGCCAGTGATGAAGGCGGTAATTGTCGACCACAAGACAGAATTTGGTCCAAATGAAAAGACTCGAACAAGACGTTTCGTTCGGGCCAATTTAAGACAGAAACACGTTGAAGGATCGAACAACACTTTATACGAAATATTGAACAAGTATAAAATCGTATCGAAAAATAAACGAATATCGAACAGGTATAAACAGATGTTTTTATCAAATTAGACCTATAATTTGATAAAGTGATTTCTCCTCAAGACCTATTGAGAATCAATCAGATTAATACTCGAAACGCGTCGAATAAAAACCAAGTTTTGATGAAAAGCATTCACCAGGGAAAAACACAAAGTGTTCTTAATTCTTCAATATTCAATCCTCTTTCATTACAACTCTACTGCCACTATTTATAGGCAAAAGTGGCCTGACAAAATAACTTAAACTATTACAAGCTGTTCTTTAAAATAATGAAAGGATAATAAAATGGTTCTTCAGGTCACTTGTTGACAAAAGTAAAAGATGGGTCTTTGTCTCCAAGTTGTTTGCTGACAGCCGCTTTTTCATACCACAAGTTGCCAAGAATCCTGCTGTCTTTATAATAAAGAAATGCTGAAAATTCTTTGTATTACTACCACTTGGACCTTTTCCCCCTCCCAAGTTGCAATTTGCCTTAAGTTATTCCAATTCCGACTATCAAGGTAACTCCGTGCCTCGTTTCTGTTTTCTCGCCTAAATAGGTTGTAGTGCGATCGAGGTGTTTTACGTCAATTTTTACTTCATCTTCTTCGCTTGGAGTAGTCGACTTCGTATCAGTTTGCTAGGGTTCGATACAGTAAAGGAGTATTACGAAGGTGATGCGGATTTTGGCGAAACCTTCGCCCTGTGCAAACCTGGTGATACGAAACCGACTACTCCAAGTGAAGAAGACGAAGTAAGAATTGACATAAAACACCTCGACCATACTCCAACGTACTTGGGCGAGAGAACTGAAACGAGGCCTGGAGTTACATTGATAATCGGAATTGGGGTAACTTAAAGACAACTTGCATCTTGGGGAGGGGAGGAAATTCAAGTGGCAATTAAACAATAAAAGAATGTTCAGCTTTCTCTTACAAAAGCAGCAGGATTCTTGGCAAAAAGGGCGGCTGTCAACTTTCAACTTAGAGACAAAGCCCAGCTTTTACTTTTGTTTGCAAGTGCCGTGGGGAACCTTTTATTATCTTTTCAGTATTTTAAGAACAGCTTGTATTAGTTTAGTTTATTTTGTCAGGCCACTTTTGCCTATAAATAGTGGCGAGAGTTGTAATGGGGGGATTATTGAATGTTGAAGAATTGAGAACACTTTGTGTTTTTCTGGTGAATGCTTTTCATCAAAACTTGGTTTTTATTCGACGCGTTTCGAATACTAATCTGATTGATTCTCAATAGGTCTTGAGGAGAAATCACTTTATCAAATTATAGGTCTAATTTGATAAAACCTCTGTTTATATCTGGTTTCGATATTCTGTTTATTTTTCGATACAGTTTGATACTTGTTCAATATTTCGTATAAAGTGTTGTTCGATCCTTCGAACGTGTTTCTGTCTTAAATTCGCTCCCGAACGAAACGGCCTGTTTCGAGCCTTTTCATTTGGACCAAATTCTGTCGTGTGGTCAGACGATTACCGCCTTCATCATCGGGCAAGATTGGTGTCAGAGCGAGCCGTTGTCACCGGCTTCCGACGCTTTTTGCCGATAGCTTCGTCAAAGAAGCCTTCATCAGACGATAGCGAATTCGCATAACCAGTGAGAATTCGTATCATAAGTGGCATCGGAGCCCAAGTTCTTGATCTTTGGCATTATGGATCTCAACGACGCTGATTTCTTGGCAAAACTTCGTGACGCATTGCGTGACGCACTGCAACAACGCGACGGCTGGCAACCTAGGCGTGGTGACTATGAACGACCCTCACGCCATGTCGAAGAGTTTAAGGTGAACGAGCTTCCAGAGTTCGTTGGAGGGACAGACCCTGAAGTTTACCTGGAATGGGAACGAAAAATTGATCGTATGTTCGAATTTAAAGACCTTGACGATGAGAAAAGGTGTAAGTATGCAATTCTCAAGTTGGGGAAAGGAGCTTCACTTTGGTACGAAGGAATGAAAACACGAAGAGCTCAAAAGGGAAAGAAAAGATCCGTCGTGGGAGTCATTAAAAGAAAACTTCGTAAAAGATATGTGCCAACATCACACCTAAGTATCCTTGTACAGAAGATTGCGTATATCATGCAGGGAAAGTTAAATGTCATGAGTACATTGAGGAATTTGAGAACCTAACCTTAATGGGAGAGATAGAGGAGAATGAGGAACAAGATGTCGCGATTCTTGCGTGGCTTAAACCGAAGCATAGCTAACTCTGGAACTGTATCCATACGAGGACTTCGATACTTTATGTGGGTTATGTGTGAAGTTAGAAGCTCAAAACAGATAAAGATGTATAAACCCGAGTTTAAATCAAGTTTGGAAACCCAAGCGTCGGATCTAGTTCACCGCTAAGGCAACCGTACCGACTCCTGCCTCGTTGCGATTCTGCTAAGGCGATCAGACTACGCATCAAGGAGACAAGTTTGGCTAAAGTAAGATGTTTCAAATGTCAAGGATTCGGGCATTATCAAAATGCTTGTCCGAACAAGCGAGTGGTGACACTAAGGGAAGTCACGATCCGAGATGAGTTGTTGGTCGAGGAAGAAAGACTGGGTGACGTATTTGATTTCGACATTAAGGACGAAGAAGGAGAGGAATGCGAGACTTACGATGCTCCGAGCTATGACACGGCTTTAGTTCGCGAACGCTACAAGCCAAAGTCAGATCGAATGATTCGAACAAAGAATCAAATATTTCACACGAAGTGTCGAGTGGGAAATAAATGGTGTAGTTTGATCGTTGATGGAGGGAGTTGCACCAACGTAGCTTCCAAATGAGATGGTGACTAAACCTGGCTGACCACTACGGCTCACCCGAAACCTTACACTTTGCATTGGCTCGATGATGGGAGCAAAATAAGGGTGACTAAACAAGTGAGGATCGACTAGCCATGGGTTCATATGAAGACAACGTATTATGTGATGTACTCCCGATGGATGCATGCCATGTACCGTTGGGAAGACCATGGATGTTTGATAGGACGTTTACACCGAGGAAGAAGCAATGAGTACGAGTTACTGGATAAAGGCAAGAAGATTGTGCTTAAACCAATGTCACCTCAAGCGATTCACTCTATGAGTTCTAGTAGGAGTGAAAAGCCAAAATCGCCATGTTTGCAGCGAACAGGAGGTGGAACATGCTATTAATGATGGCAAGTGCGTGTACTTGTTGGTTCTCAAGGAGACACGGAATGGTGACATAGTTGTGCGAACGAAAGGATGGATGCCTTATTACGCGAATTTGCGGATGTTTTTCCCGAAGAATTACCGGGTTTACCACCAATTCGCGGGATTGAACATCGATCGACCTCATACCGGGTGTGTCGTTGCCTAACAAAGCCGCCTATAGATGTAATCCCGAGGAAACGAAGGAATTACAAAACCAAATCAAGAACCGATGGATCGTGGATACGCTCGAGAAAGCCTAAGTCCTTGTGCGGTTCCTAGACATCGGGTTCCAAAGAAAGACGGATCTTGGAGGATGTGTATTAACAAATGAGCGGTGAACAACATAACCATCAAGTATCGATTTCCGATTCCGAGGCTTGATGACATGTCGACGAATTACACGGATCAGTGATCTTTTCAAAAGTTGATCTACGAAGTGGTTATCACCAGATTCGAATGCGAGAAGGAGATGAGTGGAAGACAGCCTTCAAAACTAAACACGGGCTGTATGAATGGACCGTTATGCCGTTCGGTCTTACAAATGCACCGAGTACTTTCATGCGCTTGATGAATGAGGTACTTAAGCCATTTTTAGGGAAATTTGTGGTTGTATACTTAGATGATATTTTGATCTACAGCCGATCGTTGCAAGAACATTTCGAACACTTGAGGCAAGTCTTCGAAACCCTTAGAGACCAGAAGCTGTATGGAAAAAGGAAGAAGTGCTCATTTTTGGTTGAAAATATAGTCTTTCTTGGCTATATTGTTTCAAAGAATGGAGTGTCGGTCGATCAAGCGAAGATCGAAGCAATTAAGTCTCGGCCGCTCCTACTACGGACGGAGGTTAGATCGCTCCATGGACTAGCTTCATTTTACCGAAGATTCATTAGAGACTTTAGTACCATTGCAAGCCCAATAACCGAATGTTTGAAGAAGGGCACGTTTAATCGAGCAGAGCCGCCAGAGTCATTTGCAAAGTTGAAGGCGAAGTTGTGCGAGGCACCAATCTTAGCATTACCCGATTTTTCGCAACCGCTTGAGGTAGAATGTGATGCTAGCGGAGTGGGCATTGGAGCGGTTCTCATTCGTGGAAGGCGACCTATTGCTTATTTTTCCGAGAAGTTAAACGGTGCTCGTCAATTATCAGACGTATTTACAAGGAGTTTTATGCTATTGTGAGGGCTCTAGATCATTGGAGTCACTATCTTCGACCAAAGCATTTTATCATACACTCGGACCATGAATCTTTGAAGTACATTAACGGGCAACACAAGTTAAGTCCCAGGCATGCGAAGTGGGTGGAATTCTTACAATCATTTCACTTCTCATCGAAGTATAAGGATGGCAAGAGTAATATTGTGGCAGATGCATTGTCTAGGCGTTATGCCTTACTCGCCACTCTTGATATTCGTTTGCTTGGATTCGATACAATAAAGGAATATTACGAAGGTGATGCGGATTTTGGCGAGACCTTCGCCCTGTGCAAATCTGGCCCGGTGGGAGAATTTTCGATACAGGAGGGTTTTCTTTTTAAGGGAAATCGTCTTTGTCTACCAAGGCACACGATTCGAGAATTGCTGGTTCGAGAGGCTCATGGGGGAGGTTTGGCTGGTCACTTTGGTTCGGCCAAGACATTGGAGGTGCTTAAAGAACATTTTTATTGGCCAAGGATGCAGGGGGATGTTCATAATATAATTAGTAAATGTGTGACGTGCCATGTTGCGAAGAGTTCGTTCAAACCAGGAGTCTACACACCTTTACCGATTCCGGAGAGACCGTGGGAAGATGTCTCAATGGATTTCATTATGGCTTTGCCTCGAACCCAACGAGGTAAGGATGCGATTATGGTGGTCGTCGATCGTTTTTCAAAGATGGCTCATTTTGTTCCTTGTCACAAAACCGATGATGCGAGTAATGTTGCTGACTTGTATTTCCGGGAGGTGGTGCGATTACATGGAGTTCCAAAACTATTGTTTCGGACCGACTCAAAGTTTCTAAGCTATTTTTGGAACACATTATGGAGGAAGGTGGGGACCAAGTCGTTGTTTAGTACTTCGCATCATCCTCAAACCGACGGACAAATCAAGTAACGAATCGAACACTGGGACGCTGCTGCGAGGCTTGGTGAACAAAACACAAAAGGATCGATCTCAAATCGCACATGCGGAGTTTGCTTATAATCGATCTCCTACTCATGCCACGGCACACTCTCCATTTGAAGTAGTTTACTGATCAATCCTTACATACCACTAGATCTAATTCCACTACCAAGTGACGAATTAGTGCATAAGGATGCGGAGTCGAAGTGAAATCAATGATGAAATTACACTAAAAAGTGGATCGAATCAAGGAAATAAATGAGGCATACAAAAGGAAGTCGAATAAGCAAAGAAGGCCGAGGCTATTCGAGGTTGGAGATTTAGTTTGGTTACATTTGAGGAAGGAACGATTCCCGAGTAAGCGTAAGAACAAGTTAATGCCACGAGCTGAGGGACCATATAAAATAATTGCGAAGGTGAATGACAATGCTTACAAGTTAGAACTTCCGGGTGATTACGGAGTACATGCTACTTTCAACATAGGTGATCTATCCCCTTACCTTGACGACAATGGGATTGCGGAATTGAGGACAATTCCTTTTAAAGAAGGAGGGAATGATACGAAACCGACTACTCCAAGTGAAGAAGACGAAGTAAGAATTGACATAAAACACCTCGACCATACTCCAACGTACTTGGGCGAGAGAACTGAAACGAGGCCTGGAGTTACATTGATAATCGGAATTGGGGTAACTTAAAGACAACTTGCATCTTGGGGAGGGGAGGAAATTCAAGTGGCAATTAAACAATAAAAGAATGTTGACTTTCTCTTACAAAAGCAATGGGATTCTTGGCAAAAGGGCTGTCAACTTTCAACTTAGAGACAAAGCCCAGCTTTTACTTTTGTTTGCAAGTGCCGTGGGGAACCTTTTATTATCTTTTCAGTATTTTAAGAACAGCTTGTATTAGTTTAGTTTATTTTGTCAGGCCACTTTTGCCTATAAATAGTGGCAGTAGAGTTGTAATGGGGGGATTATTGAATGTTGAAGAATTGAGAACACTTTGTGTTTTTCTGGTGAATGCTTTTCATCAAAACTTGGTTTTTATTCGACGCGTTTCGAATACTAATCTGATTGATTCTCAATAGGTCTTGAGGAGAAATCACTTTATCAAATTATAGGTCTAATTTGATAAAACCTCTGTTTATATCTGGTTTCGATATTCTGTTTATTTTTCGATACAGTTTGATACTTGTTCAATATTTCGTATAAAGTGTTGTTCGATCCTTCGAACGTGTTTCCTGTCTTAAATTCGCTCCCGAACGAAATGGGCTGTTTCGAGCCTTTTCATTTGGACCAAATTCCTGTCGTGTGGCTGTATCGAATTGCCGCCTTCATCACTGGGCAGTATTGGTGCTGTAGCGAGCTGTTGTCACCAGTTCCCGACAGTTTCTTGCTGATAGCTTCCGCTCGTCAAAGAAGCCTTCCGCTGTATCGATAGCGAATTCGCATAACCAGTGAGAATTCGTATCACCTGGCCCGGTGGGAGAATTTTCGATACATGAGGGCTTTCTTTTTAAGGGAAATCCTCTTTGTCTACCCAGGCACACGATTCGCGAATTGCTGATTCGAGAGGCTCATGGGGGAGGTTTGGCTGGCCACTTCGGTTCGGCCAAGACATTAGAAGTGCTTAAGGAACATTTTTACTGGCCGAGGATGCAGGGGGATGTTAATAATATAATCAGTAAATATGTGACGTGCCATATTGCGAAAAGTTCGTTCAAACCAGGAGTCTACACACCTTTACCGATTCCGGAGAGGCCATGGGAAGATGTATCAATGGATTTCATTGTGGCTTTACCTCGAACCCAAAGAGGTAAGGATGCGATCATGGTTGTCGTCGATCGTTTTTCAAAGATGGCTCATTTTGTTCCTTGTCACAAAACCGATGATGCGAGTAATGTTGCTGACCTGTATTTCCGAGAGGTGGTGCGATTACATGGAGTTCCGAAAACTATTGTTTCGGACCAGGACTCAAAGTTTCTAAGCTACTTTTGGAACACGTTATGGAGGAAGGTAGGAACCAAGCTTTTGTTTAGTACTTCACATCATCCTCAAACCGACGGACAAACTGAAGTGACGAATCGAACACTGGGGACGCTGTTGCGAGGCTTGGTGAGCAAAACACAAAAGGACTGGGATCTGAAACTGGCACATGCGGAGTTTGCTTATAATCGATCTCCTACTCATGCCACTGCACACTCTCCATTTGAAGTAGTTTACGGGTTGACTTTCTCGGGCCTGGTAGGTTTTTACACTACCAAGTGACGAATTGGTGCATAAGGATGCGGAGTCAAAACTAAAATCAATGATGAAATTACACGAACAGGTGCGGGATCGAATCAAGGAAATAAACGAGGCGTATAAAAGGAAGTCGAACAAGCAAAGAAAGCCGAGACTATTCGAGGTTGGAGATTTAGTTTGGTTACATTTGAGGAAGGAACGATTTCCGAGTAAGCGTAAGAACAAGCTAATGCCACGAGCTGAGGGACCATTTAAGATAATTGCGAAGGTGAACGACAATGCTTACAAATTAGAACTTCCGGGCGACTATGGAGTGCATGCTACTTTCAACATAGGTGATCTTTCTCCTTATCTTGATGATGACGGGATTGCAGAATTGAGGACAATTCTTCTTAAAGGGGGAGGGGATGATACGAAGTCGACTACTCCAAGCGAAGAAGATGAAGTAAGAATTGACGTAAAATACCTCGATCGCACTCCAACGTACTTCTTGGGCGAGAAAACGGATACGAGGTACGGAGTTACCTTGATTGTCGGAATTGGAATAACTTAAGGCTAGTTGCAACATGGGAGGGGGAAAAGGTCCAAGTGGTAGCTAAACAAAGAATTTTCAGCATTTCTTTATTATAAAGGCAACAGGATTGTTGGCAACTTGTTATATGAAAAAGCGGCTGTCAAACTTCAACTTGGAGACAAGACCCAACTTTTACTTTTGTCAACAAGTGACATGAAGAACCTTTTATTATCTTTTCATTATTTTAAGAACAGCTTGTATTAGTTTAGTTTATCCTGTCAGGTTACTTTTACCTATAAATAGTGGCAGTAGAGTTGTAATGAAGGAGATTATTGAATGTTGAAGAATTGAGAACACTTTGTGTTTTTTTTCTGGTGAATGCTTTTCATCAAAACTTGGTTTTTATTCGACGCGTTTCGAATACTAATCTGATTGATTCTCAATAGGTCTTGGGGAGAAATCACTTTATCAAATTATAGGTCTAATTTGATAAAACATCTGTTCATATCTTGTTTCGATATTCTGTTTATTTTTCGATACAATTTTATACTTGTTCAATATTTCGTATAAAGTGTTGTTCGATCCTTCGAACATGTTTCCTGTCTTAAATTCGCTCCCGAACGAAACGTGCTGTTTCGAGTCTTTTCATTTGGACCAAATTCCTGTCTTGTGGCTGTATCGAATTACCGCCTTCATCATCGGGCAGATTGGTGTCAGAGCGAGCCGTTGTCACCGCCCCCACGCTTTCTTGTCGATAGCTTCCGTTCATCAAAAAGCCTTCCGCTGTATCGATAGCGAATTCGCATAACCAGTGAGAATTCGTATCAATTAACAAGACTTAATCAAGAAGTAAAGACTTAATCAGAGCTATTATATCCAATCCTTTATGCAAGAAGACTTAATCAAGAAGTAAAAGATTAATTGGAGTTGTTATAGCTAATTTTGAGTACGATTTACACATATTGAGGGTGCGATTTACACACACCAGGCGTCTTCTTCATGCCCTCGGCAACCCTCACCGCCCGGACTGCTTCTCCATCTTTCCTTCCCGTAAAGTGACTGCCGCCACTATGTCTGGCGTCTACACCACCTACGACTTTCTTTTTAATTCTTTATGCAACATACACCCATGGCTGCGCAAGTTTGTGCCTAGGGTTTTTCCGCCATCAACGGCGGAGTTCTCACCTGCGACGGCGCCTGAGCATTTCTCTACCTCACCATCTCTTTCACCAGAAGAGATAGTCCGATTGTCTGCCCTTTGCGACGAATTTCCCTGGCTCCAAACCGCTTATAAACTCGACGGTCTCCAACATAGCGCCTCCATGCTCGCATATGTCCCTTACATGCTGGATGGTACAACCACAAATCCTCCTATACCCATCACTCGAACGGCTATCAACCCACCCACTAGAGTTCTGACTCATCACGATGACACCCGGATTACCATGGCGGATTGCTTGTCTCCTCCAGCTCGGGGCTCTTCCGCTAGGGTTTCCCAGGCTACGGTTTCCCCCACCAATGATCGCCTCGGTGCTGCCTTGGTCTTCTCTCCTACATCGTCTCAAATCATCGAAGCCTTATCTCAGCATCCTTGGCTACACCATCTCATCTCTGCCTTCGTCTCTGCAGCGTCTCCGGATGTCGTATGCCATGTTAATGACTCGCCATCATCAGGTAGTATTACTCTGTATGTCGTTCATTCCATGATTTCTCAATCGTCTGACATTAATTTTGTTTCTCATTCTGCTACGAATAATGTTCAATCTCAACACGTTCCTAACTTCCATGATGTTTCTGGTGCCAAAGCTCAAACTGCCACTCATGACCTTGTTAAAAATGTGGCTTTGCATGTCCCATTTTCTAACACCCCCATGCATCATCACGAGGCCCCTGTGCCTACTACATAAGACACACCTGTTGTGTCGGCATTTAATGATATGAATTCTCGCTTGTGATGCGAATTCGCTATCGATACAGCGGAAGGCTTTTTGACGAGCGAAAGTTATTGGCCAGAAACTGTCGGGAACTGGTAACAACAGTTCGCTACAGCGCTAACACGGGCTAGCGGCACGCACTCGCGACAGGAAAGGATGACGGCAACTCGATACAACAACAAGACAGAAACTTGGCCAAATGTAAAAGACTTGATGCGGGCCACTTTCAACAAAGAATAAATAAACAAAGACGCTTGCATTTGACGGATACGGATTCAACAGAAACAAGTTCACAATCGAACAATATGCGAACTATCAACAAGTAGGAAATCAGATCGAAAAACAAATAGAATTTCAAACAGATAAAAAGCTTGTTTTATCGAATTAGACCTATAATTCGACAAAGTGATTTCTTCTCAAGACCTATTGAGAATCAATCGGATTAATACTCAAACGTCGAATAGAAATCAAGTTTTGATGAAAAGCATTCACCAAGGAAAACACAAAGTGTGTTCTTAAATTTTCAACATTCAATAATCCCTTCATTACAACTCTATCGCCACTATTTATAGGCAAAAGCAATGACAAGATAAATTAAACTAATACAAGCTGAGCTTAAAATAAGAAAAGATAATAAAAAAGGTTCCTCATGTCACTTGTTGACAAAAGTAAAAGCTGGGCCTTGTCTCCAAGTTGAAAGTTGACAGTCGCCTTTTGCCAAGAATCCTGCTGCTTTTGTAAGAAGATGCTGAACATTCTTTTATTGTTTAGTTGCCACTTGAACCTCTTCCCCTCCCCAAGATGCAAGTTGTCTTTTGTTTAAGTTACTCCAATTCCAATTATCAAGGTAACTTCGTGCTTCGTTTCAGTTCTCTCGCCCAAGTACGTTGGAGTATGGTCGAGATGTTTTACGTCGATTCTTACTTCATCTTCTTTGCTTGGAGTAGTTGGTTTCGTATCATCCCCTCCTTCTTTAAAAGTAATTGTCCTCAATTCCGCAATTCCATCGTCGTTAAGGTAAGGAGATAGATCGCCTATATTGAAAGTAGCATGCACTCCATAATCACCCGGAAGTTCTAACTTGTAAGCATTGTCATTCACCTTCACAATTATTTCAAATGGTCCCTCAGTTCGTGGCATTAACTTGTTCTTACGCTTACTCAGGAATCTTTCCTTCCTCAAATGCAACCAAACTAAATCCCCGACATCGAACACTCATGGTTTCCTTTGTTAGTTTGATTTTCTTTTGTACGTCTCATTTATCTCCTTGATTCGTTCCCGCACCTGTTCGTGTAATTTCATCATTGATTTCAGCTTTGACTCCGCATCCTTATGCACCAATTCGTCATTCGGTAGTGGAATTAAGTCTAGCAGTATGTAAGGATTTAGGCCGTAAACTACTTCGAATGGAGAATGCGCTGTGGCATGAGTAGGAGATCGATTATAAGCAAACTCCGCATGTGCCAGTTTCAGATCCTAGTCCTTTAGTGTTTTGCTCACCAAGCCTCACAACAGCGTTCCCAGTGTTCGGTTAGTCACTTCAGTTTGTCCGTCTATTTGAGGATGATGCGAAGTACTAAACAAAAGCTTGGTTCCCACCTTCCTCCACAATGTGTTCCAAAAGTAGCTCAGAAACTTCGAGTCCCGGTCCGAAACAATAGTTTTAGGAACTCCATGTAATCGCACCACCTCTCAGAAGTACAAGTCAGCAACATTACTCGCATCATCGGTTTTGTGACAAGGAACAAAATGAGCCATTTTTGAAAAACGATCGACAACCACCATAATCGCATCCTTACCTCGTTGGGTTCGAGGCAAAGCCACAATGAAATCCATTGAGACATCTTCCCATGGCCTCTCCGAAATCGGTAAAGGTGTGTATATTCCTGGTTTGAACGAGCTCTTCGTAATATGGCATGTCACACACTTACTGATTATATTATGGACATCCCTCTGCATTCTTGGCTAATAAAAATGTTCTTTATGCACATCCAATGTCTTGGCCGAACCAAAGTGGCCAGCCAAACCCCCTCCGTGAGCCTCTCGAACCAGCAATTCTCGAATCGTGTGCTTGGGTAGGCAAAGACGATTCCCTTTAAAAAGGAAGCCTTCCTGTATCGAAAAATCTCCCATCGGGCCAGATTTGCAAAGGGCAAAGGTCTCGCCAAAATCCGCATCACCGTCGTAATACTCCTTTACTATCTCGAATCCAAGCAAACGAACGTCAAGAGTAGAGAGCAAGGCATAACACCTAGACAATGCATTTGCTACAATATTGTCCTTTCCATCCCTATACTTTGATGAGAAGTGAAATGATTGTAAAAATTCCACCCACTTCGCATGCCTGGGACTCAACTTGTGTTGCCCCTTAATATACTTCAATGATTCATGGTCCGAGTGTATGATAAAATGCTTTGGCCGAAGATAGTGACTCCAATGATCTAGATCCCTCACAATAGCATAAAACTCCTTGTCATACGTACAATAATTGAGACGAGCACTGTTTAACTTTTCTGAAAAATAAGCGATAGGCCGCTTTCCTTGAATGAGAACTGCCCCAATGCCAACTCCACTAGCATCACATTCTACCTCGAACGGTTGCGAAAAATCGGGTAGTGCTAAGATTGGTGCTTCGCACAACTTTGCCTTCAAATTTGTGAACGCCTCCTGAGCAGCCCGACTCTAATTAAACGTGCCCTTCTTTAAACATTCAGTTATCGGACTCGTTATGGTGCTGAAATCTCGAATAAAGCTCCGATAAAAAGAGGCAAGAACATGGAACGATCTAACTTCAGTTACGGTTTTAGGAGTAGGCCACGACTTAATAGCTTCAATTTTCCCCTGATCAACCGACACTCCATCCTTCGAAACAACATAGCCAAGAAAAGTTATAATCTTGACGAGAAACGCACACTTTTCTTTCTTTCCATACAGCCTCTGAGACCTAAGAGTCTCGAATACTTGTCGTAGATGTCCGAGATGCTCCTCCACCGATCGACTATAAACCAAAATATCATCCAAATAAACGACCACAAATCTGCCCAAAAATGTCTTAAGTACTTCGTTCATTAAACGCATGAAAGTACTCGGGGCATTCGTAAGTCCAAACGGCATGACGGTCCACTCATACAACCCATGCTTAGTTTTCAAAGCCGTCTTCCATTCATCTCCCTCCCGCATACGAATATGGTGATAGCCACTTCGCAAATCAATTTTTGAGAAGACCACCGAGCCATGTAGCTCGTCCAACATATCATCAAGTCTTGGTATCGGGAATCGATACTTGATTGTTATGTTATTTAAGGACCGGATATCGATACACATCCGCCAAGATCCATCCTTATTAGGAACAAGTAGGACCGGAACCGCACATGGACTTAAACTTTCTCGAACATACCCGTGGTTCATTAGTTCCTCAATCTGCTTCTGAAGTTCCTTCATTTCCTCGGGATTACACCTATAGGTAGCTTTATTGAGAAGAGGTGCACCTTGTATAAGGTCGATTTGATGCTCAATTCCATGAATTGGCGGCAAACCCGACGGTAATTCTTCAGTAGAGGCTGTATATTTATACTGCCTGGATTAGGGTTAGGGTTAATTTGCTGGACTTAATTAATATTCTGGGTCAGCACAAACTATTGGGCAAATGGTAATAATAATAATAATAATGCTAATAATAATAATAATTATTATTATAAAATTTAATAATAACAGTAGTAATAATATTAATAACGTCGTTAATAATACTAATATCGAGTGTAATATAAATGATGATATAGAAATAATGAAGATAAAAATATTAATATTGTTAATATTAATATTGTTCCTATTATAAATATTATTATTAATAATAATAATAATACCTATAATTATCATACTAAAAAAATGACTAATATTAAATGTTCTGAAATTAACTTGAGAAATTTACTCGGGCTTAGAACATATGAGATATCATAAAAATGTCTGATCTTATTAAATGATATTACATGAAGTTGACTTGTACGTGCAGTGAAAGTAATTGTACAATAATTACTCACTCTGTAATGAAATGAGATTAAATGAAATAAATGCATTATTAATATTGTCAGTAGTAAATGACTACTAGAATATAACTGACAAAATGATTCGGGCTAGGACTTGTGATATGTCGAAATAAATGTTCATGATTCCCTAAATGAAATTAAATAACATGAAATGCATTATAATATTATTATAATTAATAATATTACATTATAAAAATGATGGGCAATACATCCTACCCCTCTTAGAAAAATTTTCGTCCTCGAAAATAAATGGTATACTTCGATTGAAGAAATTCGGATAACGAGCTTGAAAATAAATGTTGGACGAGTTACATGGCTCGGTTATATTTTCCAAAGTTGATTTACGGAGCGGATACCATCAAATCCGCATGCGAGAGGGAGACAAATGGAAAACGGCGTTTAAAACAAAAAATGGACTTTACGAATGGGTTGTGATGCCATTCGGCCTCACCAACGCCCCGAGCACTTTTATGAGGTTGATGAACGAGGTTCTCAAACCTTTCTTGGGAAAGTTTGTTGTCGTATACTTAGACGACATCTTGATCTACAGTCGATCCTTAGAGGAACATCTCGAACATTTGCGGCACGTATTTGAAACGCTAAGGGAACAGAAACTTTATGGAAAGCGGGAGAAGTGTACTTTCCTAGTCGAGAGTCTTGTCTTTCTCGGCTATGTTGTTTCGAAAGAAGGAGTTTCGGTCGACCAAGAAAAGATCGCGGCAATCAAGTCGTGGCCGACCCCAAAGACAATCACGGAGGTACGATCATTTCATGGCCTCGCTTCTTTTTACCGACGATTCATACGGGACTTTAGCACCATCTCCATCCGATCACGGAGTGTCTAAAAAAGGAACCTTTGCATGGAACGAGGCGGCCCAAAAGGCTTTTGAAAAATTAAAGGGAAAGTTATGTGAAGCGCCGATTTTGACGTTACCCGATTTTTCACAACCGCTTTGAGGTGGAATGCGACGCTAGCGGAGTTGGAATCGGGCAAGACTTATTCAAAGAGGCCGTCCCATCGCCTATTTTTCGAGAAATTAAGTGGCGCCCGAGTGAATTATTGTACTTACGACAAGGAGTTCTATGCTATCGTGAGAGCACTCGATCATGGAGTCACTATTTACGTCAAACATTTCGTGTTACATTCGGATCACGAGTCGTTGAAATACATCAACGGACAAAGCAAGCTAAGCCCGAGACATGCAAAATGGGTGGAATTTCTACAATCTTTTCACTTTTCATCCAAGTACAAAGACGGGAAGAGTAATATAGTGGCGGATGCACTATCAAGACGGTATGCCTTACTGTCGATTCTAGATGTTCGTTTGTTGGGATTCGAGACTTTGAAAGATCATTACAGCGACGATTTGGACTTCGGGGAAATTTTTAACCATTGCAAAATGGCCCCGTACGAGGAATTTGTTTTACAGGATGGCTTTCTTTTCAAGGGAAATAAATTATGTGTGCCGAGACATACAATTCGGGAATTGCTAGTTCGGGAGGCGCACGGAGGAGGACTAGCCGGTCATTTCGGCTCGGCCAAGACTGTAGAGGTGCTGAAAGAACATTTCTTCTGGCCAAAGATGTATGGTGACGTGAGCACAATCGTGAGTAAATGCATCACTTGTCACATGATGAAAAGTTCGTTCAAGTCGAGTACATACATGCCGTTGCCAATACTGTTACGGCCATGGGAGGATGTCTCGATGGATTTTATTGTGGCTTTACCTCGTACTCAACGAGGCAAAGACTCGATCATGGTGGTCGTCGACCGTTTTTCGAAAATGGCTCACTTTATAGCATGCCACAAAACCGATGATGCAAGCAATGTGGCGGACTTGTACTTCCGGGAAATAGTTCGTTTACACGGAGTTCCAAAAACTATTGTGTCGGATCGAGATTCCAAATTTCTGAGTTACTTCTGGAATACTTTATGGAGAAAAGTGGGTACTAAACTCCTATTCAGTACTTCACATCACCCACAAACCGATGGACAGACCGAGGTGACTAATCGAACCTTGGGAGCGTTATTGCGAGATTTGGTGAATAAAACACAAAAGGATTGGGACGTGAAACTTGCTCATGCGGAATTCGCATACAACCGATCACCCGGTTATGCCACGGCCCATTCACCTTTTGAAGTAGTATACGGAATAAATGCGCACATGCCATTGGATTTGATTCCCTTGCCGAGCAACGAATTGGTTCACAAAGACGCCGAATCAAAACTCAAATCAATGATGAAGTTACATGAGAAGATACGGGAACGGATTAAAGAAGTGAATGAAATTTACAAACTAAGTCGAACAAAAATAAAAAAGCGAGATTATTTGATGTTGGCGACTTAGTTTGATACATTTGAGAAAAGAAAGATTCCCAAGCAAACGGAAGAACAAATTGATGCCGAGGGCCGAAGGTCCGTACAAAATTGTGGGAAAAGTGAACGACAACGCATACAAAGTCGAACTTCCGGGCGAATACGGAGTACACGCGACATTCAACGTAGGTGATCTCTCGCCTTACCTTGACGACGATGGCATTACGGAATTGAGGTCAATTCCTTTCAAAGAAGGAGGGAATGATACGATATCTAATATTCCAATCGAAGAAGCTCCAATAAAAATCGACATCCACGACGATGCAAATTCGCATGGCCATGCATCATTATACTTGGGAGAAAAGAATACGCGGATTGGAGTTACGTTGTTAATCTAACAGAGTAACGTAAAACTCGACGACGGAATCGGTCCAAAGCATGAAAATTCGCCAAGACATGCTTGAAAGGGACTCACTTGACTTCATATCTTTGACAAGATAATGAAGATATTTTCCTTCCCCACCATGATAACAAACGGCCGAAACAACAAGATTTGAAGAAGACTTTCATCCTTCATGTCCTTATCCCTCATGTCATAATCACCTATATAATTCCAAAGAGGTTGATATCATACAAAATCCTCCTAATCACTTGGTATATTCGGCCGATTTGAAGCTTGCAAGAAAGGACAATTTGTGAAGACTTTCATCAAGGATCTTCTTCATGTCACCATCACCTTAATAAAGTCCAAGATTTCTTCATGTCTCAATCAACATAAAATCCAAGATGCTTGGTATCTACTTGGATATTTTCGGCCGATTAGGATGTTACTAGGAAGTTTCGTTTTCTCGTTTTGTTGTATTTTCTTACGGTTGGAAACTACTATATATAGTAGTACTTGATTGTATTTGTAATAATCTTGAATATTAATAAACCTTGTATTTCTTTGAAATATACGTTGAACGAGTTCAACAAAACTTTAGTTATTATTTCGACGCGTCTCGAATTATAACTTGATCGATTCTCAATAGGTCTTGAGGAGAGATTATCTTTATCGAGTTATAGGTCTAATTCGGTAAAACACATTCAAACCCATACACTATCCTACATCACGGCCGAAAACCGTATAAATTTCGGTCACCACCTTGTACTTTTGGTTGATACTTTGATACTTTTCCAAACATAATAATCTTCCGTTGTATTTCATACGCATTACGTACACTTACATACGTAATTCGTATCATAAGTGGTATCAGAGCCATTTGTCTCACAGTTCTCGACGTTACTCAAGAAGATGGCATTCACCGATGAGGAAGTAGCACAACTACGTGACGTTCTTCGCGGCTTACCGGAGCCCAGAATCCATGCACGACGAGGATACGACACCATGCATGCACCACGACATGCTGATGAATACAAGACAAGCGAACTTCCGGAGTTCGTAGGCGGCACCGATCCCGAGGTTTATTTGGAGTGGGAAAGAAAAATTGAACGAATGTTTGAGTTCAAGGATCTCAATGACGAGGTACGTTGCAAGTATGCGATTCTCAAACTTGGAAAGGAGCTTCCTTTGGTTTGAGCGAATGAAGACACAAAGAGTTCGTCTTAAAAGAGAAGATACGTTCGTGGGATTCTCTAAAAAAGAAACTACGAAAAAGATATGTCCCAGCTACACACAAGTTAAGCTTGTATCGAAAAATTTCTGACCTCACGCAAGGAAAGCTAAGTGTCGAGGAGTACATCGAGGAGTTTGAAAACTAATCCTTGATGGGAGAACTTGAAGAAAGCGAAGAATTGCGGATGTCCCGTTTCCTACGAGGTTTGAACAAAAATATTGCTAATTCCGTGGAACTCTACCCCTATTCCGACTTTGATACTTTATGCGGACTTTGCATAAAGTTTTAAAATCAAAACAAAACAAAACTTTCTAAACCCGAATTCCCATCTAAATACGGAAATACCAATTTTGGCGCGAGTTCTAGCTCGTTTCCAAAAACTGTCACCACAAGCCAACCCGTTACTACCATTCAAAAAACTCCTATCACCCCAAGAGAAACAAGCCTATCTAAAGTCCGGTGTTTCAAATGTCAAGGATTTGGACACTATCAAAGTGCTTGTCCAAATCGGAGAATTGTGACGTTACGAGAAGCCATAGCCGCCCGAGAAGAATTACTAGCCGAAGAAGAAAGAATTGGAGACGTTTTTAACTTAGAAGCTGACGAAGAAGAAGAAGAATGCGAGGCATACGATGCCCCGAACTATGACACGAACCTCGTCCTTCGCATGTTACAAACGAAGGCAGCCCCGAGTGACGAAGAACAACGAGACCAAATCTTCCACACAAAGTGTCGTGTCGGAGATAAATGGTGTAGCTTGATCATTGACGGTGGAAGTTGTACAAACGTGGCATCAAGCGAGATGGTCTCAAAACTCGGTTTGATCACCACGGCCCATCCAAAGCCGTATGCACTCCATTGGCTCGATGATGGAAACAAGGTGAAAGTATCAAGGCAAGTGAAGGTCGGACTCACCATGGGTTCGTATGGTGATGATATTACATGCGATGTACTACCGATGGACGCATGTCACGTGTTATTAGGAAGACCTTGGTTATTTGATCGGGACGTACTACATCGAGGGAGGAGTAACGAGTATGAGTTACGTGACAAAGGTAAATTAATTGTTCTTAAACCTATGTCACCTCAAGCTATCCGGACGATGAGTTCGAAAAAAGTCGAAGGACCGAAACTTACGATGTTTGCAAACGAGAAAGAAGTCGAACACGCCATTGACGATGGCGAACGTGTTTATTTGATGATGATCAAAGAAGTCCGAAATCTTGCCACCAAATCACACCACGAAGAAAAGATAGATACACTATTACACGAGTTCGCGGATGTATTTCCCGAAGACTTGCGGCCGGATTACCACCTATCCGCGGAATTGAACACCGATTGATCTTATACCGGAGCTCCATTACCGAACAAAGCGGCGACGTTGTAATCCCGAAGAAACCAAAGAGCTACAACGTCAAATTGATGAACTCATGAATCACGGATATGTCCGAGAAAGTTTAAGTCCGTGTGCGGTTCGATTCGCTTGTACCAAAAAAGACGGATCATGGCGAATGTGTATTGACAGTAGAGCCGTGAATAACATCACCGTCAAGTATCGGTTCCCCATCCCGAGACTAGACGACATGTTGGACGAGTTACATGGCTCGGTTATATTTTCCAAAGTTGATTTACGGAGTGGATACCATCAAATCCGCATGCGAGAGGGAGACAAATGGAAAACGGCGTTTAAAACAAAAAATGGACTTTACGAATGGGTTGTGATTCCATTCGGCCTCACCAACGCCCCGAGCACTTTTATGAGGTTGATGAACGAGGTTCTCAAACCTTTCTTGGGAAAGTTTGTTGTCGTATACTTAGACGACATCTTGATCTACAGTCGATCCTTAGAGGAACATCTCGAACATTTGCGGCACGTATTTGAAACGCTAAGGGAACAGAAACTTTATGGAAAGCGGGAGAAGTGTACTTTCCTAGTCGAGAGTCTTGTCTTTCTCGGCTATGTTGTTTCGAAGAAGGAGTTTGGTCGACCAAGAAAAGATCGCGGCAATCAAGTCGTGGCCGACCCCAAAGACAATCACGGAGGTACGATCATTTCATGGCCTCGCTTCTTTTTACCGACGATTCATACGGGACTTTAGCACCATCTCCAGTCCGATCACGGAGTGTCTAAAAAAAGGAACCTTTGCATGGAACGAGGCGGCCCAAAAGGCTTTTGAAAAATTAAAGGGAAAGTTATGTGAAGCGCCGATTTTGACGTTACCCGATTTTTCACAACCGTTTGAGGTGGAATGCGACGCTAGCGGAGTTGGAATCGGGCAAGATTTATTCAAAGAGGCCATCCCATCGCCTATTTTTCGGAGAAATTAAGTGGCGCCCGAGTGAATTATTGTACTTACGACAAGGAGTTCTATGTTATCGTGAGAGCACTCGATCATTGGAGTCACTATTTACGTTCGAAACATTTCGTGTTACATTCAGATCACGAGTCGTTGAAATACATCAACGGACAAAGCAAGCTAAGCCCGAGACATGCAAAATGGGTGGAATTTCTACAATCTTTTCACTTTTCATCCAAGTACAAAGACGGGAAGAGTAATATAGTGGCAGATGCACTATCAAGACGGTATGCCTTACTGTCGATTCTAGATGTTCGTTTGTTGGGATTCGAGACTTTGAAAGATCATTACAGCGACGATTTGGACTTCGGGGAAATTTTTAACCATTGCAAAACGGCCCCGTACGAGGAATTTGTTTTACAGGATGGCTTTCTTTTCAAGGGAAATAAATTGTGTGTGCCGAGACATACAATTCGGGAATTGCTAGTTCGGGAGGCGCACGGAGGAGGACTAGCCGGTCATTTCGGCTCGGCCAAGATCAGAGGTGCCGAAAGAACATTTCTTCCGCCAAAGATGTATGGTGACGTGAGCACAATCGTGAGTAAATGCATCACTTGTCACATGATGAAAAGTTCGCTCAAGTCGAGTACATACATGCCGCCAATACCGCTACGACCATGGGAGGATGTCTCGATGGATTTTATTGTGGCTTTACCTCGTACTCAACGAGGCAAAGACTCGATCATGGTGGTCGCCGACCGCTTTTCAAAATGGCTCACTTTATAGCATGCCACAAAACCGATGATGCAAGCAATGTGGCGGACTTGTACTTCCGGGAAATAGTTCGTTTACACGGAGTTCCAAAAACTATCGTGTCGGATCGAGATTCCAAATTTCTGAGTTACTTCTGGAATACTTTATGGAGAAAAGTGGGTACTAAACTCCTATTCAGTACTTTACATCACCCACAAACCGATGGACAGACCGAGGTGACTAATCGAACCTTGGGAGCGTTATTGCGAGATTTGGTGAATAAAACACAAAAGGATTGGGACGTGAAACTTGCTCATGCGGAATTCGCATACAACCGATCACCCGGTTATGCCACGGCCCATTCACCTTTTGAAGTAGTATACGGAATAAATCCGCACATGCCATTGGATTTGATTCCCTTGCCGAGCAACGAATTGGTTCACAAAGACGCCGAATCAAAACTCAAATCAATGATGAAGTTACATGAGAAGATACGGGAACGGATTAAAGAAGTGAATGAAATTTACAAACGGAAGTCGAACAAAAATAAAAAAGCGAGATTATTTGATGTTGGCGACTTAGTTTGGATACATTTGAGAAAAGAAAGATTCCCAAGCAAACGGAAGAACAAATTGATGCCGAGGGTCAAGGTCCGTACAAAATTGTGGGAAAAGTGAACGACAACGCATACAAAGTCGAACTTCCGGCGAATACGGAGTACACGCGACATTCAACGTAGGTGATCTCGCCTTACCTTGACGACGATGGCATTACGGAATTGAGGTCAATTCCTTTCAAAGAAGGAGGGAATGATACGATATCTAATATTCCAATCGAAGAAGCTCCAATAAAAATCGACATCCACGACGATGCAAATTCGCATGGCCATGCATCATTATACTTGGGAGAAAAGAATACGCGGATTGGAGTTACGTTGTTAATCGGAACAGGAGTAACGTAAAACTCGACGACGGAATCGGTCCGAAAGCATGAAAATTCGCCAAGACATGATTGAAAGTGAACTCACTTGACTTCATATCTTTGACAAGATAATGAAGATATTTTCCTTCCCCACCATGATAACAAACGGCCGAAACAACAAGATTTGAAGAAGACTTTCATCCTTCATGTCCTTATCCCTCATGTCATAATCACCTATATAATTCCAAAGAGGTTGATATCATACAAAATCCTCCTAATCACTTGGTATATTCGGCCGATTTGAAGCTTGCAAGAAAGGACAATTTGTGAAGACTTTCATCAAGGATCTTCTTCATGTCACCATCACCTTAATAAAGTCCAAGATTTCTTCATGTCTCAATCAACATAAAATCCAAGATGCTTGGTATCTACTTGGATATTTTCGGCCGATTAGGATGTTACTAGGAAGTTTCGTTTTCTCGTTTTGTTGTATTTTCTTACGGTTGGAAACTACTATATATAGTAGTACTTGATTGTATTTGTAATAATCTTGAATATTAATAAACCTTGTATTTCTTTGAAATATACGTTGAACGAGTTCAACAAAACTTTAGTTATTATTTCGACGCGTCTCGAATTATAACTTGATCGATTCTCAATAGGTCTTGAGGAGAGATTATCTTTATCGAGTTATAGGTCTAATTCGGTAAAACACATTCAAACCCATACACTATCATACATCACGGCCGAAAACCGTATAAATTTCGGTCACCACCTTGTACTTTTGGTTGATACTTTGATACTTTTCCAAACATAATAATCTTCCGTTGTATTTCATACGCATTACGTACACTTATATACGTAATTCGTATCAATCCTTGCTGTGGTTACGCCATTGGATCTTGAAACCTTCTCTTTGTTCCTCAATTGCCGGACTGATCGGTCGAGAATCAGTTCTAGTTATTCTTCATAGGTAAGGTCTTTGTTCAGCTCTACGGCAGTATAGTTGATGACGTGGCTGTGATCGTGCACATACTTTCTCAACAACAATACGTGGAAAACGTTGTGCACAGCCGAATGCTCTGGGGGTAAAGCCAAACGGTAAGCTAACTCTCCAATCCGCTCAAGGATTTCGAACAGTCCAATATACCTTGGTCTCAACTTGCTCCTTGGACCAAAACGAACAATTCCCTTGGTAGGAGATACCTTCAGGAATACCTTGTTTCCAACACAGAATTCGAGATCCTTCCTACGCTTGTCGGCGTAAGACTTCTGACGATCCTGTACTATCTTGATCCTCTCACGAATATTATCCACCATGCCAACTGTCTGCTCGATCATCTCGGGACCCAAAATCCTCCTTTCACCTACCTCGTCCCAATACAGTGGTGATCAACACTTCCTACCGTATAGGGCTTCATATGGTGCCATACCGATCGTCGACTGGTAACTGTTGTTGTAAGCAAATTCTACTAAAGGCAACAGTCGTTCCCAATTATTTCCCATATCTAGCACACATGCTCGCAACATATCCTTAAGGATCTGGATGGTCCTCTCGGACTGACCATCAGTTTGAGGATGATCAGCCGTACTAAAATTCAACTGCGTTCCCAAAGCTTCTTGCAAACTCTCCCAAAAACGCGACGTGAAATGAGTATCCCTGTCGGATACTATAGAGACTGGCACTCCATGCAACTTAATCATCTCCCTGATATACAGTTGAGCATACTGATCTATTCGAAAGTTCATCTTAACTGGGATAAAATGAGCTGACTTTGTGAGTCGGTCGACAACAACCCAATTAGCGTGGTTTCCCCTTTTCATTCGAGGCAAACCTACCACAAAGTCCATCGTAATGTGTTCCCATTTCCATTTTGGGATATGAAGTGACTTAAGTAATCCAAAGGGGCGTTGGTGTTCTGCCTTCACTTGCTGGCAAACTATACATTTTCGAACAAAGTCTGCCACATCTCTTTTCAAACCTTCCCACCAAAATGTCCCCTTAAGATCTTTATACATCTTTGTACTCCCAGGGTGTGCTGTATACGGAGTATTATGTGCCTCCTTTAGTATCGTTTCTCTCAACTTAACAACTACACAAATTCTCCCTTCATAATGCATCGTGCCATCATCGGATACGCTGAAACCCTTATCCTCACCTGAAAGAGTACGTTCTTTCATCTTGACCAAGAAGTCGTCCTATCCTTGACCTTCTTTGATTTGTTCCTTCAAGGTTGGTTGTACCACCAAACTAGCCAATAATGACTCAGCTGGTCTCGATGGTGTAGCCACCTCAAGGTTCATCCTTGCAAATTCCTTGACCAAGTGTTCCTCCTTGGTCAACAAACAAGTAAGATCTCCTCTTGCCTTACGGCTTAGTGCATCAGCAACTACGTTTGCCTTACCGAGGTGGTATTGAATTATACAATTGTAGTCTTTGACCAACTCAAGCCATATGCGCTGCCTCATATTCAATTCCTTCTGTGTGAAAATATATTTCAGACTTTTGTGGTCTGTATAAATTTCACACTTACCTCCATAAAGGTAATGTCTCCAAATCTTCAAGGCATGAACTACCACTGCTAATTCCAAATCATGAGTAGGGTAGTTTAGCTCGTGCAGTTTCAACTGTCTCGAAGCATAGGCAACTACTTTGCCCTCTTGCATTAATACACATCCCAAACATTGCTTGGATGCATCACTATAGATGACGAACTCTTTCGTCGGATCGGGAATCATCAAAACTGGTGCAGCAGTCAATCTTCGCTTAAGTTCTTGGAAACTCTTTTCGCATTTCACATTCCATAATAAAGCTTCTCCCTTTCGAGTCAATCTAGTCATAGGTGCAGCAATCTTCGAAAATCTCTTGATAAATCTCCGATAATAACAGGTTAATCCCAAAAAGCTTCGAACTTCATTCGCATTACTTGGTACTTTCCAATCATTGACTGCCTCAACTTTAATCGGGTTAACCTCAATTCCTTTAGAAGTGACCACATGACCCAAAAATGCAACTCAGTTAAGCCAAAATTCGCACTTGTTGAATTTTGCATACAACCTCTCCTTGCGCAGTATTCCCAATACCGTTCTAAGATGCTGCTCATGATCGACCTTGGTCCTTGAATATACAAGTATGTCATTTATGAACACAATGACAAACTTATCCAAATAAGGTTGAAATACACGGTTCATGAGGTCCATGAATACTGCTGGCGCATTGGTCAAACCAAATGGCATCACTATAAATTCATAGTGTCCATAACGAGTTCGAAATGTGGTCTTCGGGATATCATCACTCTTAATCCTCAGCTGGTGATATCCAGATCTCAAATCTATCTTCGAAAATATTCCCGATCCTCCAAGTTGATCGAATAGGTCCTCTATTATAGGAAGTGGATATTTATTCTTTATCGTGAGTCGATTAAGTTCACGATAGTCTATGCACATCCTCAAACTTGCATCCTTTTTCTTCACAAAGAGCACTGGCGCACCCCATGGCGAAATACTCGGGCGGATAAATCCAGATTCGAGTAGTTCCTGGAGTTGTACCTTCAGCTCTCGCAACTCCTTAGGCGCCATCCTATAGGGAGCCTTCGATATTGGTGCCACTCTTGGCACTAAGTCAATTGAAAATTTAACTTGACGATTCGGCGGAACTCCGGGCAAGTCTTTGGGAAAGACATCTGGATACTCCTTGACGATAGGTACATCAGTTACCGTCTTCTCTGAAGTCGTTTTCCCCACCACATTCACCAAGAATCCTTGGTAATCACTCTTCTTCAGCATCTTCACAGCTTTCATGGCAGAAATCACCTTCGGGGTACTGATGTGTCTAACTCTCTCGAATACGGTATTGACATCAACAGATGGACATAAGGTTACCCTCCTTTCGGAGCATTCGACTACAACTCTATGCTTGTCCAACCAATCCATACCCAAAATAACATCAAAATTGCTAAGTTCAACTATGTGCAAGTCGGCTAAGAAGCTATGTTCGTTAATCTCTATCTTCACATTGTTATCTATCGAGTCCACACGCACTACTCCCCCAGCAGGCATGCTAACTAACAAGGATCTAGGGGCTTTACTACTTCTACAACCAATCATAGCACAAAGCTTCCTCGTCCGTGGAGTCGGCATCCCAATTTGCAGTTGGAATCTCCTCTCGAGCATGTAAATCTAATAGGTGCCCAGCGACAAATTGGAAATCGTCTGCAGCCTCTCGCTCTTCAAGCGATCTCTTGATGGCCCTTTTCCAAAGCCGGAAGATGCAGCAACTCCAGTCTTCAGATAATTTCTCCATCAAGTGCTCTAGCTGGCGGGTGACGGAACCTTGTTTCCCAGATTTTAGCCACTTACTCAGTCTATTAATGACGTAGTGTGGCGCATTTTCTGGTAGAATATGGTCATTTCACCAGTCCTTACGCGCTAGGAGTCGCGAGTCAAAAGTAGCTGGGAGCTTCTTACGTGGAGTCATTCTAGGTTTGGCCATTCTAACAGTTCGTTACATACATAAATAATTATATAAGTAAAATGAAATGACATATGCATGATTAATGACTAAAATTCGATACCTCAGGCGGAGTGACGAAGTGGCGAAGCTGAGAGCATATGATACTTTTATATTTTAGCGAGTCTACAAAAAGGTAAAACCCTCTCTGATACCACTATGTAACGCCTCGACTTTCTAGGGTAAATATTGGGGAAAAATAAATAAAAGGTAAATTTTGCGAAAAATAATTTTCTTGAGAATATAAAAATTCTCACCTACAAAGTCGAGTCGCTACAATGTCGTGAAAATTAAATATCTTTAGATAAGGTAACATTTCATAATAATTACTAAGTAAAAATTTTGCGGCGGAAGAATAATCATAATTTATAGAATTCAAGATTTTCCCCAAATGAGTTTCAACATAGTTTGACAAAAAGAAAACATCATTAAAATAAATTCCTTCTCATATGCCCCCTCGGCTCGCTCCTTTGTCCCTCCGGATCGGTTTAAACTGCGAGATCAATAAAGGTAGGGGTGAGCTTCCTTCAACTCGTGGAAATCACACTGATCACAGTAATATACAATCTCATGAAAAACATAACATGAATAATCTATCATATCTTTCCTCAACATGAATGCATACTCACAATATTACGTACAACATGAATCGAGCACGCATAATACGAATATTGAGGTTGCGCAGGTGCCCCCGCAACAACATGAAACATACACGCAATTCCACATATAACGTGAATCGAACACGTATGTGAATACTGGGTTGAGCAGGTGTCCCCACACAACATGAAACATACACGCAATACCACATATACATGAATCAAGCATGTTTGAGAATACTGGGTTGAGCAGGTGTCCCCACACAACATGAAACATACACGCAATACCACATATGTGAATATTGAGTTGAGCAGGTGTCCCAACATAACATGATAACCTCTTATGCGAATACAGGTGAGCCTGATTTACGTGTATCATAATTTATAAACATGAATTGAATATCACATATGCAGTCCAATTAAAGCAATTAAAGTGATAGTGAAAATTAAATGATGATGATGATGATGTCTGACTGAAATGAATGTGCTCGACTCACAGTCCTAAGCCCGTAAATCCTTGACAAAGTCTACATATAATAATAATTAAAATACTTACAATTTATTATTTATATAATAAATGATAGGATACGAATATCACTATATAATAATTGAAAATAAATCATAATTGCTAATTAATATTAACCGAAGAGTTAACATTGTTAATGACTGAAATTAAAATGTTTATGCAATAATTCGGATTAATAATTAACATTAATTGGAAGTTAATATTTTAAATATCTCGGTCAAAATTAGGATTAAATTGAAGTTTGAAGTTGATCAAGTTAAAATTGTAAGAATTGAGAAGTCGATCGGGTTAAAATCGAAGAATTATAAATCAAAATGGGGTTATATTGAGGTATCTGGGAATCTGGGGCTTAATTGAATTACCCTAAAAAGTCATGGGTATAAAACCCTAAATCTAACCTCAGCCGACATAAACATTTCCCTCCCCTTTCCCTAACCTCTCTCTCTCTCTCTCTCTCTCTCTCTCTCTCTCTCTCTCTCTTCAGAAATTCTCCCTTCTCTCCCGATATTGCTCCTCAAAATCACGTCCGAAACACACACACACTAAAATCAAACATACAACGACCAGAGGCACAAACCAGACCCCACATCTCAGATCCTCTGCACACAATTCACAACCAATCGATCACACACAACCACGGCGGACGAAAATGAACAAAAGGGGAATCGGCGACGCGACGGAAAATCCCATCATTCGGGTCGGGTCTCGACTGGAAACAGGTAAGCCCCTTCAACGACCAGGGTTCCCGATTCGCCGTTCGGGTTGGTCTCAAACCTTATGGGTCGTGGCACTGAGTGAAAGGTAAGGGTATTAGCCTTCCTGAGGTTGATTTCGGGTTGGTAAGTTACAATTTGGAGTCCGATTGGACACATTTGAAGTTTCTTATTGGGGTTTGAAACTGGTTTAGTGGTTTCTTCTGAAATCGGGGTGCATTTGGGTTGAAGGGTTTCTGGCCTGAGAAAACAGTTCTTGATTTGAGTTATGGGTTTCAAAGCTGGGTCAGGAATTTCCAAAGGTGTTCGACTGAGAAGGGATGTAACTTAAGAATCAAGACCAGTCCCAGTGAAATTGAATGAAGAGAGTAGGGAAGAACATGATTTTTGTTTTATAAATTTGATTCTCTGTGTATAAGATTGTAAATTGTAGAAGAAAAGAAATTATGATTTACCTGTATAAGGAGATGATGGTGATTACCGGTGAAGGTTGCTCCGACGGCTGGAAAAACAGAATTGACCAAATTTGTGTATTGTATTTTTTTTATCGATGAAAGATGTTGAACGACTGGAGAATGACGGCTGGGAAGAGGAAGTGTATTCCGTATTGTATTGTGTATTTATACAGTAGAGGCGGTATATTTATACTGCCTGGATTATGGTTAGGGTTAATTTGCTTGGCTTAATTAATATTCTGGGTCAGCACAAACTATTGGGCAAATGGTAATAATAATAATAATAATAATAATAATAATAATAATAATAATAATAATGCAGGTGATGTCTTGAACTATGCTTTCCTTGCTTCTAGACTTCAATCTGCTAGCTTACAAACTAAGCTTCTCCGACATACCGGTATTGTGACTTCTGGCCCTTCCTTTGATGATGCATTATGTACTTTTAATGCGAAAATGGATATAGACCTTTTGAGTAACCCGAGCGTGATCGCTTCCCCCAAACTCATGAAGAAATTGGCAGATATACATTTCGCACGGGTTACCCAAACGGTTGAATCCACTTTTCGCCTATCTTCTCGACAGTTGGCGTTATGGAATTCACAAAAGGAGGACTACACTTCAGATTGGCTCAGAGTGGTTCCAATATCTGGTTTAGGACAGACTATGAACGCCAGGACTTACCGATGTGTGTTGTGCTATCAGCTAGGTGTTCCCTTTTTTTCTTTTCAGATGCCGTGCTCAGCTTGTTCCAAGGTCTTTACTGGGGATATTTAGGGGGACCATGCTGTATCGTGCGCGGGTATTATTGGTATTAAACATCGGCATAATGTTGTGCGTGATATTCTTGTTGACATATGTTCTCGATCTGGGATTTCGGCACGTAAGGAGGTTGATATTGGGCTTATTAGGGAAAAGGACAAGCCCTTACGTCCAACTGATATGTTACTTTACTCATGGGTTGGTGGGCTTGATGTATGTGTTGATCTGACAGGGTCATCGCCCTTGATGCAAACTGGCATGGTTGACTTTGTGCCGGGTCGTGCGGTGATTGAAGCCGCACAACGTAAACGCGTCAAGTACGAGGCTAAATGCTCGGATATGGGATATGGGTTTCTCCCCTTTTCATTCTCTTCTTTTGGAGAACTTGAGAAGGATGCGGTGGCCTTACTAAAACGTATCCGAAGATTCTCGGTGACTCAAGACATTGGAGCACGTGCTGCTGCTCATATTTTTAGTAGGGTTAGCTTCGCTATAGCTAGAGGAGTGGGGGCTCATATTGTTTCTCGGCTCCCCACTAATTTCTTGTAAACCCTATGAATTTCTTCTTATTATTATAAAAAAAATAATAATAATAATAATAATAATAATTATAAAATTTAATAATAACAGTAGTAATAATATTAATAACGTCGATAATAATACTAATATCGAGTGTAATATAAATAATGATATAGAAATAATGAAGATAAAAATATTAATACTATTAACATTAATATTGTTCCTATTATAAATATTATTATTATTAATAATAATACCTTTAATTATCATACTAAAAAAAATGACTAATATTAAATGTTCTGAAATTAACTTGAGAAATTAACTCGGGCTTAGAACATATGAGATATCATAAAAATGTCTGATCTTATTAAATGATATTACATGAAGTTGACTTGTACGTGCAGTGAAAGTAATTGTACAATATTTACTCACTCTGTAATGAAATGAGATTAAATGAAATAAATGCATTATTAATATTGTCAGTAGTAAATGACTACTAGAATATAACTGACAAAATGATTCGGGCTAGGACTTGTGATATGTCGAAATAAATGTTCATGATTCCCTAAATGAAATTAAATAACATGAAATGCATTATAATATTATTATAATTAATAATATTGCATTATAAAAATGACGGGCAATACATCTTACCCCTCTTAGAAAAATTTTCATCCTCGAAAATAAATGGTATACTTCGATTGAAGAAATTCGGATAACGAGCTTGAAGTTCCTCTTCGCGCTCCCAAGTGGCTTCATCCTTGCTGTGGTTACGCCATTGGATCTTGACAAACACCTTCTCTTTGTTCCTCAATTGCCGGACTGATCGGTCGTGAATCAGTTCTGGTTATTCTTCATAGGTAAGGTCTTTGTTCAGCTCTACGGCGGTATAGTTGATGACGTGGCTGTGATCGTGCACATACTTTCTCAACAACAATACGTGGAAAACGTTGTGCACAGCCGAATGCTCTGGGGGTAAAGCCAAACGGTAAGCTAACTCTCCAATCCGCTTGAGGATTTCGAACAGTCCAATATACCTTGGTCTCAACTTGCTCCTTGGACCAAAACGAACAATTCCCTTGGTAGGAGATACCTTCAGGAATACCTTGTTGCCAACACAGAATTTGAGATCCTTTCTATCTTGATCCTCTCACGAATCTTATCCACCATGCCAACTGTCTGCTCGATCATCTCGGGACCCAAAATCCTCCTTTCACCTACCTCATCCCAATACAGTGGTGATTAACACTTCCTACCGTATAGGGCTTCATATGGTGCCATACCGATCGTCGACTGGTAACTGTTGTTGTAAGCAAATTCTACTAAAGGCAACAGTCGTTCCCGATTATTTCCCATATCTAGCACACATGCTCGCAATATATCCTTAAGGATCTGGATGATCCTCTCGGACTGACCATCAGTTTGAGGATGATAAGCCGTACTAAAATTCAACTGCGTTCCCAAAGCTTCTTGCAAACTCTCCCAAAAACGCGACGTGATGAGTATCCCTGTCGGATACTATAGAGACTGGCACTCCGTGCAACTTAATCATCTCCCTGATATACAGTTGAGCATACTGATCTATTTGAAAGTTCATCTTTGTAACACCCCAAACTAGGCGGATATTACAGTGCCGTGAATCCCCGACTGGGACCCACCAGGCAAATGAAAATGATGAATTAAATAATATAATTGTAGTACCGAACCACATTATATTACCAAACACTCCGATGAGGAGTTTAAGTACAACACACCAGGACAATACCGAATACTAGTGTATTTTATATGAAGATAAAATACACCACCCTGAATAAATAAACATTACAAACGGAATTTGCAGCGGAAAATACAAATGACAGAATAACTGAAATGACTGAAATGACTGAAGCAAACGGGATGACTGGGGCCCCCTACTAGTATCACTGGGACTCGTCGCCGTCAACATGCTCTTCCCGTGCCTTTGCCTTGCCGTGACCTGAAAACAAAATCCCCCAACGGGCCGGTCGATTACGTAACAACAATCCTCAAGAGTTGAAATTACACAATCATGAATTAATCAAGTGATGAAATATTCTTAATTATGAATTACGTGAAGAGGAGCATCATAGTACGCCCGTAATGTCTGTGCAAGTGTACAAGACGAATGTCCGGACACACCCGTCCTTGTACCTAATTAGTCTCACGGAGGTAAGCGTTACCGTGTGCACGGTCCGATGTATCGGTGAACCCAATACATGACCATCATGTGCCCGACTAAAAATTCCACACCACACCCGCCACGCAATATGAACCGGAAGGTCACATGAACGAGAATGACCATGATGAACACCAATGAATAATAATTAGACAAGGCCAAGATGACTCACCGATATGAAAGTAATAGTGACGTGATTGATAAACCAATGAAAAGATTTGGAACCGCTGCCTCGTGAATGAAATGATTATTCGACACTTACAAGTCTCAAAATGATTAATATTATGATGAATGAATTATGATTATGAGCAATCAACAACAAAAGGAATGAGTATCCTTTTAACCGAGTAAGATTTAACTTACACAATACCGATGAAGAATGTCCGTCCACGAACAACGTCCTAACCAAGATACCGATCGCTCGAACAACCTTGAATAACAATAATTACCAACAATCGTTCAATACACGTATCAAACAACAAAACACGACTAACCCAAGGGTCGAAACAACGATAAACAAACTCATAGGCATTCTAACGAATACGAACCAACCACACGACTTCGAAAATATCCAATCCCGAATATGTCGAAACCCACACCAAAATGAGTATTTCGAACTAACAAAACACTTCAAGGATATCAATAATCCATTAGGAATCCATAATTCGTGATTATAACGACATCAATCGGAAAATCCCCAATTAATCAAGTCAACCCCAAGGGTTCTTGAAAACAATTCGAAAATAACCATTAAATCCGTAGGATTATATTTATCCAAGTTGATAATCCATAACTTAACATATCCCAATGATAATCCAAGCTTACACGAAGAAATCGGAAGGAAAACCCAAAATCCGAAATTCTAGATCCAAGAGATTAATACCTTTGATTCGACGTTTGGAGATGATGAAGTGATGATAAACTCAACTCAAAGACTTGAAGATGATGATTGATGATTACACCTCGAAGAATCCCCTCTGGATCGCTCGGAAACGCCCAAAAATACCGAAGGAATGAAATGAGATGAAAATGACGAACTCGACTAAACTGTCCAATTTATACTCAATCCGGAGTTAGCGCGCGCTAGCCCTTGTGCATAGCGTGCGCTAACGAGTAATGTGGGTAGTCCAGGACCCACTGTCCGAACACGGTAGCGCGCGCTACGTACCTCTTTGTAGCGTGCGCTACGGCCATACTACTAGCGAGCGCTAAGATCCATTGTTAGCGTGCGCTCGCGAAATACTTGACGCCCGATCGGAGTCCAGAAAACCATCCGCCCTCGATCTAACCTCGAGCGCGTGCGCTTCACCCATTCTTTAGCGTGCGCTAATATGTCGATTGCGTACGCTAACCCCACTGCATAGCGTGCGCTATGAATAAACCCGGTGCGATCCAGGTAGCCACTGGACTCAACACGATCCGCCTAGCGCGCGCTACTCACACATATAGCGTGCGCTACGACCGCTAGCGCGCTACTTACCATTCGTAGCGTGCGCTACAATTATTCTCACTGCAGTCCGGTACCTTCCGGACTGCAGCCAAGGTAGCCTTAGCGTGCGCTAAAGCCGAGCGGTAGCGTGCGCTACCTATACCCAATTAGCGTACGCTAAAAGGAGTATGTAGCGTGCGCTACTCCTCAAGCACTGACTTGCAACGAAAATGACAATGATGATAAACACGGCACGAAACTCCAATCGATTAGTGATGAATGACGATTGATACACGATACGATAACTCGAATGATGAATACCATGATGAATATGAGTGACAAATGATCAATGATGAATGAAATTACCGAGTATCAATTCTTGAATGATAAATCTTGAATGATAATTCTTGAGTGATAATTACTGAATTACAACTGGGTATTACATACACCCCCCCTTAAAAAAGTTTCGTCCCCGAAACTAAGGGTCAAACAACTCGGGATAACTCTCCCGCATACTATCCTCGGTTTCCCAAGTAGCCTCTTCGACTCCGTGTCTAGACCACTGAATTTTAACCAAAGGAATCGTCTTATTCCTCAACTGTTTGATTCGCCGCTCTAAAACTCGTATAGGACGCTCCTCATAAGAATGATCGTCGGCGATCTCGATTTCGTCGAACTGAAGTATGTGACTCGGGTCGGCAACATACTTCCGCAACTGAGAGACATGAAACACATTATGAATTCGGCTCAACGCCGGAGGTAAAGCCAATCGATAAGCTAACTCGCCCACTCGATCCAAAATCTCAAACGGTCCGATGAATCTCGGACTCAACTTTCCCCTCTTCCCAAAACGGAAGATACCACGACTCGGGGATACCTTGACCAACACATGATCACCAAATTTCGAACTCTAATGGTCGATTTACGGTATCTCGCATATGATTTCACGACTCGAGCGGTCAACAAGCGACTCTGATCAAAGCTAAGCATATCGGGCTCGTGCCGATTGATTCGATAAGTCGTCCCCAAAGACAACGGAGATCGACAACGACGACCATACAAGGCCTCGTAAGGTGCCATCTTGATCGAAGCATGCCAACTATTATTATACGTGAACTCGATCAATGGTAGTTGGGCTTCCCAATCGTCTTTCCAATCGAGGACGCATGCCCTCAACATGTCCTCTAATGTCTGAATGGTCCTCTCTCGATTGTCCGTCTGACCGAGGATGAAAAGTCAGATCGAGATTAAGCCGAGTTCCCATAGCACGATGAATCGATTTCCAAAAATGCGACACAAACCGTCCGTCACGATCGAAACGATACTTTTAGGGGTACCGTGCGATCGACTATCTCTTTGATGAGCAGTTGAGCAAGTCTCTCGGGACCCCACGTCTCCTTGATCTCAAGGAAATGAGCCGATTTAGTTAAGCGGTCCACGATCACCTGGATCGTATTCATGCCACGACGACTCGTCGGCAAACTCGTGATGAAATCCATAGAAATGTCTTCCCACTTCCATTCGGGAATAGGAAGAGGTTTCAAGATACCCTACGGCCGATGTTCAATCTTAACTTGTTGTGAGTTAAGCATCTCGAAACAAATTCTCGCGACTTCTCGCTTCATATTACTCCACCGGTAATTTTGTTTCAAGTCCTTGTACATCTTGCTAGACCGGATGAGCGGAATAAGGGGTAGCATGAGCTTCTTTCAAAATCGAGTTTTTCAACTCGTCATTTGCCGCACGCACAACCGATTCTTAAACCTCAAAAGTCCATCCTCGTGGACCACAAATCCAGTGGGCTTTCCTGAGCCACATCCTCTCGGATGCGCAACAATGATGGGTCCGAACCACGATTCTCTCGGATTGCCTCCTCGAGTGATGATGAAATCTCTAACATACAAAGTCGTCCCCGAACTCAAGCCGGGACCTCGATCTCGGGTCTAAGGAATTCTCGCCAAGCTCCTTCGAATCGTTAAACGGCAAGCATCTGCTCCCGAACGGACTTACGACTCAAGGCGTCGGCGACAACGTTCGCCTTGCCCGGTGGTAGAGGATCTCAATATCATAATCTTTGATTAATTCCAACCACCGTCTCGACGCATATTTAACTCCTACGAGTAAATATATACTTTAAGCTCTTATGATCGGTGAATATCGGCGGTGACGCCATAAAGGTAATGACGCCAAATCTTCAAAGCGAACACCACGGCTGCTAGCTCCAGGTCGTGGGTCGGATAATTAACCTCGTAAGGTCTCAATTGCCGTGAAGCATAGGCAATAACTTTCCCGTTCTGCATGAGCACACATCCGAGACCCTGTCCGGATGCATCACTATAAACCACAAATCCTTCCGTCCCCTGCAGCAAGGAAAGTACAGGTGCTGACATTAACCGACTCTTGAGTTCCTCAAAACTCCGTTGACACGCGTCGGACCACGTGTATTTCTTATCCTTCCGCAAAAGGTTCGTTAAGGGTTGAGCGATTCTAGAAAATCCCTCTACAAATCGCCGATAATAACCCGCTAATCCGAGGAAACTTCGGATTTCCTTAACGTTCTTCGGAGGTAGCCAATCTCGAATAGCCTCCGTCTTCTGAGGATCGACACGAACTCCGTCTGATGAAATTACATGTCCGAGAAAAGTCACTTCGGACATCCAGAACTCACATTTAGAAAACTTCCCATAAAGTTGTTCTCGTCTCAACACGTCGAGCACTTGATGAAGGTGAAACTCGTGCTCCTCCCGGTCACGAGAATAAATCAAAATGTCATCGATGAAGACAACAACAAACCGATCCAAAAAGTCGATGAAAACCCGATTCATTAACTCCATGAATACCGCAGGTGCATTAGTCAATCCGAACGGCATAACCACAAACTCATAATGACCATAACGCGTTCGAAACGCCGTCCTAGCGATATCTGACTCTCGAATCCGCAACTGATGATATCCAGATCTTAAGTCGATCTTGGAAAATACTGAAGCTCCCTGAAGTTGATCTAAGAGATCGTCAATACGGGGTAAGGGATACTTATTCTTGATCGTCACCCTGTTCAACTCCCGATAATCAATACATAAGCGGAATGAACCATCCTTCTTCTTGACAAATAACACTGGCGCTCCCCACGGGGACGCACTCGATCGAATATAACCTTTCTCGAACAACTATTCAAGTTGGTTCTTTAATTCCTGCATTTCGGTCGGGGCCATCCGGTACGGTGCCTTCGATATCGGGGACGTACCAGGCTCCAACTCAATCGTGAATTCCACATCCCTCTGTGGAGGCAAACCAGGTAACTCGTCTGGAAAAACATCGGCATATTCCCTCACCACCGGAATACCCGTTAACATTACTGATGACTTCTCGGTTTTGGCCATATAGCACCAGTAACCGACACATCCCTGATTGAGTAACCTTACTGCTTTCATTGAATTAATGACCTTACCAGCAGTAGGATTACCTCCTGAAACACACATTCAACTCCATCGCGAAATGATAGTGACCATACGCTACGGACATTAATGATGGCATCTTGACTATCCATCAATTCAATACCCAAGATTACGTCGTGCCTCGGCAAATCTACCCCGTTTTGGTCCGCTGGCCATACACGACCATGGCCGAATCGGACAATTACGAATCTCACGATTACCGATAATTCGTCTACCATCGGTAGGCCAATGACATAAGGCTCACAACTAGTAGCACTACCTGCGTAGTCTACTCAAACATGACTCGGAAATGAATGAATGCGATGCACCAAGATCGAAAAGAGTACACACAAAGTTGAGATAGAATATCGAGTGTACACGAGATCATTCGGGCCTCCGGATCATCGGTCTTCTTCATCTCATAAATCCGGGCTTGCTAGTCCCGACACCGGACGCTCCGTCTGTGGCTAAAAGCTCCACCTTTAGTCGCTCCCGCTGCTTTAAACGACGCCGATTGAGTGGCTCGATTCTCGAGGCACGACCGCTTAGGTGCCTGAGATGACGTCTGAGTAGGTTTGGAGTCCCTACGGCAAAAACGGGCCTTATGCCCAGCAATTCCACAATTATGACATGTGATAGTTTGCCTCGGACACTTTGTACTGAGGTGACCAAGCTCCCCACAGTTAAAACAGGTGATGGCCGAACTGGCCGCTCGAGATTGAGATTCCGCGGGTTTAGACGACACCGAAGGTCGCTCAGAAAAAGCAGAGCCCGCACGGGGTTTCTTGAAAGTGGCCTGACTCCCGTCAGACTGATTACGGTTCTTGGACTTCTTGCTAGCAGACGAAGGTTGCTGCTTAGCAATTTCCTTAGCCGTAAGCTCGTAAGTAAGAGCCTTCTCAATGAACTCGGCCAACGTGGTGCAATTATGATTAAGTAACTGAAGTCTCATACGGGGTTTCAGCCTCTTGCTGAAATACTTGATCTTATCCGCCTCCGAATGAATGATAGATGAGGCGAACGGAAGAAGTTCCTGAAATTTCTCGGCAATGGCGAGAACATCCTCGTCTGCTGAGGGGTCGGGGGTGAGCAATTCCGACAGCTTGGCCTCCCTGAGTGGGGCCGGATAGTACCTCTCCATCATGAGAGTCTTGAACTGATCCCAAGTACAAGATCCTTCGGTGGGCTTCAACGACAACCACCAAGAATGTGCGCTCTTACCAAGGTAGTAAGCCGCAACAGAAACTTTGTGTCCCTCGGGACACTCTACCATAGCAAACGGACTTCTCGAAATGCTCGAGCCAATGAATGATATCTGCCGGCTCGGACGAGCCCTCAAAAGTAGGTGGCCTCTGGCGAGAGATATCGCCGATGATGTTACTCACATTCCTCTCTTGCCTCTGAGGTGGCGGCGGAGGAGCCTGCTGATTCTGATTGACGGAGTTATGCATCGTCTCCATCAACTGAGCCATCTGAGTCATTTGGGCCATCATGCCCTGCATAAATGCGAGTGGATCAACCCGGACACCCTCTGACTGAGCCGTGTCCCGGGTACGACTCCCCGATAATGAATGATCGCGTCCAGGTGAATGAGTGGCAGCGTCGCTGCTCGATGAATTAGCATTATTCCTCGCGTTTGCACGTGTATTCACACGAGCTCTCGGGATTCGGCCCGCTCCACGGCCTCGTCCTCCACGTCCTCTGCCAGCCCTTTCCATACTGAAGTGGAAAGTCATATGATGATTATATGTCTCGCATGAGTATCACCTTATGATTATATTATGAAATGATGAAAATGAGCATACGCGCTCAAATGCAGCGATCACATGAATGATCAATTGACGTGACATGATTATCTGATGAAGTTACTGAAATGATTATCTTGGATGAGTTAACAAGATTAATGATCCGATCTTCACGATCAACAATGAACAATGAAATGAATTGGTGATTAATGAGTTAACCCGACCGTCCTTGGTCAAAATGACAATGATGATTGAGGATTGTTAATCGATGAATTATGAATGAATGATTAATGCGAAATTATACCATGGCATTAGAAATCTTACGATTCTTGGTGCGATTGGCTCGGCATTTGCACAGGTCACGCGTGACGCGAAAGTCCAATGATACTAGTCCGATGACGATGATTTCAAATGAGACATGACTTGGAGGGTAGTATTCAAAACCACGCTCCGATACCAACTCTGTAACACCCCAAACTAGGCGGATATTACAGTGCCGTGAATCCCCGATTGGGACCCACCAGGCAAATGAAAATGATGAATTAAATAATATAATTGTAGTACCGAACCACATTATATTACCAAACACTCCGATGAGGAGTTTAAGTACAACACACCAGGACAATACTGAATACTAGTGTATTTTATATGAAGATAAAATACACCACCTGAATAAATAAACATTACAAACGGAATTTGCGGAAAATACAAATGATGTAATAATCGAAATGATCAAGCAAACGGGATGACTGGGCCCCTACTAGTATCATCGGGACTCGCCGCCAACATGCTCTTCCGTGCCTTTGCCTTGCCGTGACTGAAAACAAAATCCCCAACGGCCGGGCCATACGTAACAACAATCCTCAAGAGTTGAAATTACACAATCATGAATTAATCAAGTGATGAAATATTCTTAATTATGAATTACGGCGAAGAGGAGCATCATAGTACGCCCGTAATGTCTGTGCAAGTGTACAAGACGAATGTCGGACACACCCGTCCTTGTACCTAATTAGTCTCACGGAGGTAAGCGTTACCGTGTGCACGGTCCGATGTATCGGTGAACCCAATACATGACCATCATGTGCCCGACTAAAAATTCCACATGACCACACCCGGCCACGCAATATGAACCCTAAGGTCACATGAACGAGAATGACCATGATGAACACCAATGAATAATAATTAGACAAGGCCAAGATGACTCACCGATATGAAAGTAATAGTGACGTGATTGATAAACCAATGAAAAGATTTGGAACCGTCGTTCCTCGTGAATGAAATGATTATTCGACACTTACAAGTCTCAAAATGATTAATATTATGATGAATGAATTATGATTATGAGCAATCAACAACAAAAGGAATGAGTATCCTTTTAACCGAGTAAGATTTAACTTACACAATACCGATGAAGAATGTCCGTCCACGAACAACGTCCTAACCAAGATACCGATCGCTCGAACAACCTTGAATAACAATAATTACCAACAATCGTTCAATACACGTATCAAACAACAAAACACGACTAACCCAAGGGTCGAAACAACGATAAACAAACTCATAGGCATTCTAACGAATACGAACCAACCACACGACTTCGAAAATATCCAATCCCGAATATGTCGAAACCCACACCAAAATGAGTATTTCGAACTAACAAAACACTTCAAGGATATCAATAATCCATTAGGAATCCATAATTCGTGATTATAACGACATCAATCGGAAAATCCCCAATTAATCGAAGTCAACCCCAAGGGTTCTTGAAAACAATTCGAAAATAACCATTAAATCCGTAGGAATATATTTATCCAAGTAGATAATCCATAACTTAACATATCCCAATGATAATCCAAGCTTACACGAAGAAATCGGAAGGAAAACCCAAAAATCCGAAATTCTAGATCCAAGAGATTAATACCTTTGATTCGACGTTTCGGAGATGATGAAGTGATGATAAACTCAACTCAAAGACTTGAAGATGATGATTGATGATTACACCTCGAAGAATCCTCCGGATCGCTCTAAACGCCCAAAAATACCGAAGGAATGAAATGAGATGAAAAATGACGAACTCTGACTAAACTGTCCAATTTATACTCAATCCAGGTTAGCGCGCGCTAGCCCTTGTGCATAGCGTGCGCTAACGAGTAATTTGGGTAGTCCAGTACCCACTGTCCGAACACGGTAGCGCGCGCTACGTACCTCTTTGTAGCGTGCGCTACGGCCATACTACTAGCGTGCGCTAATATCCATTGTTAGCGTGCGCTAGCGAAATACTTGACGCCCGATCGGGAGTCCGTAAAACCATCGCCTCTCGATCTAACCTCGATAGCGTGCGCTACAACCATTATTTAGCGTGCGCTAATATGTCGATTGCGACGCTAACAACAATGCATAGCGTGCGCTATGAATAAACCCGGTGCGATCCGGAGCCACCGGACTCAACTCGATCCGCCTAGCGCGCTACTCCACACATATAGCGTGCGCTACTACGCTAGCTCGCGCTACGTACCACTCGTAGCGTGCGCTACAATGATTCTCACATGCAGTCCAGTACCATCAGGACTGAAGCCCATCTAGACTTAGCGTGCGCTAAAGCCGAGCGGTAGCGTGCGCTACCTATACCCAATTAGCGTACGCTAAAAGGAGTATGTAGCGTGCGCTACTCCTCAAGCACAGCTTGCAACGAAAATGACAATGATGATAAACACGGCACGAAACTCCAATCAGATTAGTGATGAATGACGATTGATACACGATACGATAACTCTGAATGATGAATACCATGACTGAATATGAGTGACAAATGATCAATGATGAATGAAATTACTGAGTATCAATTACTGAATGATAAATACTGAATGATAATTACTGAGTGATAATTACTGAATTACAACTGGGTATTACAATCTTAACTGGGATAAAATGAGCTGACTTTGTGAGTCGGTCGACAACAACCCAGATAGCGTGTTTTCCCCTTTTCGTTCGAGGCAAACCTACCACAAAGTCCATCGTAATGTGTTCCCATTTCCATTCTGGGATATGTAGTGACTTAAGTAATCCAAAGGGGCGTTGGTGTTCTGCCTTCACTTGCTGGCAAACTATACATTTTCGAACAAAGTCTGCCACATCTCTTTTTAAACCTTCCCACCAAAATATCCCCTTAAGATCTTGATACATCTTTGTACTCCCAGGGTGTGGTGTATACGGAGTATTATGTGCCTCCTTTAGTATCGCTTCTCCCAACTTAACAACATTGGGCACACAAATTCTCCCTTCATAATGCATCGTGCCATCATCGGATACGCTGAAACCCTTATCCTCACCTGAAAGAGTACGTTCTTTCATCTTGACCAAGAAGTCGTCCTGTCCTTGACCTTTTTTGATTTGTTCCCTCAAGATTGGTTGTACCACCAAACTAGCCAATAATGACTCAGCTGGTCTCGATGGTGTAGCCACCTCAAGGTTCATCCTTGCAAATTCCTTGACCAAGTGTTCCTCCTTGGTCAACAAACAAGTCAGATCTCCTCTTGCCTTACGGCTTAGTGCATCAGCAACTACGTTTACCTTACCGGGGTGGTAATGAATTGTACAATTGTAGTCTTTGACCAACTCAAGCCATCTGCGCTGCCTCACATTCAATTCCTTCTGTGTGAAAATATATTTCAGACTTTTGTGGTCTGTATAAATTTCACACTTACCTCCGTAAAGGTAATGTCTCCAAATCTTCAAGGCATGAACTACCGCTGCTAATTCCAAATCATGAGTAGGGTAGTTTAGCTCGTGCGGTTTCAACTGTCTCGAAGAATAGGCAACTACTTTGCCCTCTTGCATTAATACACATCCCAAACCTTGCTTGGATGCATCACTATAGATGACGAACTCTTTCGTCGGATCGGGAATCATCAAAACTGGTGCAGCTACATTTGCTTTGCCTGGATGATAAAGAATCTCCAAGTCATAGTCCTTAATTAGTTACAACCATATCCTTTGCCGCATGTTCAGCTCTTTCTAACTGAAGATGTATTTGAGACTCTTGTGATCCGTAAAGATTTGACAGTGAGTCCTGTACATGTAGTGTCTCCAGATTTTCAAAGCAAAAACTACCGCTGCCACTCCAAATCATGCGTTGGGTAATTTACTTCATAAGGTTTCAGCTGTCGTGATGCATAGGAGATCACTTTCTCATTTTGCATCAATACATACCCAAGACCTTGTTCCAAAGCGTCACTGCAAACTATGAATCCTCCAGTTCCCTGTGGGAGTGCTAAAATCGGTGCCGTCGTCAACCTCTTCTTCAATTCATCAAAGCTAGTCTAGCACATCTTGTTCCATTCAAACTTTTGAGTTTTCTGCAGTAGTCGAGTTAGTGAGTAGTTAATTTTGGAAAACCCTTCCACAAACCGACGATAATACCTAGCAAGTCCTAAGAAACTCCGGACTTCTTTCACGTTCTTAGGAGACTTCCAATCCATAACTGCTTCGATGTTCTGGGGATCTACTCAGACTCCTTCTGCTGATACCACATGATATGAATTATCCCGAAGAGGTGGATACGTATCAGTCAGAGTTTGCATAGGAATATCGTAGCGGAAGGCTTTTTACGATTAAGTTGTTTTAGGATGTATTTTGTGGGAGTAATATCGAATATGACGATGAAAATTCGAACAAATGAAAAATGGAAGTAATATCGGGAAAAAGTGATAATATCGATCAAGAAGACTTGAACGATCAAGAACAAGGGTTTATCGAATTAGACCTATAACTCGATAAGGTGATTTCTTCCCAAGACCTATTGAGAATCAATCGGATTAATATTCGAAAACGCGTCGAATAAAAATCAAGGTTCGATGAAAATCATTCATCAAGAATAGAAAACACAATGTGTATTCTTATACTTCAACATTCATAATCCAATATATCTAATACAAGGCTAAGTGAAGACTACTTATAGGAGTGAAGTCTTCAACTTAAGGAATCAAACAAAAAAATAAAATAATTCAAAGATTTATAAAATCTTTGAATAATCAAAACAAATCAAATAAAATAAGAAAAAGAAACATACATCATAAAACATGGGAACACAATCCCTAAAAGAGTAAAGAAAGGAAAAGAGAAGACAAAACACACAAAAATCAACAATAAAAAAAGGTGTATCATAGGACACGGCCGTGTCGCTGACACGGCCGGGCCGCATCTGGCCGCAGCGTGATGACTCGGCCGTGTCCGATCGACACGGTCGCGCGCGAGGGACGTCAAATGACTCGTCCCGGCTGATGACTCGTCACGGGCGCGACGCTGACAAGGACGTTCGGCGTGGGCCCGATCGTGTCCTGGAACACGGTCGGGTCGTCTGGGCAGTCGGTTTTGGCTTATCCGGAAGAGTTCGACTCGACCGTGCCAGACAACACGGTCGAGTCCTGTGGGCAGTGACTTTTGCATTTCCGAACGAGTGCAGCACGGGCCGTGTCGGACGACACGGTCGGGTCCGGCAGGTAGTGCTCGGCATTTTCCGGCAGGTGCGATATTTTCCGGCAGGCTCGACATTTTCCGGCAGGCGACCACATTTTCCGGCAGGTTGTGTCATTTTCCGGCTTGTGTCCGTTTTCTCGCCTAAAAATGTTGCCGTACGTGCATGACGCGTTGTAAGGTCATTTACGTCGATCCTTGCTTCGGTTTCTTTATTCGGACTATTCAATTCCGTATCATCCCCTCCTCCTTTAAAGGGAATTGTCCTCAATTCCGAACTTCCTCCGTCATCAAGATAATTAATTAAAGCCTCTAAGTACTTGATCTCAAAAATGTCTGCAGTACGTACATGACCCAAAATCTTGAGACGATAGGTAGTGGGGGGCCCTCGAGAATCACCAACAAAATAACTATCATTATTAATAAAATAATAATAATTACTCCGCCAGGTAATACCGATATCATGAAATGAGTGGACATCTGAAATGGGACGCACGATTAATTTCACATCGGGCTCATCCTCCAGAATTGGAAACACTGATAATTCCACATCGGGTTCATCATCAAGAATGGGAAACACATGATTTATTATGGATTCCTCTTTATCAACTGGTTCCTCATCAAATGCTGGCGGTCTGTCATAATCTGACCAACTCTCCGTTTCAATATTGTTGGGCTCCTCCAATAATGGCCCATCACAAAATATTTTACTAACCTTAATTTGGTAATCATCCAAGACAATAAGTCTATCACCAGAAACTGAGTCGATATGAAATTTAGGCCCAAAATTGTCGTTTTCTTCTAACCCATCAATTTTAGTACCAAGCTCAATTTTGTCTTCCACAACTTTAAAAGGCCCGACTTGTGTCAAATGTTCATCTGACCATAATTCACTTGGCTCATCAATCCCGTTTTGGTCAATTTGGCCAACGCAATTAATTGGCCCATGTTCATAATAGCAAGATCCAAGTTCGTCAATTATGGAAACATGGCTCAACCCACTTTCTTCGTTGTATTGCGGCGTTGAAACCTCTGTCTCGTCTACTCCGTCGTAAACGGTGGTAGGGACATCGTCTTTATCGAAAAATGGCCTTGCTGGAAATTCTTCGATGGGGATAAACCTTAGATCGAAGGTCGGTGGCGGGGCGTCGAAGAATTGGTGGTAAGATGGGGATTTGAACCTTCGATTGAAATATTTTTTGAATTTAAGCCAATCTTGGATTTTAGGCTTACGTTGTTGTGAACGTGACTGTTTCAATTTTTGCCACCAGACGACGGTGCTACCGCGGAGGCGCCTTGCCACCAACGAAACGCGGCGGTTGATCGGGGCATCCTTGAAGTCCGAGTGCTCCTCACATGCATGGAGCCAATCTATGCACGCATCTGGATTACAATATCTGTGAAACTCTGGTATGCTGCGGAATTTGGCCAAGAAATCAATATCTTTGGCGTCGTCTCTGCGTCTTGCTTGCATACGTTGCTCCGGCAAGCAGTTTAGTGTGTCACGGAGTTTCATCAAGAAATCGAGATCGGAGAAATCCATAAAAAGAGTCAAGAGATAGTTCTTCACAAGAAATCGTTGAAGAAATCGCCCAAGGAGATGACCCTGGGCTCCGATACCACTTATGATACGAATTATCCCGAAGAGGTGGATACGTATCGGTCAGAGTGTGCGTAGGAATATCGTAGCGGAAGGCTTTTTACGATTAAGTTGTTTTAGGATGTATTTTGTGGGAGTAATATCGAATATGACGATGAAAATTCGAACAAATGAAAAATGGAAGTAATATCGGGAAAAAGTGATAATATCGATCAAGAAGACTTGAACGATCAAGAACAAGGGTTTATCGAATTAGACCTATAACTCGATAAGGTGATTTCTTCCCAAGACCTATTGACAATCAATCGGATTAATATTCGAAAACGCGTCGAATAAAAATCAAGGTTCGATGAAAATCATTCACCAAGAATAGAAAACACAATGTGTATTCTTATACTTCAACATTCATAATCCAATATATCTAATACAAGGCTAAGTGAAGACTACTTATATTAGTGAAGTCTTCAACTTAAGGAATCAAACAAAAAAATAAAATAATTCAAAGATTTATAAAATCTTTGAATAATCAAAACAAATCAAATAAAATAAGAAAAAGAAACATACATCATAAAACATGGGAACACAATCCCTAAAAGAGTAAAGAAAGGAAAAGAGAAGACAAAACACACAAAAATCAACAATAAAAAAGGTGGTCGATCGGACACGGCCGTGTCGCTTGACATTGGCTGCCGGCAGTGATGACTCGACCGTGTCCGATCGACACGGCCGCGCGCGACAGTGGACGTCCGACAGCCGACTCGTCCGGCTGACTCGGCACGGCGCGGGCCGACAAGGACGTTCGGCGTGGCCCGATCGTGTCTGGAACACGGTCGAATGCAGCGTCGGTTTTGGCATATCCGGAAGAGTTCGACTCGACCGTGCCAGACAACACGGTCGAGTCCTGTGGGCAGTGACTTTTGCATTTCCGGACGAGTGCGGCACGAGCCGTGTCGGACGACACGGTCGGGTCCAGCCGGCAGTGCTCGACATTTTCCGGCAGGTGCGATATTTTCCAGCAGGCTTGACATTTTCCGGCAGGCGACGACATTTTCCGGCAGGTTGTGTCATTTTCTGGATTGTGTCCATTTTCTCGCCTAAAAATGTTGCCGTACGTGCATGACGCGTTGTAAGGTCATTTACGTCGATCCTTGCTTCGGTTTCTTTATTCGGACTATTCAATTCTGTATCACCACATGACCGATTCTCGAGTTTTCTGGAGTAATTATGTGAGTGGTCTAGCAATCTTAGAGAATCCTTCGACGAATCTATGATAATAACCAGCAAGTCCTAGGAAACTCCTTACTTCTTTCACGTTCTTAGGCGGTTCCCATGCTAGTACCACCTCTATCTTTTGAGCGTCAACTAGAATTCCTTCTGCGGATGCGTTAACTGCCAGTCCAGAAAGCAGTATGAGTTACTGGTTCTGACCTGACTAGTCCCTTAGCGCGTGCTACGGCTCAAAGCTAGCGTGCGCTACTGAAGCAAAATTAGCGTGCGGTAGCTTAGGCCTAGCGTGCGCTATTTCTCTAACCCAGAACACTTCCGCAAGGTCTAAACAACACGATTGTGATCTAAACAAGATACGAAACTCTATAACAATATCGACAACATCACCAAGAGTTTGCAGAGCGACGAAATAATAAAAAACGGCAAGGTCCAACAGTCAATAAAAGTACGGGTATTACATTCTCCCCCTCTAAAAAGAAGTTTCGTCCAGAAACATAAGAAATAAAAAGCTCGGGGTACTCCGACTGCATCTTCTCTTCTGTTTCCCAAGTCGCCTCCTCGACTCCATGTCTCGACCATTGCACTTTAACCAGTGGAATGGTCTTATGCCGAAGTTGTTTCTCGCGACGCTCAAGGATCTTCACGGGTCTCTCCGGAAAGGTAATATCCTCGGCTACGTCAATCTCACTATAGTCGATAATGTGGCTCGTATCCGGCACGTACTTTCTCAACTGAGACACATGAAAAACACTATGGACGTGACTTAAAGCTGGAGGCAACGCCAAGCAATAAGCTAAATCTCCAACCCTATCCAAGATCTCGAAAGGTCCGATATACCTCGGACTAAGTTTCCCCTTTTTCCCAAAGCGGAAAACCCCTCTGGTCGGCGACACCTTGAGTAAAACATGATCCCCCACTTCGAACTCCAAGGGTCGATGATGAGTATCAGCATAAGATTTCTGACGGCTCTGGGCAGTCAGCAATTGATCCCGGATAATAGAAATCTTTTCCTTAGTCTCTATCAACATATCTAGTTCCATTCCAATTAGCTCCGAAGCCTCGTCCCAACATAATGGCGACCTACATCGCCTACCATAAAGTGCCTCGAATGGTGCCATTGTGATTGACGCATGCCAACTGTTATTATAGGCAAACTCGATCAACGGCAAGTGAAGTTCCCAATCATTACTCCAGTCTAAGGCACAAGCTCGCAACATATCTTCCAACGTCTGAATCATCCTATCTGTCTGACCGTCCGACTCAGTATGAAAGGAAGTGCTCAATCTCACAGTACCCAAAGCCTGATGAACGGCCTGCTAAAAATGCGATATGAAACGACCGTCTCGATCAGAAACAATGGTCTTGGGGGCACCGTGTAATGTTACGATCTCAGCTATAAAAGTTCGAGCCAATCTATCTGGTCCCCAAGTATCCTTAATACCCAAGAAATGTGCAGACTTGGTCAACCGATCGACGATTACCCAAATCATATTCGTTCCAGCCCCAGTTCTCGGCATGCCAGTGATGAAATCCATAGAGATGTCTTCCCACTTCCACTCGGGAATGGGAAGTAGTTTCAACAACCCCGCTGGTCGTTGATGTTCGATCTTGACTTGTTGACACGTCAAGCACCATAGTACAAATTCCGTGACATCCTTCTTCATGTTGTTCCACCAAAAATTTCGTTTCAAGTCCTTATACATCTTACTCGTTCCGGGTGGATTGAGTAAGGCGTAGCATGGGGTTCTAGGAGAATTCTCTGCCTCACTCTAGATCATTCGGAACACAAAGCCTATCCTGAAATCTCAGAATACTATCCTCATGAATCATAAAGCCAGGAGCTTTTCCTTTAATTACATCTTCCTTCAGTTGAGAAATCATCAGGTCACTCCACTGTTTTCCTTTGATGTCGTCAACCAAGGACGAAGTAATTTCGAGAGTACACAACTGTACCTGTACTCGTTGAAGCCAAACTTCTATCCCTTGCTCGATTAAATCCTGACGAATCTTCGTATGAGATGTAAGAACCTCGAGCATTTGAAGAGATGCCGATTTGTGGCTCAAAGCATCCGCGACGACATTGGCTTTTTCGGGGTGGTAAAGAATTTCCAAATCGTAATCCTTTATCAACTCTAACCAATGTCTTTGTCTCATATTCAGCTCTTTCTGACTGAAAATATACTTCAGACTCTTGTGATCGGTATAAATCCGACACGGAGAACCATACAAGTAATGCCGCCAAATCTTGAGTGCGAAGACAATCGCGGCCAACTCTAAATCGTGAGTAGTGTTGACTCAAAATGTATTTTGATGATTATTACATTCAAAACATTTAATTAGACCAATCTCAGATCAATATTATATTGAAGGAGCTAAATACAGTTAGCGCACGCTACCCATATAATAGTAGCGCACGCTATCGAGAAATACATGTACAGCCATGCATACCATTGCAACAAGTGAAGTCACCTGATGGATAGCGCACGCAAGTCATTCAATATTAGCGCACGCTAAGTAACTACAGTTAGCGCACGCTATACAATCAATATTAAAGCACGTTATCGCATCATTCTAGAGGACAGTGAGGTTTGGAAGGAAATCGGAATGGATTTTGCGCACGCTACACATATCAACTTACGTACGCTAAAATAAGGATGTAGCGCACGTTACTGCTTAGCTCTTGCGCACGCTACCGATATCACGGTCAGTAGTCCAGTAGCTACTGGACTCAATATGTCAAGGATTTTACGTACGCTACACAGGGTAACATACGTTACTGAAAGAAAAATTTAGCGCACGCTAAGGTATAGGCATTAGCGCACGCTAAAAGGAGTCAGCATATTACCGTTTGATTTTCTACCGTTGGAAGGCAAGAGTCAATGAAGATCCGGAAAATCTGGAAAAGATGGAATTAATTAATGCTAGCGCACGCTAATCTCAAATCTAGCCATTGGATAAAGAGTCGTTGGAGAGACAAACGGACATTTTCAAAAGTCAAGATTCAAGATCTGTTGACCAGTCGTTAACGCACGCTACGGATTCATGACTAGCGCACGCTAGCCATACTATTTTACCGTTGCAATAGTCTTTGTCACCGTTCAGAGAAGCCAAGTCAAAGATCGATAGCGCACGCTAGAGGACATTATTAGCGCACGCTAATAATACGTTTTTCAGCATTTGAAGGATGGCTCTCACCTATAAATACCCAAAGGACTTGGGTATCAAACACACAACTTCAAGCATACAAGCATACAAGCATACAAGCAATCAAAGCATACTTGAGCTCAGTTTTATATCTTTTATTGCATTTCAAGTTGTGAGAAAAGAAAGATACAAGAGTGATTTTCATTGTAATATCTATTATTCTTTGTATTCTTTCATTTGATTGTAAGTGTTGCATCACTTACACTTGAGCGTAAAAGAAACGAATCAAGAGTCACTAATCCGGTGTTATTAGGATCTTTGATCCGGCATTGTTAAGATTAAACTCCCATATTCGTATAGTGAGGATTATCTAGTTCCTATAGAACACTAGATAAACAAACGTTTATATTGAGTGAAAGGTTGAGCTTGGACCAATAGAAGACAAGCGATTGTAACGGTTGTGAACTCGGACCGATAGAAGACGAGTCAAGATTGTGGTTGTTCTTGAGCCAATAGAAAAAGAAAGTCGGAGAGAGGACGTAGGCAAGTTGCCGAACCTCTATAAGTCTTTGAGTCTTTAAATTCCACACTATTTTCTATTTATTCGCAAGAAATTTCGTTATTCCGCTTTACCACTATTAAACCCCCCTTCTAGTAGTAAATTTATCTCTTCAGTTGGTATCAGAGCGGGTCTCTTTTTAAAGGTTTAACCACCTAAGAGAAAAAGATCCGCAAATGGCACTTCTAGGTCAAATTGAAGGAAATGCTCTCAACTGTCCTCCTTTCTTCGACGGTTCCAATTTCATGACATGGAAAAAGAAGATGGCGATCTTCGTTCAAGCCTATGATATTGAAATCTGGAAAGTTATTGCTCTTGGTCCTAAACTTGCTAAGAAAGAGGATGGATCGTTGAAAAAGATCGAAGAATTCAACGACGAGGATTGGAGAAACACACACGTCAATTCACGAGCTACTCAACTTCTTTATTGCACTCTTAATCCCGAAGAACTCAATAGGATATCGTCCTATGAAAGCGCAAAAGAAATTTGGGAAATTCTCGAAGTCACTCATGAGGGAACCACTCAAGTCAAGGAGACCAAAATTAATATGCTACTCCATGACTACGAACTTTTATCCATGAAAGACGAGGAAACGATCACAAATATGTTGGATCGATTTTCGGCTATAACAAATGGTCTTGCATCTTTCGGAAAGCTTATATCGAGCAGCGACAAAGCTAAGAAAATTCTTCGATCGTTGCCACGAGAATGGGATGCCACGGTCACCGCGATCATGGAGTCCAAAGATCTCAACAAGCTCGAATTTAGTGCCCTCATCGGGTCACTCATCAATTATGAGATCGTTCTCAAGTCTAGAGGCACAAAACCAAAGCCTCGGGAAAGAGTAGTTGCATTCAATGTTGATAGGGACGTTGAGGAAGATGTTCCCGAAGATGAAGACGACGAGGAACTCGCTCTCTATGCCAAAAACTTTAGAAGGTATAAAAACCTAATTCAAAAGAGGCGAAGTTTTCTTGGCCGGGATGGCAAACCGGAGCAAAAAAAGAGTGGCTATACTCCCATCAAGAAGTTCGACAATAATTGTCGGAAATGTGGTCAAGCCGGTCACTATGCCAAAGAATGCCGAGGATCCTCTTCAAAACCTCAAATGGAAAGATTCAAAAAGAAGGAGGTCCTAATCGCTTCTTGGAGTGATGACGAGGAGGAGATTGAAAGATCTCTAGATGCAAATCTTGCATTCATGGCACTCGACTCCGAAAGTAATATCGAGGTAAGTTCAAAACTCAATGATGATGAATATGACTCTTTTGATTTTTGTGATTCACAAGAAGTTCATCATGATGATGAGTTATTGAGTGTGTTTGAATCCTTGAATACGGAGTATGACGAGATGGTTAAATTAATCATATCTTTAAAGAGAAAAATAAAATCTCTAGAACTCGAAAATTCTTCTCTTCAAAACAAAGGCAAAACTATCGAGATCGACCATACATCATGCCTTGAAAAAGAAAATGTTTTGAAAATCGAGTTAACAAAAACTCAAAAGGAGCTAAAATATATTTTGAACAAATTTACTCTCGGAAACGAGGAATTCGAAAGGCTTCTATCTATTCAAAAATCGCCCTTGCTCAAACATGGTCTTGGTTTCGATCCTTTTAAACGGGAACAATCCCTTATCAACCTTGACAAAATAAGGAAAACCGAAACCGAGAAAGATTCTTCCAAATGAGTTCATGATGTTAATGTTCATTCAAAGTTGAGAACCATCAAAGTTAAGCAAATATGGGTTCCTAAAGGGACAATTGTTCCGAATGCTATAAGCATAGTTAACTTTGGAGGACCCAAACGGGCTTGGGTACCGAAACAACCGAGAAATTCTACTTTTGTAGGTACCGGCACCAAGGAAAAGCAAGTGGTACATTGATAGCGGATGCTCAAGGCACATGTGCGGCTCCGAGAACTTATTTGAAGACCTCGAATATCAAGAACAAGGACATGTGACCTTTGGGGATAATCAAAAGGGAAAAATCAAAGGCATCAGCAAAGTCGGTAAGGAACCTTCTCCTTCTATCAATAAAGTATTATTTGTTGAAGGTTTGCATCATAATCTTCTTAGCGTTTCGCAACTTTGTGATGAAGGTTTTAAAATTCCCTTTGAGCAAACGCATTGCACGGCATTTAGAAATAATAAAATTGCATTCATTGGTTTGAGATGTGGAAACATCTATATTGTTGATCTTAACGATAAAAGTTCATTCAATGAAAAATGTCTTATTACCTTGGATGACAATGCATATTTATGGCATCGAAAATTGGGGCATACTTCGTTACCTATCATTTCTATTTTATCTAGACACGACCTTGTTCGTGGATTGCCCAAACTCAAGTTTGATAGAAAGCATTTGTGTGAATCATGCATTAAAGGGAAACACACTCGAGAATCTTTTAAACCAAAATTCGAGGTTTCCACTAGTCGAGTTCTTGAACTTGTGCATATGGATTTGATTGGACCATCTAGACATGTTAGTTTAAATGGCAAACTTTATACTTTGGTTATTGTTGATGATTTCTCTCGATTTATTTGGGTTAGATTTTTAGCACATAAGGATGATGCATTTTCCGAGTTTTCTAAATGGTGTCGTTTGGTATCAAATGAGAAAAATCTCTCCATAATTTCTATTCGCACCGATCACGGAGGTGAATTTGATTGCACCCCGTTTGAACTTTTATGTGATAAATACGGTATTAATCATAACTTTTCGGCTCCTAGAACGCCTCAACAAAATGGAGTTGTTGAAAGGAAAAACCGATCTTTGGAAGAAATGTCGAGGACAATGCTTAATGAATACTCTCTTCCACGATACTTTTGGGCCGAAGCAATTTTTACGGCATGCTATGTGATTAACCGGGTTCACGTTCGTAGAACTCATCTTAAAACCCCGTATGAGTTATGGAAGGGCAAAAAGCCCAATATTGCTTATTTTCATCCTTTTGGTTGCAATGTATTTATTTTGAACAATGGCAAGGATAACTTAGGCAAGTTTGATGCTAAATCCGACTCCGGAATATTTCTTGGTTATTGCTCTAATAGCAAAGCATATCGTGTTTATAATATTAGAACGAATAAAGTTGAAGAGTCCATACATGTTAAATTCAATGATATGATCTCACCCCCGAGAAAGGTAGAATACTTTGATGATGCAGGTACTTTTCCGGATCCCTCACCCAAAGTGAAGAAAATTTCGGAAATCGAAACAAACACAATCGTTGATTTACCGAAAGATTGGAGGCACATCAAAGATCATCCAAAGGATCTCGTGATTGGAAACATTGAAGACGGTGTTCAAACCCGAAGGAGAACCACCGAATTTATGGCTCATTGTGCTTTTGTATCCGAAATAGTTCCCAAGAATATATCCGAAGCTCTCGATGATGAAAGTTGGGTGATGGCAATGCAAGAGGAGCTTGTGCAATTCAAACACAATAATGTATGGAATTTAGTTCCCGCTCCTAAATATAAAACAATTATCGGAACTAAATGGGTGCATAAAATCAAGAGTGACGAAGACGGCTATCCAATTCGAAATAAATCTCGTTTGGTCGCTCAAGGATATAATCAAGAGGAAGGTCTTGATTACGAAGAAAGCTTTGCTCCCGTGGCTCGACTCGAAGCCATTCGCTTGCTATGTGCATTTGCCGCCCATAAAAAGATCAAACTATTTCAAATGGATGTGAAAAGCGCATTCTTGAATGGGTACATTAAATAAGAAGTCTACGTCAAGCAACCTCCCGGTTTTGAAGGTCATCAATTTTCGGATCATGTCTACAAGCTCAACAAGGCACTCTACGGGTTGAAGCAAGCACCCCGAGCATGGTATGATCGTTTAAGTCAATTTTTAATTGCAAATGATTATAAAAGAGGCAAAGTCGATAATACCTTGTTTGTTAAAATATTGAATGATGATATACTTGTTTGCCAAATCTATGTTGATGACATTGTATTTGGAGCTACTAATGAATCCTTGTGCCAAGATTTTTCTAATTTTATGAAAGGAGAGTTCGAAATGAGTATGATGGGAGAATTAACGTTCTTCCTCGGGCTTCAAATCAAGCAATGCGAAGATGGAATTTTTATTCATCAAACGAAGTACTCAAACGATCTCCTCAAGAAATTCAATATGGAAAGTAGCAAGGTGATATCTACGCCAATGTCTTCATCATTAAAGCTTGAGCAAGATGAAAATGGCAAATCCGTAGATCAAAAATTATATCGAGGTATGATCGGATCTTTGTTATATTTGACTGCATCTAGGCTAGATATAATATTTGCTACATGTTTATGTGCTCGATTCCAAGCTAATCCCAAGGAATCACATTTAACTGCTTGCAAACGCATTTTTCGTTACTTGAAAGGAACTATTGGACTAGGTCTATGGTATCCTTCTTGCTTGGATTTTAATTTAATTGCATATAGTGACGCCGATTTCGGCGGATGTAAAATTGACAAAAAGAGTACTAGTGGTACATGTCATTTTGTTGGATCATGTTTAATATCTTGGGGAAGTAAAAACCAAACCAGTGTAGCATTGTCTACAGCTGAGGCCGAATATGTCGCTGCAGGGAGCGCCTGTGCTCAAGTGTTATGGATTAAAAATCAACTCCGCGACTACGGCATACATTTTGAAAATACCCCTATCCTATGTGATAACACTAGTGCAATTAATCTGAGTAAAAATCCTGTGTTGCATAGTAGAACTAAACATATAGATATTAGACATCATTTTTTACGTGATCATGTTCAGAAAAAAGATATCTGTTTAATTTTTGTCGGGATGAAGGATCAACTTGCTGATATTTTTACAAAACCTCTTCCCGAAGAATAATTTAATTCCATTCGTTTACAACTTGGTATGAGACATATAGACAATTTTTGAAATAAGTTTTCTACTCAAGAAATCAATATCCTTGATTCACTTCATTCGCTAGCGCGCACTAGCTTCACTCTCTTAACGCGCGCTAAAAACTGCCTTCGATAGCGTACGCTAACCTCACTGCCTTGCGTACGCTAATTAAAAACTTTTCGAATTCCATATTAGCTACTGGACAGTCCAGTAAGCTTTTCATTTTTACCTAACGTACGCTAATTCTATGTCCCTAGCGTACGCTAATTAAAAAATCCGTTGACTATATATATCCCGTACTACCCAGAAACACACTCACCCTTCCTAACGTACGCAATCGCAAAAAATTCCCTTCCAGCAAAAAACCCTAGCCGCAAATCCCAACCTACAATCGTCCGTTTTCTCCCTCAAAACTTCGATTTGCTTCAAAATGTCTAGCAAGGGAAGAAAGGCCATGGAGAAAAACTACAAACGCCCACGCAATAATGATTATGACGCGACCCGTTTCGTCTCCTATGTTGCATCGAAGGTTTTCTTCGATATCCTTCCACAGGAGAGTCTGACCGATTGCTACTACTTCAATTTTAGCAGTCTTGAAAGGGTTAAGGTCAGTATTCGCGATTTCTTTGAGGCATTAGGTATTGCACGATTTGTTGAGTGCAAAGAGATTGTTTACCCTGCATTTGTCCGTGAATTTTATGCGAATCTACACCTTGGTGATAGTGGTGATGGAGGATTAGTGCTCGATAACCTAGTGAATGGAACTGTGGTGAAGATTTCTTCGGAAATTCTTCACGAGTTATTTGTCTTATCGAAATACGGGTATGATTGTTGTGGGAAAACCATTGCCGAAGAGTCTACGGTGTCCGAGAGAGATATTGGTGATTTTTTATGTTCGAAAACGGTCATCGAAGTCACGGATGACGTCTTCGAGAATAATGATTTCGGTATCCACATTCGCTTGTTGTTGGCCGCTCTGTGTTTAATGCCGAAAGTCAACACCCAACACAAGTTAGTCGGCGTTGATAAGAATGTTGTGTATCGGGTGTTGAAGGATGATAGAGTGTATTTCACTGGGATTGTGCTAAGTTGGATGAAAGCGAAAGGGGAGTCTTTTCGGTCGAAAAATTACATGTCGAGAACTAGGAAATCTGGACTTCCTTTTGGTTCAATTCTTACGGTGATCTTTCGGCATTTCCGCGTCGACTTGTCTGATGAGGCACACGTTCCGGTGTCTCGGGGACACGAAATAAGTGACCTAACCCTCAAGGCCATGCATTATGTTGAGACATTTAATCGAGGTTGGGTATTGTTTCCGTATCCGAGATGATGACCAAGTGCCGAAGGGGACACGGATGCCTACACCGGTCGAGCGTGTGACGCACCGAGGACCCCATACGCTTAGGGAGATGCAATCCAAGTCATTTGTTCGTCATCCGAAGACGAAAGGGAAGCGGCCGATGAAAGATGTCGTCACGGAGGAAGAGGAAAGCGACCTTTGTGCTCGGATGCGGAGCATCGAGACCTCTCAGCAAGAAATTCGAGAGGATGTTCGGTCTCTATGTTCGGAAGTCCGGGAAGTGCGCGGGTTGATCTCCGATTTCATCCGTTTCACACACCCTTCGTTTCCTTTCCCCTCGTCCTCTTCCGACCCTGCGCTTTAGATTTGAGGATTTTGATGCTTGGTTATAGAATCTTATTATTCGAATAATCTTTATGTCACATGTCATGAAAACTCTATGTATTGCTTGAACTCTATCTTAATGATATTCGCATTTCACTTCATTTGGTATTTGTTGTTTATGAGTATTGTTATTTACGTAATTTCGCTTTGGATAATGGCATTTTCGTTGGTATTTGTTAAAATGCAACAATTCAGGGGGAGTTTCTTTTTGTTTATGTCAAAAAGGGGGAGAATACTCCAAAAACCGAAATATACTAATATATCGAACAAGTTACCTTGATTCAAATCATTTAAAATATTTTTGCAGGTATAAATTAAATGTTTTGACATCATCAAAAAGGGGGATATTGTTGACTCAAAATGTATTTTGATGATTATTACATTCAAAACATTTAATTAGACCAATTTCAGATCAATATTATATTGAAGGAGCTAAATACAGTTAGCGCACGCTACCCATATAATAGTAGCGCACGCTATCGAGAAATACATGTACAGCCCAAACAGTCAACTACAGCCAAGTGAAGTCACCTGATGGATAGCGCACGCAAGTCATTCAATATTAGCGCACGCTAAGTAACTACAGTTAGCGCACGCTATACAATCAATATTAACGCACGCTATCGCATCATTCCAGAGGACAGTGAGGTTTGGAAGGAAATTGGAAATGGATTTTGCGCACGCTACACATATCAACTTACGTACGCTAAAACAAGGATGTAGCGCACGTTACTGCTTAGCTCTTGCGCACGCTACCGATATCACGGTCAGTAGTCCAGTAGCTACTGGACTCAATATGTCAAGGATTTTACGTACGCTACACAGGGTAACGTACGTTACTGAAAAAAAATTTAGCGCACGCTAAGGTATAGGCATTAGCGCACGCTAAAAGGAGTCAGCATATTACCGTTTGATTTTCTACCGTTGGAAGGCAAGAGTCAATGAAGATCCGGAAAATCTGGAAAAGTTGGAATTAATTAATGCTAGCGCACGCTATGCATACTTGCTAGCGCACGCTAATCTCAAATCTAGCCATTGGATAAAGAGTCGTTGGAGAGATAAACGGACATTTTCAAAAGTCAAGATTGAAGATCTGTTGACTAGTCGTTAACGCACGCTACGGATTCATGACTAGCGCACGCTAGCCATACTATTTTACCGTTGCAGCTTTTTGACTGCCAGAGAAGCCAAGTCAAAGATCGATAGCGCACGCTAGAGGACATTATTAGCGCACGCTAATAATACGTTTTTCAGTAATTAAAGGATGGCTCTCACCTATAAATACCCAAAGGACTTGGGTATCAAACACACAACTTCAAGCATACAGGCATACAAGCATACAAGTAATCAAAGCATACTTGAGCTCAGTTTTATATCTTTTATTGCATTTCAAGTTGTGAGAAAAGAAAGATACAAGAGTGGTTTTCATTGTAATATCTATTATTCTTTGTATTCTTTCATTTGATTGTAAGTGTTGCATCACTTACACTTGAGCGTAAAAGAAACGAATCAAGAGTCACTAATCCGGTGTTATTAGGATCTTTGATCCGGCATTGTTAGGATTAAACTCCCATATTCGTATAGTGAGGATTATCTAGTTCCTATAGAACACTAGATAAACAAATGTTTATATTGAGTGAAAGGTTGAGCTTGGACCAATAGAAGACAGGCGATTGTAACGGTTGTGAACTCGGACCGATAGAAGACGAGTCAAGATTGTGGTTGTTCTTGAGCCAATAGAAAAAGAAAGTCGGAGAGAGGACGTAGGCAAGTTGCCGAACCTCTATAAATCTTTGAGTCTTTAAATTCCGCACTATTTTCTATTTATTCGCAAGAAATTTCGTTATTCCGCTTTACCACTATTCAACCCCCCTTCTAGTGGTAAATTTATCTCTTCAAGTAGGATAATTCATCTCATACGGCTTTAATTGTCGTGACGCAAAAGCTATCGTCTTATCATGCTGCATAAGCACACAGCCAAGACCTTGACCCGAAGCGTCACTATAAACTGCAAAGCCCTCACTACCATGAGGTAAAGCTAAAATCGGCGCTGAAGTCAAGCGTCTCTTCAGCTCATCGAAGCTCTGTTGTCTCTCCGTCATCCAAACAAACTTTTCCATTTTCTGGAGTAATTTCGTTAGCGGCCGAGCGAGTTTCGAGAACCCCTCGACAAAGCGACGGTAACATCCAGCAAGGCCCAAAAAGCTACGAACTTCCTTAACATTTTTAGGCGGTGCCCAATCTAGCACTGCCTCAATCTTCTGTGGGTCTACACGAACCCCTCCGGCCGAAATCACATGGCCGAGAAACATAACTTCTTCCAACCAGAACTCACATTTTGATAATTTTGCATAGATGTGCTCGATTCTCAAAATATCTAGTACCAAACGCAAGTGTCGGGCATGTTCTTCTTTATCTCGAGAATAGATAAAAATGTTGTCAATAAAGACGACCACACACCTATCAAGATACTCGATGAAAATCTTATTCATTAACTGCATGAATAACGCCGGTGCATTAGTCAACCCAAAAGGCATAACTACAAATTCGTAATGCCCATATCTCGTCCGAAATGCCATTTTCGGAATGTCGGACTCTCTCACCCTGAGTTGATAATACCCCGATCTTAAATCAATTTTCGAGAAAACTGCAGCCCCCTGTAACTGATCAAATAAATCGTCTATACGAGTCAAAGGGTACTTGTTCTTGATGGTTACTTTGTTCAGCTCACGGTAGTCGATGCACAAACGTAGTGAATCATCCTTCTTCCTCACAAAAAGAACAGGCGCGCCCCAAGGAGAAGCGCTCGGTTTGATGTACCCTCTTTCCAGAAGTTCTCCCAACTGATTCTTTAATTCTTGCATCTCGGAAGGTGCCATACGATAATGTGCCTTAGAAATCAGAGCCGCATCTGGCTCTAAGTCCACAGAAAATTCTATCTCACGATCTGGCGGTAATCCCGGGAGATCGTCCGGAAAAACATCGGGATACTCATTAACAACCGGAATCAAAGAGAAATCGACTTCATTCCCTTTCGTTTTCAAGGCATAACACCAATAGCTCGTACAATCTTTATTCAAAAGTTTTACGGCCTTCATGGCGCTGATAAGTAACTTGGATTGGCCCGACTTACGTCCCAAAAATAAGTACTCGGATCCGTCTTTAGTCATCATGGTGATAACCTTAGTACGGTAATTCATAATCGCTTGGTGACTATCAAGCCAATCCTCTCCGAGGATTACGTCCTCGCCTACCATATCAACTACAATCAGATTCGATAACCATTCCATACCGGATATAATCACCGGAAAATCTTTAATCTCCCGGTTTCCCACAATTCTATCCCCGCTAGGTAGTTTCACAATGAAGGGATCGCAGGCAATCATACAAGTTATATTCAAACGGGTTCGTCTGATCGGGTTCGTCTGATCAGGAAATGAGATAATGCGTAGAACCCGTATCAAAAAGCACACGGACTGGATGAGATAAAATATTAATGGTACCTAAATCCACCACTGCATCAGGTTCGTCTGATCGACGCATCTCATAGACCCGAGGTTGTACCGAACTGAAGCTAGAGATCCCCCCTCCAGCGTTCTGAACCCGTCCCCGGCCCCTGCCGTAACTCTACTGAGATTGACCAAAATATTGCTGCTGATTAACGCCTTGGTCAAGTGGTGCTGGGGCAGAAGCCCGAGTGTCGAAAGTCTGATTTGGTTCGGAACAATAAGCTGCTCTATGTCCCATCTGTCCGCAAGTGTGACACTTCAACGGCGGAAAATTGCACTCCAAATTAATGTGGCCTGGATGGCCATAATTATAGCAAGTTACCGTACGATTTGTGGTGCCCGGGGCAGAACGGAAACCCCTCTTTCCTTTAGCAGAACGTGACGACTGTCCGGTAGAACGGTTTCATTTGTGACCTCTGGAATTTGCCACTCTTAGAGCCAGAAAAATTTCCCACGACCTTCTGCTTCTTCGATTCTTCCGTGGTATCGTTGTCAGGGCTTAACATATCATGAGCTAAAGCTCTGTCCTGATATTCCTTCAGTGTAGTGCAAGCAAATCTGGCCATGTACCGCCGTAAGTCCATATTCATTCACATATCAAAATAACGGATCTTATCACGCTCATTTCTCACTTGATCCTTCACGTGGATTAATTGTTGGTTGTACTCTACAATTGCTTGCGAGACAAGGATATTCTGCGGTTTAGCCTAGAAAAAGGCTCGGATTCGGCCCTCTCACACCGGCCAAGGACAAAACTCGGCCTCCAAAATCTCTTTAAATTCATCCCACGTGGCAACACGATCCTGTGGCTTGCTGACTTTCCACCATGTAGCGGCCTCCTTAGTGAGGAAATACTGGGCAATCTGTACTTTCCTCACTTCGGGGCAATCAACCGCTTCAAAAATTTTCTCCAACTCCGCTAGCCAATCTTCCCAACCTAAAGGGTCTGTGGCACCGCCAAACTATGGAGGGTGCATACGGATTACATTCTGAAGCAAGGCATCCGCGTTTGGATTCGGATTATTCAGCTGAACGGTTTGGGCTAAAATGGTCATCTGGTTGGCCAATTATTGAAGTACATTTGCAACTCCAACGTCCGCGTTGTTCCCCTGGCCAGTCGAGTGGTCGTGTTGACTTTCGGTGTCCGGATGCACCGAGTTCGATAAACTGGGGTTGGTCGACCCCGCAACAGAACTGAGGGAAACGGCCGCGCTGTAACACCCCCAGATTTAACCGGAAATATTACAGCGCCGTGGGCCCCGAGATGGAACCCACAAGGCTAAAAGAAATTTTCGCAAACATTTACAAATGCCCAAGAGGCCAATGACGGTACTATCTTTAAAAATTCACAAAAACTTATAAAATCCATTTATCAAAAACCGTCGTAAAAACTCATTTGAAATCGCGAGGCCAAACAGCCGACACTCAAAAGTTTAGAAAACGACTTCCAAAGCAACCTCAGTTACCAGATACCAAAAGGTCATTTCAAAATACTCACGCAATGAAAAAGACCAACCATAAGGATACTCTAGCGGAATACGAGAACCAATCAAAAACTCAATGCACACAACATGTCCTAGCGGTATCCTCAGGAAGCTCATCTCTTCACGACCGCTACAAGCTCGATACTCCAAGAACCTAAAAGAAATCCCACGACGGGTCACCATAATATCCAACAATGATAACCGTCACATCACATTAAGAATACATACCAATGAGAATAAGAATACGACCAATGTAATCTTACCGCCATGACTTTACTTACTCAAGTAATTCTCATCAGAATAACCATTAAACTCGAACATAATATTTGTATTGTACCTCAAACAATACTCAAGATCCTCAAACTATCATAACCAACTCACGATACGGAAATCTACCATTTCTGACCAATACGATCCATCGAATAAAATCATCAAATCCCAAGACGATAACCAATTGTCCACCAAAGACAAGACCAAGGAAAATATGGAACATACCTCGAGATATGATGTGCCACGATAATCATATCAGTCTAATCCGATATCAGAACAATGCAATGCAGACAAGGTCCTAACACAAGACCTACAAATGCATACTCATATGACAACGTCAATATGCTCAAAAACAATAACAACTATGTATACTCAATGGAAATCCCATGATCCAGCGCCCTCAGCATAGATCCCAAGATGATCCTACAAGATCAACACGAGGTGGATAACCAACAATATACATATGCACAACAATAACACAATACTGGGTAATCCAACAATCCAGCGCCCTCAGCATAGATCCCAAGATGATCCCGTCGGACCAACACGAGGTGGAAAAACCCGTCCAATGATCCAGCGCCCTCAGCATAGATCCCAAGATGATCCCGTCGGACCAACACGAGGTGGACATCCGATCCAGCACCGTCAGCATAGATCGCGCGATCCCATCGGATCAACACAACATAAACAACACAATATGCATACACATATGCAAAACAATATGTTCATCATCATGAACAACGCAACATGAACGACAATATGACAAATCAATTAAGACGACCTCATGTTCGACAACATGAATGATAATACGCATGATCAAATCACTAACTCTAATTGAATCGATATAAGATACTTGCCCCGAGTCCTTCGGGAGAAATCTCGATGTCCAATCATCACCGACGATTATCCTCAATGCTCGGCGATCCATACGAACAATGAACTATAGATACTCATATCCTCGTCTTTACCATAATGTAACCTTGATACTCGAACATACCAATAACTGAGATAAGCATATACATTATGATTTATCTCCCAGAATCGAAAGAACGATATGCGATTCGAATACCCAGAGTTCACAATAATAATCATCGCTATATGCATTATAAACGAAATGAAACTGAAACCATTCATTAAATATTATAACTGAGCAAGTAATAACTTGCCTCGATACCGGTACCACGAAGCTGTTGTCGAACACATTGCCTTTGTCTACGAGCTCCTCAGCCCCGATCAAAAGCAATACAATGGACATACTCGAACGCGACCGCAATATCCGGTTATAATCACCGATCAACAATCTCAACCTATCGAAGAAATCAAATAACACATATCCGATAACAATCAACAACTGACAAACTATCCAATCGAACTCAACGGTTCAACACAACCTCGAATAAACACAGTCAGAACCAACCAAGTCAAACCATCACGAATTCATAATCAAAACACAAAAATACTGCACTGTCTGCCTACTTAGCGCACGTTAAACGCATAACGTGGCGTGCGCTAAGTTGTCCGTTAGCGTGCGCTAGCGGCAAGCTTAGCGTGCGCTAATCTTTGTCTGATGGCATGCAATCCAAGCATCGACTAACATCTTGCAACTACGAATCCGAATGAAGGGAGATATGAATCTCCATATCTCTTGAAGATAAACGACACCATAACTATCACAAGGATCATATCATTGTCCATATATCAATAATAACACCAACAATCAAACCGACTCGATAACAAGGATCATATCATATTCAATCCTAATTCAACCTCGTATCATGATTTAACTCCTCTAAATCGATCAATATAATTAACAAGATTGAAATCCATCTTAGATCGGGTTAAACGAATCAACATCCTTATAGTATGAAGAATCTTAACTAACATCCGAGACTCTTATCAAAATTCCATTGAATCCCATATAACATCATCATATGATTATCCAACATGCTCCTTACATGAAATCATCCAAGAAAACGAACTATCATCAAGAGGATACGAAAATTACGGATTGGATGGACCAAGAATAAGAACACTAGACTCCATTCCAAGAATCATGAATAACTTGAAGAACAAGGCTTGAATCCATGCTCTCCATCTTAATCTTGTTAAAGATCATCATCTCTCGGTGTTTAGGAACTCCAAATGTTCTCCCAAGGTTGTCTCTATCGGGTGAAAGGAAAGAAATGGACGAAATGCTTCATGACACTGTTTGTCCCTTTATATAGAATACCTTACTAGCGTGCGCTAAACCCTTATGTTTAGCGTGCGCTAGCCTTAGCGTGCGCTAATCGACTTTGTTAGCGTGCGCTATCAGCTCGAGGCTCTTGTCTTGCTTCATAAACTAGCTTATGTACGTAATGCCCATGCATTAACGTACGTAAAACATCATGTCTAGCGTCGCAAGTCCTTACTCTTAGCGTGCGCTATCCGAAGTTGACTTACTACGGTGTTCACCTACCTCTCGCCCCCACATTCCGACAAAGACATCTTACAAGGATAAGATTCCTTGTTGGTGATATATATTTAGCGTGCGCTAAGCCTAATCTTTAGCGTGCGCTAATACTTCGAGACAACAACCGTTGACTTACGTAACGTGCGCGGCAAAGCCGGGTCCATACGCAGATTCCTTCGATCGGACTACATTAGCGTCGCTAACCTATGAACGTAGCGTGCGCTAATCACGCACGATAGCGTGCGCTATGCATGAATATCGGCGTGCGCTAATAAGGCTATACTTAGCCATTTTCGGCTATCCTTGTCCAACATCTCGACATATCAAATACGAACATACGGCATATCAAATATACATTACTCAACACATTCTATCCTCAAATACAATTGTCGACCAAATACGACAATTATACCAATACTAACATCTCGGTCCTTCATTTATTTTATCCCTACCGTATGATTTCATCTTTGTACAATATAACTCGGATAAAATAATATCAAACAACAATAGTAGAAATTAGGATATTATATTCTACACCCCTTAAAATAAGTTTCGTCCTCGAAACTTGCAATCCGTCATAGAAAACAAACAAACATCCGTCCAACCCAAAATATCCCAAAACCATCACGACACCGATCAATCATCATTATTACGAATAGCCAAAACCGCATACTTACAAATACGCAGTCGACGATCTCAGGAGATACTAGCAAGCGATCTCACTATGCGGTCCCAATACGCTTACGATTACAATTCTCGAGTCTCAACAAAGATATCGTCTTCGGATGAAACAATCTGCCCGAATCAAATCCTCACTTTGATTACATAATCAAGTCCTAATTAGATAAGACGAATAATACACAACACAACTACAAAACAAAAGCCCAAAAAAACGAAACGAATCCGAAACATTAACACAAAATCCGAGCGCTCGGATGATCACCAACAATGATCAACAATCAATCGAATTTATCATCGACATGATAAATTCCAATATGACCAACCAGAGGTCAAAACCCAATCGAGAATATCATCAACGTGATAAACTCCAATATTACCAACGAGCGATCAACGACAATCGAGAATACCTTCACACGGTAAACTCCAACACGATCAACACGGAACCACGAAATAGAAATACGAAAGGGTAACATTCTCAAAATGACACACCAATCACATACGGTGTATCTCAATAAACATACCCGTGGTGAGCATACCCCTCGGCGTACGAACAACGAATCGCAAATCGACGAACATACCAATTCATACAAGGAGTGGGAGCGACCACTCAATATCCAAAACAACCGGCATGGGGTCACCATCCCCAAATTTACACTTACAAAGAAATCATTCAAAGATCACTATGGTAAAATTGTGCTACTACCGTACCAATGGAATCACATAGCACATATGTCCGGTTTCATAAAACCCATAGTTCGTAATTACATGATGTACCCGAACTCGCTACACGCAGTATTTTTCTCTTATCCGATAAATCAACCGATCATCTCTGGATAACCAAACTACCATACTAACGTTCGAACCTCTTTCGCATTACCATGCGATGTACTATCCGATTCGTGAGTCACACTCATATCTTCACCATAATAGCATTATGCACTAAATGCGTATGTACATCAATCACATTTTCAAAACCGGTTTGAAATCGTATATTCTTGTCAAAAGACAAATTTTGAAAATTCTTTCAAGAGTTTGAAAACTCAAAACATAAATTTTCGTAAGACCACGAAATCAATTTTTAAAAATTCAATCACTACTTGGTGCCAAGTTCTCGATAAAAATTCTTTTTGAATATACGCGATTAAATAAAATGGAATCATGCAAATGATTGACCACAACCATACTCCGTATACCAATTCGGCTCGTCACAATCCACCGACATTCCAACGGAAACCACATGACCGAGTTCCAAAACCTCAATATATAGACTCGATAAAAACTCCTTTTCCACCCATGACTCGTATCGTCAACCATTTACCCATCTGGATCACCTCAAATATGATATGACAAAACGTTGGAACAAATCAAGCAAATCAAACACGGCGAAAGACTTCCCGAGAGGTTCCATTTGAACAAGTAAACCAAAGCCTCGAAAGGCGGAAGTAACATAAGTAAGCGATTGGTAAAGTGTTTCTGAGATCTCGGGAGTTTTAGAAAACATGAAAGTCTTTTGAAACATTAGGGTCTCGGTAGTATCTCATTCCACATTACAAGAAGTTTAAAAAGTAGAAAACTCTTTTCGGACCCCAAGTCCTGAGTTATAAAACCATTTCAAAATCGATTGGGTCTCGACCCAAAATTATTTTCCGTAAAACATCCGTAAGACATTCATTTTGAAAAGTATCATTTTCAAATGCTCAAAACAGATTCATATATATCACAAAATGAACTAACATGACTACATGTTCTTCTCGACAATCCATAGCCCTTCTCCCGAATACATAATTTCGTTCCAGAATCTAACCAACATACCGATTCTCGAAATCATAACTCCTCAAGATCATCAATCTGTCCCAACTCTGTCACCTTATCCGTAACGCATAATATCTACGAATCTCAAAACGTATCAACTTAGACGGCAATAAATCTCAATGAAATTCAAAAATCCAAATACTTACAGATCGTGAAGCCGACGATTCCCGTGATCTTGGCACATGTCTCGGCTCTAGAAAATACTCGACACGGACATTTTCAAAACACACGTTGGCAAACTCGGTTCGACTCAAGAACACAATACATCTCATTCCAGAGAATCTCGTTAACACCATTTGGAAAAGTTATAACAAGCCCGATGCGATCTTGGTAAATCACATAACACATAAGCCCGAGTGAACAACAAAAACTCACGGCTCTAATATTTGTCAATCGACAACTCGAATGACGCGACAAAAACACGACCCAACTCGACCCAAATGCCTAGGCTTTCTCAACCTAAGCTCGATACCATATTCCGTAACACCCCAGATTTAGGAAATATTACAGCGCCATGGGCCCCGAGATGGAACCCACAAGGCTAAAAGAAATTTTCGCAAACATTTACAAATGCCCAAGAGGCCAACGACGGTACTATCTTTAAAAATTCACAAAGACTTATAAAATCCATTTATCAAAACCGTCGTAAAAACTCATTTGAAATCGCGAGGCCAAACAGTAGACACTCAAAAGTTTAGAAAACGACTTCCAAAGCAACCTCGGTTACGAGATACCAAAAGGTCATTTCAAAATACTCACGCGGCGGAAAAAGACCAACCATAAGGATACTCTAGCTGGAATACGAGAACCAATCAAAAACTCAATGCACACAACATGTCCTAGCGGTATCCTCAGGAAGCTCATCTCTTCACGGCCAGTTACAAGCTCGATACTCCAAGAACCTAAAAAGAAATCCCACGACGGGGTCAGCCATAATATCCAACAATGATAACCGTCACATCACATTAAGAATACATACCAATGAGAATAAGAATACGACCAATGTAATCTTACCGCCATGACTTTACTTACTCAAGTAATTCTCATCAGAATAACCATTAAACTCGAACATAATATTTGTATTGTACCTCAAACAATACTCAAGATCCTCAAACTATCATAACCAACTCACGATACGTAAATCTACCATTTCTGACCAATACGATCCATCGAATAAAATCATCAAATCCCAAGACGATAACCAATTGTCCACCAAAGACAAGACCAAGGAAAATATGGAACATACCTCGAGATATGATGTGCCACGATAATCATATCAGTCTAATCCGATATCAGAACAATGGCAATGCGGACAAGGTCCTAACACAAGACCTACAAATGCATACTCATATGACAACGTCAATATGCTCAAAAACAATAACAACTATGTATACTCAATGGAAATCCCATGATCCAGCGCCCTCAGCATAGATTCCAAGATGATCCTACAAGATCAACACGAGGTGGATAACCAACAATATACATATGCACAACAATAACACAATACTGGGTAATCCAACGATCCAGCGCCCTCAGCATAGATCCCAAGATGATCCCGTCGGACCAACACGAGGTGGAAAAACCCGTCCAATGATCCAGCGCCCTCAGCATAGATCCCAAGATGATCCCGTCGGACCAACACGAGGTGGACATCCGATCCAGCGCCCTCAGCATAGATCGCGCGATCCCATCGGATCAACACAACATAAACAACACAATATGCATACACATATGCAAAACAATATGTTCATCATCATGAACAACGCAACATGAACGACAATATGACAAATCAATTAAGACGACCTCATGTTCGACAACATGAATGATAATACGCATGATCAAATCACTAACTCTAATTGAATCGATATAAGATACTTACCCCGAGTCCTTCGGGAGAAATCTCGATGTCCAATCATCACCGATGATTATCCTCAATGCTCGGCGATCCATACGAACAATGAACTATAGATACTCATATCCTCGTCTTTACCATAATGTAACCTTGATACTCGAACATACCAATAACTGAGATAAGCATATACATTATGATTTATCTCCCAGAATCGAAAGAACGATATGCTATTCGAATACCAAGATTTCACAATAATAATCATCGCTATATGCATTATAAGCGAAATGAAATCGAAACCATTCATTAAATATTATAACCGAGCAAGTAATAACTTGCCTCGATACCGGTACCACGAAGTGTTGTCGAACACATTGCCTTTGTCTACGAGCTCCTCAGCCCGATCAAAAGCAATACAATGGACATACTCGAACGCGACCGCAATATCCGGTTATAATCACCGATCAACAATCTCAACCTATCGAAGAAATCAAATAACACATATCCGATAACAATCAACAACTGACAAACTATCCAATCGAACTCAACGGTTCAACACAACCTCGAATAAACACAGTCAGAACCAACCAAGTCAAACCATCACGAATTCATAATCAAAACACAAAAATACTACACTGTCTGCCTACTTAGCGCACGTTAAACGCATAACGTAGCGTGCGCTAAGTTGTCCCGTTAGCGTGCGCTAGCCAGTAAGCTTAGCGTGCGCTAATGCTGTACAGTGGCATGCAATCCAAGCATCGACTAACATCTTGCAACTACGAATCCGAATGAAGGGAGATATGAATCTCCATATCTCTTGAAGATAAACGACACCATAACTATCACAAGGATCATATCATTGTCCATATATCAATAATAACACCAACAATCAAACCGACTCGATAACAAGGATCATATCATATTCAATCCGGAATTCAACCTCGTATCATGATTTAACTCCTCTAAATCGATCAATATAATTAACAAGATTGAAATCCATCTTAGATCGGGTTAAGCGAATCAACATCCTTATAGTATGTAGAATCTTAACTAACTTGCTAGACTCTTATCATAATTGCATTGTATGCCATATAAGCTCATCATATGATTATCGTACATGCTCCTTACTTGTAATCATCCAAGAAAGCGAACTATCATCAAGAGGATACGAAAATTACGGATTGGATGGACCAAGAATAAGACCACTAGACTCCATTCCAAGAATCATGACTCACTTGAAGAACAAGGCGTGAATCCATGGTCTCCATCGTAATCTTGGTAAAGATCATCATCTCTCTGTGTTTAGGAACTCCAAATGTTCTCCCAAGGTTGTCTCGATCGGGTGAAAGGAAAGAAATGGACGAAATGCTTCATGACACTGTTTGTCCCTTTATATAGAATACCTTACTAGCGTGCGCTAAACCCTTATGTTTAGCGTGCGCTAGCCTTAGCGTGCGCTAACTTTGTTAGCGTGCGCTATCAGCCAGAGGCTCTTGTCTTGCTTCATAAACTAGCTTACGTACGTAATGCCCATGCATTAACGTACGTAAAACATCATGTCTAGCGTCGCAAGTCCTTACTCTTAGCGTGCGCTATCCAAGTTGACTTACTACGGTGTTCACCTACCTCTCGCCCCCACATTAAATGACATCTTACAAGGATAAGATTCCTTGTTGGTGATATATATTTAGCGTGCGCTAAGCCTAATCTTTAGCGTGCGCTAATACTTCAGGACAACAACCGTTGACTTACCGAGCGTGCGCGAAAGCGGTCCATACGCAGATTCCTTCGATCGGACTACATTAGCGTACGCTAACCTATGAACGTGGCGTGCGCTAATCACGCGATAGCGTGCGCTATGCATGAATATCACCGTGCGCTAATAAGGCTATACTTAGCCATTTTCACTATCCTTGTCCAACATCTCGACATATCAAATACGAACATACGGCATATCAAATATACATTACTCAACACATTCTATCCTCAAATACAATTGTCGACCAAATACGACAATTATACCAATCTTGACATCTCGGTCCTTCATTTATTTTATCCCTCATCTGATTTCATCTTTGTACAATATAACTCGGATAAAATAATATCAAACAATGATAGTAGAAATTCGGATATTACATTCTACACCCCTTAAAATAAGTTTCGTCCTCGAAACTTGCAATCCGTCATAGAAAACAAACAAACATCTTTGTCGACCCAAAATATCCCAAAACCATCACGACCGATCAATCATCATTATTACGAATAGCCAAAACCGCATACTTACAAATACGCAGTCGACGATCTCCGAGATACTAGCAAGCGATCTCACTGCATACGGTCCCAATACGCTTACGATTACAATTCTACGAGTCTCAACAAAGATATCGTCTTCGGATGAAACAATGCCCGAATCAAATCCTCTGCTGATTACATAATCAAGTCCTAATTAGATAACACGAATAATACACAACACATCTACAAAACAATTGCCCAAAACAACGACACGAATCCCGAAACATTAACACAAAATCCGAACGCTCAGATGATCACCAACAATGATCAACAATCAATCGAATTTATCATCAACATGATAAATTCCAATATGACCAACCAGAGGTCAAAACCCAATCGAGAATATCATCAACGTGATAAACTCCAATATTACCAACGAACGATCAACGACAATCGAGAATACCTTCACACGGTAAACTCCAACACGATCAACACAGAACCACGAAATAGAAATACGAAAGGGTAACATTCTCAAAATGACACACCAATCACATACGGTGTATCTCAATAAACATACCCGTGGTGAGCATACCCCTCGGCGTACGAACAACGAATCGCAAATCGGCGAACATACCAATTCATACAAGGAGTGGGAGCGACCACTCAATATCCAAACAACCAAAGATGGGGTCACCATCCCCAAATTTACACTTACAAAGAAATCATTCAAAGATCACTATGGTAAAATTGCGCTACTACCGTACCAATGGAATCACATAGCACATATGTCCGTTTCATAAAACCCATAGTTCGAGAATTACATGATGTACGAACTGCTACACGCAGTATTTTTCTCTTATCCGATAAATCAACCGATCATCTCTGGATAACCAAACTACCATACTAACGTTCGAACCTCTTTCGCCATTACCATCCGATGTACTATCCGATTCGTGAGTCACACTCATATCTTCACCATAATAGCATTATGCACTAAATGCGTATGTACATCAATCACATTTTCAAAACCAGTTTGAAATCGTATATTCTTGTCAAAAGACAAATTTTGAAAATTCTTTCAAGAGTTTGAAAACTCAAAACATAAATTTTCGTAAGACCACGAAATCAATTTTTAAAAATTCAATCATTCATTGGTGCCAAGTTCTCGATAAAAATTCTTTTTGAATATACGCGATTAAATAAAATGGAATCATGCAAATGATTGACCACAACCATACTCCTGTATACCAATTCGGCTCGTCACAATCCACCGACATTCCAACGGAAACCACATGACCGAGTTCCAAAACCTCAATATATAGACTCAGATAAAAACTCCTTTTCCACCCATGACTCGTATCGTCAACCATTTACCCATCTGGATCACCTCAAATATGATATGACAAAACGTTGGAACAAATCAAGCAAATCAAACACGGCGAAAGACTTCGAGAGGTTCCATTTGAACAAGTAAACCAAAGCCTCGAAAGGCGGAAATAACATAAGTAAGCGATTGGTAAAGTGTTTTACAGATCTCGGGAGTTTTAGAAAACATGAAAGTCTTTTGAAACATTAGGGTCTCGGTAGTATCTCATTCCACATTACAAGAAGTTTAAAAAGTAGAAAACTCTTTTCGGACCCCAAGTCTGAGTTATAAAACCATTTCAAAATCGATTGGGTCTCGGCCCAAAATTATTTTCCGTAAAACATCCGTAAGACATTCATTTTGAAAAGTATCATTTTCAAATGCTCAAAAGCAGTTCATATATATCACAAAATGAACTAACATGACTACATGTTCTTCTCGACAATCCATAGCCCTTCTCCCGAATACATAATTTCGTTCCGAATCTAACCAACATCGATTCTCGAAATCATAACTCCTCAAGATCATCAATCTGTCCCAACTCTGTCACCTTATCCGTAACGCATAATATCTCTTGAATCTCAAAACGTATCAACTTAGAGCGGCAATAAATCTCAATGAAATTCAAAATCCAAATACTTACAGATCGTGAAGCCGACGATTCCCGTGATATCTTGGCACATGTCTCGGCTCTAGAAAATACTCGACACGGACATTTTCAAAACACACGTTGGCAAACTCGGTTCGACTCAAGAACACAATACATCTCATTCGAGAGAATCTCGTTAACACCATTTGGAAAAGTTATAACAAGCCCGATGCGATCTTGGTAAATCACATAACACATAAGCTGAGTGAACAACAAAACTCACGGCTCTAATATTTGTCAATCGACAACTCGAATGACGCGACAAAAACACGACCCAACTCGACCCAAATGCCTAGGCTTTCTCAACCTAAGCTCGATACCATATTGTAACACCCCAGTTAACCGGAAATATTACAGTCGTGGGCCCGAGATGGAACCCACAAGGCTAAAAGAAATTTTCGCAAACATTTACAAATGCCCAAGAGGCCAACGACGGTACTATCTTTAAAAATTCACAAAGACTTATAAAATCCATTTATCAAAAACCGTCGTAAAACTCATTTGAAATCGCGAGGCCAAACAGTAGACACTCAAAAGTTTAGAAAAGCGACTTCCAAAGCAACCTCGGTTACGGATACCAAAAGGTCATTTCAAAATACTCACGCGGCGGAAAAAGACCAACCATAAGGATACTCTAGCGTGAATACGAGAACCAATCAAAAACTCAATGCACACAACATGTCCTAGCCGGTATCCTCAGGGAAGCTCATCTCTTCACGACGTTACAAGCTCGATACTCCAAGAACCTAAAAGAAATCCCACGGGGTCGGCCATAATATCCAACAATGATAACCGTCACATCACATTAAGAATACATACCAATGAGAATAAGAATATGACCAATGTAATCTTACCGCCATGACTTTACTTACTCAAGTAATTCTCATCAGAATAACCATTAAACTCGAACATAATATTTGTATTGTACCTCAAACAATACTCAAGATCCTCAAACTATCATAACCAACTCACGATACGGAAATCTACCATTTCTGACCAATACGATCCATCGAATAAAATCATCAAATCCCAAGACGATAACCAATTGTCCACCAAAGACAAGACCAAGGAAAATATGGAACATACCTCGAGATATGATGTGCCACGATAATCATATCAGTCTAATCCGATATCAGAACAATGGCAATGCGGACAAGGTCCTAACACAAGACCTACAAATGCATACTCATATGACAACGTCAATATGCTCAAAAACAATAACAACTATGTATACTCAATGGAAATCCCATGATCCAGCGCCCTCAGCATAGATTCCAAGATGATCCTACAAGATCAACACGAGGTGGATAACCAACAATATACATATGCACAACAATAACACAATACTGGGTAATCCAACGATCCAACGCCCTCAGCATAGATCCCAAGATGATCCCGTCGGACCAACACGAGGTGGAAAAACCCGTCCAATGATCCAGCGCCCTCAGCATAGATCCCAAGATGATCCCGTCGGACCAACACGAGGTGGACATCCGATCCAGCGCCCTCAGCATAGATCGCGCAATCCCATCGGATCAACACAACATAAACAACACAATATGCATACACATATGCAAAACAATATGTTCATCATCATGAACAACGCAACATGAACGACAATATGACAAATCAATTAAGACGACCTCATGTTCGACAACATGAATGATAATACGCATGATCAAATCACTAACTCTAATTGAATCGATATAAGATACTTGCCCAGTCCTTCGGAGAAATCTCGATGTCCAATCATCACCGATTATCCTCAATGCTCGGCGATCCATACGAACAATGAACTATAGATACTCATATCCTCGTCTTTACCATAATGTAACCTTGATACTCGAACATACCAATAACTGAGATAAGCATATACATTATAATTTATCTCCCAGAATCGAAAGAACGATATGCGATCCGAATACCCAGAGTTCACAATAATAATCATCGCTATATGCATTATAAACGAAATGAAACTGAAACCATTCATTAAATATTATAACTGAGCAAGTAATAACTTGCCTCGATACCGGTACCACGAAGCTGTTGTCGAACACATTACCTTTGTCTACGAGCTCCTCAGCCCCGATCAAAAGCAATACAATGGACATACTCGAACGCGACCGCAATATCCTGTTATAATCACCGATCAACAATCTCAACCTATCGAAGAAATCAAATAACACATATCCGATAACAATCAACAACTGACAAACTATCCAATCGAACTCAACGGTTCAACACAACCTCGAATAAACACAGTCAGAACCAACCAAGTCAAACCATCACGAATTCATAATCAAAACACAAAAATACTGCACTGTCTGCCTACTTAGCGCACGTTAAACGCATAACGTAGCGTGCGCTAAGTTGTCCCGTTAGCGTGCGCTAGCCAGTAAGCTTAGCGTGCGCTAATGCTGTACAGTGGCATGCAATCCAAGCATCGACTAACATCTTGCAACTACGAATCCGAATGAAGGGAGATATGAATCTCCATATCTCTTGAAGATAAACGACACCATAACTATCACTGATACGAATTATCCGGGGAGAGGTAGATACGTATCGGTCGGAGTATATGTAAGTGTATGATAGCGGAAGGCTTTTACGAATATGGAGTTTTTCGGATGTATTTTGTATGTGAATAATATCGGATATAACAATAAAAAAATATCGAACAAGAAGATGATACGAATTACGTACGTAATGCGTATGAAATACAACGGAAGATTATTATGTCTTGACGATTATCAAAGTGTCACTCGAAAATACAAGGGGTGGCCGAACTTAAATGGATTTCGGCCGTGAGGTAGTAGTGTATACGGATTTGGATGTGTTTTATCGAACTAGACCTATAACTCGATAAAAGTAATCTCTTCCCAAGACCTATTGAGAATTGATCAAGTTAAAATCTCGAGACGCGTCGAAATAATAACCAAGGTTTTGTTGAACTCGTTCAACGTATATTTCAAAGAAATACAAGGTTTTTTTTTACTTTCAAGATTCAAGATATTACAAATACAATCAAGTACTACTATATATAGTAGTTTCCAACTTTAAGAAAATACAACAAAAACTAGAAAATGAAGCTTCCTAGCAACTTCCATTTCGGCCGAAATATCTAAAAATGAGATACCAAGTATCTTGGTTTATTAGGTGATTAAGACATGAGGTAGTGATGGTGACATGAAGAAGAACCAAGTATCCTTCCTTCCTTTCTTCAATTCAGCCGATTCCTTAAGTAGTGATTAGGATGATTTTGTGAAGATATGATATCACCCTTTTGGAATTATTATGGTGATTATGACTTGAGGGAAAATGACATGAAGGAAAGTTTTGAGGAAAGTCTTCTTCCAATCTTGTGCAACTCGGCCGAATCATGGAGGGATTGTGAGGATTATGTGGTGATATGGTATCAAGCCTTTTGGAATTACTAGGGTGATTATGACATGAAGGAAAATGACATGAAGGAGAAAGTCTTCTTCAAATCTTATGCATGGGACCGATTTTTATTATGGTGGGGAAGGAAAGATTTTGGACAATCTTCAACTATCTTGGACTATAACATATGACTTTGACATGTAGAAAAAGACTTGATGAAAGTCTTTATCAAGGGGGAAATTTTGGCCGATTTGTGGGGAGGCTTTGGGGAGACTTTGATGATTTATTTAGGACATGATATCTTCATGGATCTTGGACTAGATAAGGTATGAAGGTGGGGACTTTATTTTTGTTTTGGCCGATTTTTAAAGAAGGTGGGGAAGGAGGATATCTTCATTATCTTGTGAAAGATATGAAGACAAGTAAGGGTCCCCTTCAAGCATGATTTGTAGTAATGGTGGGAAAGGTATCTTCAAAGTAGGGACAATATCAAAGGAAATCTTTGAAAGTGACATACTTTGAACAAAATGGTAGGGGGGGCGATGTGTTTGTGATGTGGGCGTGGAATCTTTGTGATGATCTTCTTTTTTGTATTTGAGGATGTTGACCGATTCGTATCATACCCTCTCTCTTTAAAGGGAATTGTCCTCAATTCCGAACTCCCTTCGTCACCAAGATAATTAACTAAAGCCTCTAAGTATTTGATCTCGAAGATGTCATGATACGTACATGACCCAAAATCTTGAGACGATAGGTAGTGGGGGCCTCGAGAATCACCAACAAAATAACTATCATTATTAATAAAATAATAATAATTACTCGCGAGTAATACAGATATCATGACATGAGTGGATATACGAAGCAGGGACCTGCAGTTATCTCCACATCGGGTTCCTCCTCGAATTGGAAACACCGATAATTCCATATCGGGTTCACCATCAAAAATGGCCAATCTGAGAATTTATTGCGGAGTCCTCTTCATCAATGGTTCCTCATCAAATGTTGGCGGTCCGTCATAATCGACCAACTCTCCGTTTCAAAATTATTCGGCTCCCGAATAATGGCCCATCACAAAATAATTTACTAACCTCGATTTGGTAATCATCCAAGACCATAAGTCCATCACGAGAAACCGAGTCGATATGAAATTTAGGCCCAAAATTGTCATTTTCTTGACCGATCAATTTTAGTACCAAGCTCAATTTTATCTTCCACAACTTTAAAAGGTTCCATATGTGTGAATAATTCCTTCGACCCATCAATTCCGTTTTGGTCAATTTGACCAACACAACTGATTGGTTCATGCTCGTAATAGCAAGTTCCAAGTTCATCAATTATGGAAACATGGCTCAACTCACTTTCTTCATTGTATTGCTCCGTTGAAAACTCTGTCTCGTCTACTTCATTGAAAATGACCGTAGGGACATTGTCTTCATCGAAAAAAAATTCTGTTGGGAATTCCTTGATGGAGGAAGACCTTAGATCGAATGCCGGTGGCGGGGCGTCGAAGGATTGGTGGTAAGATGGGGATTTGAACCTTCGATTGAAATATTTTTTGAATTTAAGCCAATCTTGGATTTTAGGCTTACGTTGTTGTGAACGGGACTGTTTCAGTTTTTGCCACCAGACGGCGGCGCTACCGCGGAGGCGCCTTGCCACCAACGAAACGCGGCGGTTGATCGGGGCAGCCTTGAAGTCCGAGTGCTCCTCACAAACACGAAGCCAATCTATGCACGCATCTGGATTACTATCTCCGTGAAATTCCGGTATGCTGCGGAATTTGGCCAAGAAATCAATATCGTTGGCGTCGTCTCTGTGTCTTGCTTGCATATGTTGCTCCGGTAAGCAGTTTAGTGCGTCACGCAGTTTCATCAAGAAATCGAGCTCGGAGAAATCCATAACAAGAATCAAGAGATAGTTTTTGACAAGAAATCGGACAGAAAATTTTCCAAGAAATCCGTGAAGAATGAACCAAGAAGATGATCAAAGAATCTGATCTCCACCGTTCAGACTGTAGTTCAATGAGTTGGCTTACCTTTGTCAAAATTTCGTGATGATCCAACGGTCGAATCCACGGGAAACTTTGTTTTCTTCCGACTGCGCTAATCTGCCAAAGTTATGCGAAAATTCTTCTAACCGTGAAGAACAACCCAAGAAGGTGACTAAATACTTCAACAAAAAAAAATTCGGTGAATATAGTTGATCGCCCAAGGAGATGACCTTGGGCTCCGATACCACTTATGATACGAATTATCCGGGGAGAGGTAGATACGTATCGGTCGGAGTATATGTAAGTGTATGATAGCGGAAGGCTTTTACGAATATGGAGTTTTTCGGATGTATTTTGTATGTGAATAATATCGGATATAACAATAAAAAATATCGAACAAGAAGATGATACGAATTACGTACGTAATGCGTATGAAATACAACGGAAGATTATTATGTCTTGACGATTATCAAAGTGTCACTCGAAAATACAAGGGGTGGCCGAACTTAAATGGATTTCGGCCGTGAGGTAGTAGTGTATACGGATTTGGATGTGTTTTATCGAACTAGACCTATAACTCGATAAAAGTAATCTCTTCCCAAGACCTATTGAGAATTGATCAAGTTAAAATCTCGAGACGCGTCGAAATAATAACCAAGGTTTTGTTGAACTCGTTCAACGTATATTTCAAAGAAATACAAGGTTTTTTTACTTTCAAGATTCAAGATATTCAAATACAATCAAGTACTACTATATATAGTAGTTTCCAACTTTAAGAAAATACAACAAAAACAAGAAAATGAAGCTTCCTAGCAACTTCCATTTCGGCCGAAATATCTAAAAATGAGATACCAAGTATCTTGGTTTATTAGGTGATTAAGACATGAGGTAGTGATGGTGACATGAAGAAGAACCAAGTATCCTTCCTTCCTTTCTTCAATTCGGCCGATTCCTTAAGTAGTGATTAGGATGATTTTGTGAAGATATGATATCACCCTTTTGGAATTATTATGGTGATTATGACTTGAGGGAAAATGACATGAAGGAAAGTTTTGAGGAAAGTCTTCTTCCAATCTTGTGCAACTCGGCCGAATCATGGAGGGATTGTGAGGATTATGTGGTGATATGGTATCAAGCCTTTTGGAATTACTAGGGTGATTATGACATGAAGGAAAATGACATGAAGGAGAAAGTCTTCTTCAAATCTTATGCATGGGACCGATTTTTATTATGGTGGGGAAGTGATACGATATCTATTATTCCAGTCGAAGAAACTCCGATAAAAATCGACATCCATGATGATGCAAATTCGCATGGCCATGCATCGTTGTACTTAGGAGAAAATGTTAAACGGATTGGAGTTACGTTGTTAATCGGAATCGGAGTGACGTAGAATTCGACGACGGATCGACCCGAAAGCATGAAGATCGGCCGAATTTATGCTTGAAAGGGACACTTTGTCTTCATATCTTTACAAAATAAAGATGTGATTCCCTCCTTACAAAACAAAGTCACAAACGGCCGAAATGCATATGGATGGAGTGAAGACTTTCTTCATCATGTCACTATCACAAATCTACACCAAATATCACTTATCGGAGAAATGCATGCATGGGAAAGATGGTGTTTTGTTCTACTTCATGTCACCATCAAAGACCAAAATAAACTTCATGTCTCTTTCACCTAATAACACCAAGAGATTTGATATCTCAATCCTTGGATTTTCGGCGAAATGATGTTGCTAGGAAGTTTGTTTTTTCGTTTTGTTGTATTTTCTTTCGGTTGTAAACTACTATATATAGTAGTGTTCGTTGTACTTGTAAATCATCGAGAATCATAATAAACTTTGTATTTCCTTTGAAATATACGTTGAACGAGTTCGACAAACCTTAGTTATTGTTTCGACGAGTTTGAGATTTTAACTTTGATCAATTCTCAAAAGGTCTTGGGAAGAGATTACCCTTTTATCGAGTTATAGGTCTAGTTCGATAAAAACACACCAAACTCCGTACATCTTACTATATCACGGCCGAATCCCCTTTAATTCGTCCACCACCGTTGTAAATTTTATCCATATTGTAAACGTGATCATCTTCCGTTGTGTTTATACGCATTACTTACGTAATTCGTATCATAAGTGGTATCAGAGACACTTGTCTCACAGTTCTCGACATCACTGAAGAAGATGGCATTCACCGATGAAGAAGTAGCACAACTACGTGGCGTTCTTCGTGGCTTGCCGGAACCGAGAATCCATGCACGACGAGGACATGACACCATGCATGCACCACGACATGCGGATGAATACAAGACCGAACTTAGGAGTTCGTGGCGGCACCGATCCCGAGGTTTATTTGGAGTGGGAAAGAAAAATTGAACGAATGTTTGAGTTCAAGGAGCTCAATGACGAGGTACGTTGCAAGTACGCAATCCTCAAACTTGGAAAGGGAGCTTCCCTTTGGTTTGAGCGAATGAAGACGCAAAGAAGTCGTCTTAGGAAAAGAGAAGATACGTTCGTGGGATTCCTAAAAAGGAAACTACGAAAAGATATGTCCGGCTACACACAAGCTAAGTCTGTGCGAAAAATTTCTGACCTCACGCAAGGAAAGCTAAGTGTCGAGGAGTACATCGAGGAGTTTGAAAACTTATCCTTGATGGGAGAACTTGAAGAAAGCGAAGAATTGCGCATGTCCCGTTTCCTACGAGGTTTGAACAAAAACATTGCTAATTAGTGGAACTCTACCCCTATTCGACTTCGATACTTTATGCGGACTTTGCATAAAGTTGGAAAATCAAAACAAAACCAAACTCTCTAAACCCGAATTCCCACCTAAATACGGAAATACCAACTTTGGCGCGAGTTCTAGCTCGTTTCCAAAACCTGTCACCACAAGCCAGTCCGTTACTACCATTCCAAAAACCCCTACCACACCAAAAGAGACGAGCCTATCTAAAGTCCGATGTTTCAAATGTCAAGGATTTGGACACTATCAAAGTGCTTGTCCAAATCGGAGGATTGTAACGTTGCGAGAAGCCATAGCCGCCCGAGAGGAATTATTAGCCGAAGAAGAAAGAGTTGGAGACGTTTTTAACTTAGAAGCTGACGGAGAAGAAGAAGAATGCGAGGCATACGATGCCCCGAACTATGACACGAACCTTGTCCTTCGCATGTTACAAACGAAGCGGCCCGAGTGACGAAGAACAACGAGACCAAATCTTTCACACGAAGTGTCGTGTCGGAGAGAAATGGTGTAGCTTGATCGTTGACGGTGGAAGTTGTACAAACGTGGCATCGAGCGAGATGGTCTCAAAACTCGGCTTGATCACCACGGCCCATCCTAAGCCGTATGCACTCCATTGGCTCGATGATGGAAACAAGGTGAAAGTATCAAGGCAAGTGAAGGTCGGACTCACCATGGGTTCGTATGGCGATGATATTACATGCGATGTATTACCGATGGACGCATGTCACGTGTTATTAGGAAGACCTTGGTTATTTGATCGGGACGTACTACACCGAGGGAGGAGTAATGAGTATGAGCTACGTGACAAAGGTAAAAAAATTGTCCTTAAACCTATGTCACCTCAAGCTATCCGGACGATGAGTTCGAAAAAAATCGAAGGGCCGAAACTTACGATGTTTGCAAACGAGAAGGAAGTCGAACACGCCATTGACGACGGCGAACGTGTTTATTTGATGATGATCAAGGAGGTCCGAAATCTTGCCACCAAATCGCAAAATGAGGAGGAGATAGATGCACTATTACACGAGTTTTCGGACGTATTTCCCGAAGACTTGCCGGTAGGATTACCACCTATCCGCGGGATTGAACACCAGATTGATCTTATACCGGGAGCTCAATTACCGAACAAAGCGGCGTATCGTTGTAATCCCGAAGAAACCAAAGAACTACAACGTCAAATTGATGAACTCATGAATCACGGATATGTCCGAGAAAGTTTAAGTCCGTGTGCGGTTCCAGTTCTACTCGTACCAAAAAAAGACGGAACATGGCGAATGTGTATTGTGAGAGCCGTGAATAACATCACCGTCAAGTATCGGTTTCCCATCCCGAGACTAGACGACATCTTTGGACGAGTTACATGGCTCGGTTATATTTTCCAAAGTTGATTTACGGAGCGGGTACCATCAAATCCGCATGCGAGAGGAGACGAATGGAAAACGGCGTTTAAGACGAAGAATGGACTTCTGAATGGGTTGTGATGCCATTCGGCCTCACCAACGCCCGAGCACCTTTATGAGGTTGATGAACGAGGTTCTTAAACCTTTCTTGGGAAAGTTTGTTGTCGTGTACTTAGACGACATTTTGATCTGATCGGTCGTAGAAGAGCATCTCGAACATTTGCGGTACGTGTTTGAGACGCTAAGGGAACAGAAACTTTATGGAAAACGGGAGAAGTGTACTTTCCTAGTCGAGAGTCTTGTCTTTCTCGGCTATGTTGTTTCGAAAGACGGAGTTTCGGTCGACCAAGAGAAGATCGCGGCAATCAAGTCGTGGCCGACCCCAAAGACAATCACGGAGGTACGGTCATTTCATGGCCTCGCTTCTTTTTTTTTTTTTTTTTTTTTTTTTTTGGGAAAAGTCAATTGCATAAATAAAATAAGAGTGGCCAAGGAAGGCTGGCCAATACCCGACAACCATATAGAATGGTGCACCAAACAACGTAAAGAGCAAAAGTAGGAAACAAAGCCTACGAACAAATGGCTACCAAAGCTACAAAGCCTAGAAAGATACAAACAAAAGAGAAACTACCAAGCTATCCTCCAAATACGACGAAGAGCCACAGTAGATAGAGAACGAGCGGGCCATCTAGAAGAGATAATATCACGAACAAGACCTATCCCCTGGAAAGTAACCGAGTGAGGATCTCGACGGCTCTGGCCAAACCTCCTCTCGTTCCTCTCCTGCCAAATCAAATAGACCAACGCAAAGAAGAAGAATACGGTAAGCCACGTTGACCACGTGCTTACCTCTCCACCTCCTAGCGACCCACAATACCCCGAGCTCCACACAGTGGGGCCAACGAAAGGACGGCCCTCCTAGCAATAGAAATACACCTCCTAGAATAAGGGCCGAAAGAATAGGTGGGAGTGCGTCTCTACCGCCATACCACAAAGGACACAAATCCCATCAATATCTCAAGCCAAGGCTTATCCATAGTCGATAACCGCTCTGAATAGCCAACCAGAGGATGAAAGAGTGCCTCGGGATCTTTCCCGGTCCGTGCAAGAGCGGAGCCCAAGGAACAGGGGGCGAATAACCTCTGAGGAACCGAAGAGCAGAAGAGGATGAAAAAATCCCCGAACTAAGCGGTCTCCATAAAACGCGATCCTGACCCCCATGAATATGTGGCAAAGCAGAAGAAATCTGCAAAAGCTCGGGCCTATCCACCACCGGCCACTCCCAAGAACCCTCAACAATAACCGAATCAAGCCTAGCACCCACGTCGATGCCGGACCACAGAGGAGCTCTAGGAACAGAATGCCTAATCACACCCATAGAATGCCAGGGGTCCGACCACAAGAAGAAGGATGAGCCATCTCCAATGGAATACTGAAATGCTCCCATAACAAGGGGACGCAGTTTCAGAAGCTGACGCCAATACCAAGCTGAAGCTGGAGAAACACTAAGGTCCCAGAAGGAACACTGCTGCAACCTAAAAGTCCGAACCCAATTAACCCAGACAGAGCGATTAGAGCCCGTGATAAGAGCCCAAATATGACGAGCCATCAGCGCCTGATTCTGGAGCCTCAACGGAATGATGCCACGGCCCCCACAATCCACATCCAAGCAAACCTTAGCCCAGGCCACCTTGGCCAGGCCCGAATCATGAGAACCTCGCGGAGGAACACGATACGTTTCTCAATCAAAGAGAGAACGCCCTTAGGCAAAATAAAACTACCCCCAATAAATATGTAAAGAAGATAAGACAGAGCGAATAAGCCGGCACCGACTGCCATGGAAAGGCGATACTAGCCTACGAACTCGCGACCATCAATCGAATCAATCAAAGGGGAACACATAGCAATTGTCGGCTTTGAAGTAATCAAGGGAACTCCCAAATACCTCACAGAAGTGACCTAGTGAAACCCTAACAAGCGCTGGGCCAGGGCCCCTGCACTGAGCACTAGCCGATAGAAAGATATTACTCTTACGGGTTGGCCCGTAGTCGAGAAGGGAAGCAAAGATCTCTATACTTTTCTTAAGAACACCGGAGACAACATCGGGATTACGAGAAAGGAGGAGGTCATCGGCAAAAGCAAGCATGAAGGTGCGTGTAGCCAAACACTTCCAGTGGAATCGAACCCCGGAGTCCGAGCGATCTCATGGGCGATAATACCATGGAGGACCTCCATAACAATAACAAACAGATACGGAGATATAGGGTCACCTGCCTACGGCCCCTAAAGATACCCTCGGCATCTCCATTCAAGGAGATCGAGTAAGCCGGAGTGGTGATACACTCCCGACCCAAGCAATAAACGTCCGGTGGAACCCCATACATTGCGAGCAATCAAAACAAAATCCCATTCAACGGTGTCGTAAGCTTTCATAAGATCAACCTTAAAGACACACCGACTCGGCATCCCTCTTTGCCCATAACCATGAAGAAGCTCACAGGCGAGAAGGATATTATCACTAATCCTTCTCCCGGGGAATAAAAGCGATCGAGCGGGATCAATCAATGAATCAAGGCTATCACGCATACGATGGACCATAATCTTAGAAATAGCCTAATATAAAAGGTTACAACAAGAAAACGGACTAAAGTCGGACATGCTCCTCGGCAAAGCAACTTTAGGAACAAGATATATAAGGGTAGTATTGATCCGCAGACGAATTGACCAGGAGAAAAAATGTTTAATAGCGAAAGTAATCTCACCCCCAACAATCGGCGGGCTCGTCGATAAAAAGCGGCATTAAACCCATCGGGGCACAGCCGAATTCATATCGAACCCAAAGAAAACAGAACGAACCTCCTCATCAGAAACCGGTCTGATCATATGTAACGCAACATCGGGAGGAAGAGAAGAAGAGACAAAGGGTCTCACCTGATTGTACGATATAGGCTGAACCCGATCCGAAGAACCCAGTAACCTCTCATAGAACCCAACTACCTCATCCCGAATGAGAACAGGATCAGACAGCTCAATGCCAGCCTCAGAAACCAGCCTAAAAATCCGCGAACGAGCCCTCCTTGAGGCAACCCTCCGGAAGAAGAAAGCAGAACACTGGTCCCCATCCTTGAGCCACGCTAGCTTGGCCCGTTGCCTGAGCGAGGACTGCTCCTGGGAAACAGCGGAAGAGAGCACCCACCTGCAACACCCTTCTAACTGTAAAGCAGAGTCTGACAAAGGAAACTCTCTAAGGATAGACTGGGCTGCAGAAAGGTTCTTTTTACCGACGATTCATACGGGACTTTAGCACTATATCCAGTCCGATCACAGAGTGTCTGAAAAGGGGAACCTTTGCTTGGAACGAAACGGCCCAAAAGGCTTTTGAAAACTTAAAGGGAAAATTATGTGAAGCGCCGATTTTGACGTTACCCGATTTTTCACAACCGTTTGAGGTAGAGTGCGACGCTAGCGGAGTTGGAATCGGGGCAGTGCTTATTCAAAGAGGCCGTCCCATTGCCTATTTTTCGGAGAAGTTAAGTGGCGCCCGAGTGAATTATTGTACTTACGACAAGGAGTTCTATGCTATCGTAAGAGCACTCGATCATTGGAGTCATTATCTGCGTTCGAAACATTTCGTCGCATTCGGATCACGAGTCGTTGAAATACATCAACGACGAGTAAGCTAAGCCCGAGACATGCAAAATGGGTGGAATTTTTACAATCTTTTCACTTTTCATCCAAGTACAAAGGCAGGGAAGAGTAATGTAGTGGCGGATGCACTATCGAGACGGTATGCCTTCTTGTCGATGCTAGATGTTCGTTTGTTGGGGTTCGAGACTTTGAAAGATCACTACAACGACGATTTGGACTTCGGGAAATTTTTAACCGTTGTAAAACGGCCCGTCTGAGGAATTTGTTTCTGGGATGGCTTTCTCTTCAAGGGGAATAAATTATGTGTCTTGAGACATACAATTCGGGAATTCTTTGGTTCGGGAGGCGCACGGAGGAGGACTAGCCGGTCACTTGGCTCGACCAAGATGTAGAGGTGCTAAAAGAACATTTCTTTTGGCCGAAGATGTATGGTGACGTCAGACAATCGTGAGCAAATGCGTAACTTGTCATATGATGAAAAGTTCGTTCAAGTCGAGTACATACATGCCGTTGCCGATACCGTTACGACCGTGGGAGGATGTCTCGATGGATTTTATTGTGGCTTTACCTCGTACTCAACGAGGAAGGACTCGATCATGGTGGTCGTCGACCGTTTTCGAAAATGGCTCACTTTGTCGCGTGCCACAAACCGATGATGCAAGCAACGTGGCGGACTTGTACTTAGGGAGATAGTTCGTTTACACGGAGTTCCAAAACTATCGTGTCGGATCGAGATTCCAAATTTACGAGTTATACGGAATACTTTATGGAGGAAAGTAGGTACTAAACTCCTATTCAAGACTTCACATCACCCGCAAACCGACAGCATCGAGGTAACTAATCGAACCTTGGGAGCATTATTACGAGGGTTGGTAAATAAAACTCGAAAGATTGGGACGTTAAACTTGCTCATGCTGAATTCGCATACAACCGATCACCCGGTTATGCCACGGCCCATTCACCTTTTGAAGTGGTATACGGATTAAATCCGCACTTGCCATTGGACTTGATTCCCTTACCGAGCAACGAGTTGGTTCACAAAGACGCCGAAGCAAAACTCAAATCAATGGTGAAGTTACACGAAAAGATACAGGAACGGATTAAAGAAGTAAATGAAATATACAAACGGAAGTCGAACAAAAATAAAAAGGCGAGATTATTTGATGTTGGCGACTTGGTTTGGATACATTTGAGAAAAGAAAGATTCCCAAGCAAACGGAAGAACAAATTGATGCCGAGAGCCGAGGGTCCGTACAAAATTGTGGAAAAGGTGAACGACAACGCATACAAAGTCGAACTTCCGGGCGAATACGGAGTACACGCGACATTCAACGTAGGTGATCTCTCACCTTATCTTGACGACGATGGCATTGCAGAATTGAGGTCAATTCCTTTCAAAGACGGAGGGAATGATACGATATCTATTATTCCAGTCGAAGAAACTCCGATAAAAATCGACATCCATGATGATGCAAATTCGCATGGCCATGCATCGTTGTACTTAGGAGAAAATGTTAAACGGATTGGAGTTACGTTGTTAATCGGAATCGGAGTGACGTAGAATTCGACGACGGATCGACCCAAAAGCATGAAGATCGGCCGAATTTATGCTTGAAAGGGACACTTTGTCTTCATATCTTTACAAAATAAAGATGTGATTCCCTCCTTACAAAACAAAGTCACAAACGGCCGAAATGCATATGGATGGAGTGAAGACTTTCTTCATCATGTCACTATCACAAATCTACACCAAATATCACTTATCGGCCGAAATGCATGCATGGGAAAGATGGTGTTTTGTTCTACTTCATGTCACCATCAAAGACCAAAATAAACTTCATGTCTCTTTCACCTAATAACACCAAGAGATTTGATATCTCAATCCTTGGATTTTCGGCCGAAATGATGTTGCTAGGAAGTTCGTTTTTTCGTTTTGTTGTATTTTCTTTCGGTTGTAAACTACTATATATAGTAGTGTTCGTTGTACTTGTAAATCATCGAGAATCATAATAAACTTTGTATTTCCTTTGAAATATACGTTGAACGAGTTCGACAAACCTTAGTTATTGTTTCGACGAGTTTCGAGATTTTAACTTTGATCAATTCTCAAAAGGTCTTGGGAAGAGATTACCCTTTTATCGAGTTATAGGTCTAGTTCGATAAAAACACACCAAACTCCGTACATCTTACTATATCACGGCCGAATCCCCTTTAATTCGTCCACCACCGTTGTAAATTTTATCCATATTGTAAACGTGATCATCTTCCGTTGTGTTTATACGCATTACTTACGTAATTCGTATCAGGAAGGAAAGATTTTGGACAATCTTCAAGTATCTTGGACTATAACATATGACTTTGACATGTAGAAAAAGACTTGATGAAAGTCTTTATCAAGGGGGAAATTTTGGCCGATTTGTGGGGAGGCTTTGGGGAGACTTTGATGATTTATTTAGGACATAATATCTTCATGGATCTTGGACTAGATAAGGTATGAAGGTGGGGACTTTATTTTTGTTTTGGCCGATTTTTAAAGAAGGTGGGGAAGGAGGATATCTTCATTATCTTGTGAAAGATATGAAGACAAGTAAGGGTCCCCTTCAAGCATGATTTGTAGTAATGTTGGGAAAGGTATCTTCAAAGTAGGGACAATATCAAAGGAAATCTTTGAAAGTGACATACTTTGAACAAAATGGTAGGGGGGGCGATGTGTTTGTGATGTGGGGGTGGAATCTTTGTGATGATCTTCTTTTTTGTATTTGAGGATGTTGACCGATTCGTATCAATCACAAGGATCATATCATTGTCCATATATCAATAATAACACCAACAATCAAACCGACTCGATAACAAGGATCATATCATATTCAATCCGGAATTCAACCTCGTATCATGATTTAACTCCTCTAAATCGATCAATATAATTAACAAGATTCAGAAATCCATCTTAGATCGGGTTAAACGAATCAACATCCTTATAGTATGAAGAATCTTAACTAACATCCGAGACTCTTATCAAAATTCCATTGAATCCCATATAACATCATCATATGATTATCCAACATGCTCCTTACATGAAATCATCCAAGAAAACGAACTATCATTAAGAGGATACGAAAATTACCTGGATTGGATGGACCAAGAATAAGAACACTAGACTCCATTCCAAGAATCATGAATAACTTGAAGAACAAGGCTTGAATCCATGCTCTCCATCTTAATCTTGTTAAAGATCATCATCTCTCAGTGTTTAGGAACTCCAAATGTTCTCCCAAGGTTGTCTCTATCGGGTGAAAGGAAAGAAATGGACGAAATGCTTCATGACACTGTTTGTCCCTTTATATAGAATACCTTACTAGCGTGCGCTAAACCCTTATGTTTAGCGTGCGCTAGCCTTAGCGTGCGCTAATCGACTTTGTTAGCGTGCGCTATCAGCCAGAGGCTCTTGTCTTGCTTCATAAACTAGCTTACGTACGTAATGCCCATGCATTAACGTCGTAAAACATCATGTCTAGCGTCGCAAGTCCTTACTCTTAGCGTGCGCTATCAAAGTTGACTTACTACGGTGTTCACCTACCTCTCGCCCCCACATTCCGACAAAGACATCTTACAAGGATAAGATTCCTTGTTGATCGATATATATTTAGCGTGCGCTAAGCCTAATCTTTAGCGTGCGCTAATACTTCGAGACAACAACCGTTGACTTACGAGCGTGCGCCGAAAGCAATGGGTCCATACGCAGATTCCTTCGATCGGACTACATTAGCGTCGCTAACCTATGAACGTAGCGTGCGCTAATCACGCGATAGCGTGCGCTATGCATGAATATCAGCGTGCGCTAATAAGGCTATACTTAGCCATTTTCAGCTATCCTTGTCCAACATCTCGACATATCAAATACGAACATACGGCATATCAAATATACATTACTCAACACATTCTATCCTCAAATACAATTGTCGACCAAATACGACAATTATACCAATACTGACATCTCAGTCCTTTATTTATTTTATCCCTACTGTACAGATTTCATGCTGTACAATATAACTCGGATAAAATAATATCAAACAATAGTAGTAGAAATTCCGGATATTACACGCGCCACGTCCTCGTCCATGTCCACGGCCATGACCACGGCCACGGCCCCTACCAGCTGACATACTCAATAACTCACAAGGCACGTAAGTACAATTCAATCGCGCGTCATCAAAGTGACCGATTCTCGAGAATACCAAAAATAGAAGCAAAACGAATAAGGAAACACCAGAAGAGTAAGAGGTCTTACAAGTACCGGTCGCATTGTGATGATGGCAGAGTAGTGATACTGTGGACAAAAGACGACTCAATCGACCTAAAAGACCGATAGCCTAGGTATCCATAGACCTAAGCTCTGATACCATATTCTGTAACACCCCCAAGTTATTCAGGGTATATTACAACGTCGTGAACCCCACCGTGGGACCCACAAGGCTAATCATACGCGGAACTATAAAATTTGACCGAGAAGGTCCAAAACAAGGAAATGAAAGATGATACAAAGGGTATTCAAACCATGTCCCATGTATCCAACATCACAGTACAAAATCAAAACCTCGGCAATACAGGCGGAAAATCAAGGAAGACTGAAAACAAACAAACAATACTCGAGTATTCATTAACCATTCCAGTACAACAACACTGAATGGAGGAACACAAGACATAACTGGAGATAAGACACAGTATCACACTTGCCCATCATCTTCATGCCGACCCGATACCTGCCTATCCGCTCTCCTGGAACCTAAAATTAATAAAGTATTTCCCCCATAAAGGGGTTATCCGTCGAATAGCTAGAAAAAAGTGTTAACAGGAGCATTGTTAAGACAGAGAAAGTTCCTGACCATTTAACTGATGATAATACTCCCTCTGTAGAGGGTGGTGCAGCAGTTAGTGCGAAAGGAACTAGACCTGGCCAAACCCCTTCTCACAACACTTTCCAGGTCCTTTCCGGTTTAGGTGAAGTAGATGCCAAGTTAAAGGGTTTGGAACAAGATACTTGCCTTGAGGGTAAGGATCCTGTTACTATACCATCTAAGGTGGACCTGTTCAAACCGAGGGCCCCAGTGCTGAAATACCACGGGAACAATATTCTGCCTCCTGTGGTTGGTCCCACTGAGGTTTTCAATTCTTCTAACCTAGTTGGTGTTTGTGTTTTGCCTATAGGTAATCTAAACCCTTTTGATAAAATGTCACAGCCCAAAGCAATTCTCCCCGAAGTGATTGTACCCCCCCCGGTATGATGAGGATTGTGTGGGATTCCAAAATGGAGAAACAGTTGAACTGACTGATTCTTCTGCAGGGTATTTTAAGGGGGGAGAGGACTATTACTCTGATAAATGTACCTGCTCTAAACATTCCATACACGAACAATCTCTTTCTAACAATTTCAAAGATTTTATACCTATGGGAAATGAAATTTTACCTTTTGTGGGAAAAGAAAAATTCCCACTCGTTATGCCCCGTCTCCTAAAACGGACAGACGCGGAAAACCCAAAAATGCTCATCAAATCTCAAATATTTTAAAAAAAAAGGACTACGAGTGGAGTTATCCATAATTATTAGTACACTTTTTTGGAATATTCGAGGTATTGGGAAAAAACCGGCCCAAAATAAACTTAGAATGTTAAAAAGAAAACATAAGTTTAACATTTTGGCTCTTATTGAACCAAAATTTGACTTAGATGTCAATTTTTTCCTTAGTCGTTTTGTTTTTTCTAGCGTCTGTGCCAATGTTAGTAACCACATCTGGCTTTTCACTGAACCTCATGCTCAGGTCAAGATTTTAAAAAATACAGAGCAGATGTTACATGTTGAAGTTTCTTGCAATTCCCTCCCCAGTTCTTTCTTCTTAACCGTGGTTTATGGTAGAAACACTAAAATTAAGACAAGGGACCTGTGGGATGATCTTCTCTCGGTTAGTCAAAGCCAGACTCCTTAGATGGTTGGGGAGATTTCAATATTATCCTCCAACCTGAAGAGAAAAAAGGAGGGGCCGTCCCAATTCAATCAGAAATGGAAGATTTCAATGACTCTTTATTGAATTGCAACCTGACTGATGGTGGATTCGCGGGCACCCGTTACACCTGGTATAGTGACGGAGTGTGGCAAAGACTGGATCGGATCTTGATCTCCCATGATTGCTTTAATATTTTTCCTTTTTTGTACATTAGGCATCTTCCTAAGTATAGGTCTGACCATAACTCCCTGTTATGTCAATTTAGTCAAAATATCTCTAGACTGAAAGCCTCTTTTAGATTCCTATTAACAAGACTTAATCAAGAAGTAAAGGCTTAATCGGAGCTATTATATCCAATCTTTGATATAAGACGACTTAACCAAGAAGTAAAAGATTAATCAGAGTTGTTATAGCCAATTCTGTGTATAAAAGGCTCGAATCTAATCAATAAACCCGAATTTTCATAGAGTTCTGACTCGAATGCATGTAATGTGGTCTTATCTCCTCTTAACAAGACTTAATCAAGAAGTAAAGGCTTAATCAGAGCTATTATAGCGAATCCTTGCTACAACAAGACTTAATCAAGAAAAAAAATTAATCGGAGCTGTTATAGACAATTCTGAGTACAAAGGCTCGAATCTAATCAATAAACCCGAGTTTTCATAGAGTTCCGACTCGAATGTATGTCGTGGTCTTATCTCCTATTAACAAGACTTAATCAAGAAGTAAAGACTTAATCAGAGCTATTATATCCAATCCTTTATGCAAGAAGACTTAATCAAGAAGTAAAAGATTAATTGGAGTTGTTATAGCTAATTTTGAGTACGATTTACACATATTGAGGGTGCGATTTACACACACCAGGCGTCTTCTTCATGCCCTCGGCAACCCTCACCGCCCGGCCTGCTTCTCCATCTTTCCTTCCCGTAAAGTGACTGCCGCCACTATGTCTGACGTCTACACCACCTACGACTTTCTTTTTAATTCTTTATGCAACATACACCCATGGCTGCGCAAGTTTGTGCCTAGGGTTTTTCCGCCATCAACGGCGGAGTTCTCACCTGCGACGGCGCCTGAGCATTTCTCTACCTCGCCATCCCTTTCACCAGAAGAGATAGTCCGATTCTCTGCCCTTTGCGACGAATTTCCCTGGCTCCAAACCGCTTATAAACTCGACGGTCTCCAACATAGCAGCCTCCATGCTCGCAGATGTCCCTTACATGCTGGATGGTACAGCCACAAATCCTTCTATACCCATCACTCGGACGGCTATCAACCCACCCACTAGAGTTCTGACTCAACACGATGACACCCGGATTACCATGGCGGATTGCTTGTCTCCTCCAGCTCGGGGCTCTTCCGCTAGGGTTTCCCAGGCTACGGTTTCCCCCACCAATGATCGCCTCGGTGCTGCCTTGGTCTCCTCTCCTACATCGTCTCAAATCACCGAAGCCTTATCTCAGCATCCTTGGCTACACCATCTGATACGAAGCCGAATACTCCAAGCGAAGAAGAAGAAGTAAGAATTGACATAAAACACCTCGATCGCACTACAACCTACTTGGGCGAGAAAACAGAAACGAGGCACGGAGTTACCTTGATAGTCGGAATTGGAGTAACTTAAACAAAAGACAAGCAGCACCTTGGGGAGGGGAAAAGAATCAAGTGGCAACTAAACAAATAAAAGAATGTTCAGCTTTCTCTTACAAAGGCAGCAGGATTCTTGGCAAAAAGGGCGGCTGTCAACAAACAACTTGGAGGCAAAGACCAGCTTTTACTTTTGTCAACAAGTGACATGAAGAACCTTTTATTATCCTTTCATTATTTTAAAGAACAGCTTGTAATAGTTTAAGTTATTTTGTCAGGCCACTTTTGCCTATAAATAGTGGCAGTAGAGTTGTAATAGTGATTATTGAATGTTGAAGAATTGAGAACACTTTGTGTTTTTCCTGGTGAATGCTTTTCATCAAAACTTGGTTTTTATTCGACGCGTTTCGAATACTAATCTGATTGATTCTCAATAGGTCTTGAGGAGAAATCACTTTATCAAATTATAGGTCTAATTTGATAAAACATCTGTTTATACCTTGTTTCGATATTCTATTTATTTTTCGATACAGTTTTATACTTGTTCAATATTTCGTACAAAGTGTTGTTCGATCCTTCGAACGTGTTTCCTGTCCTAAGGTCGCTTCCGAACGTAACGTGCTGTTTCGAGTCTTTTCATTTGGACCAAATTCCTGTCTTGTGGCTGTATCGAATTACCGCCTTCATCACTCGTCGATTGTTCTTTGTAGCGAGTTGTTGTCACCGATTCAGCAGTTTCTTGTCGATAGCTTCCGTTCATCAAAAAGCCTTCCGCTGTATCGATAGCGAATTCGCATAACCAGCGAGAATTCGTATCATAAGTGGCATCGGAGCCCAAGTTCTTGATCTTTGGCATTATGGATCTCAACGACGCTGATTTCTTGGCAAAACTTCGTGATGCATTACGTGACGTACCAGAACAACGCGACCAGAGTTGGCAACCTAGGCGTGGTGACTATGAACGACCCTCACGCCATGTCGAAGAGTTCAAGGTGAACGAGCTTCCAGAGTTCGTTGGAGGGACCGACCTGAAGTTTACCTGGAATGGGAACGAAAAATTGATCGTATGTTCGAATTTAAAGACCTTGACGATGAGAAAAGGTGTAAGTATGCAATTCTCAAGTTGGGGAAAGGAGCTTCACTTTGGTACGAAGGAGTGAAAACACGAAGAGCTCGTACGGGGAAAGAAAAGATCCGTTCGTGGGATTCGTTAAAAAGAAAACTTCGCAAAAGATATGTACCAGCATCACACCGGTTGTCCTTGTACAGGAAGATTGCAGATCTCATGCAAGGAAAGTTGAATGTCAGTGAGTACATTGAGGAGTTTGAGAATCTGACCCTAATGGGAGAAATAGAGGAGAATGAGGAGCAGAAGATGTCGCGATTTTTGCGTGGCTTAAACCGAAGCATAGCTAACTCGGTGGAACTGTATCCATACGAGGACTACGATACATTATGCGGGTTATGTGTGAAGTTAGAAGCTCAGAACAGGATGAAGCTGTACAAACATGAGTTTCCAGTCAAATTTGGAAACCCAAGCGTCGGGTCTAGTTCAGCTGTTAAGGCAACTGCACTCCGGGCCTTCTGTTGCGAATCCGGCTAAGGCGATGTACCTACGTGCAAGGAGACGAGTTTGGCTAAAGTGAGATGTTTCAAATGTCAAGGGTTCGGACATTATCAAAATGCTTGTCCAAACAAACGAGTGGTGACACTCAGGGAAGCTGTCACGATCCGAGATGAGTTGTTGGTCGAGGAAGAAAGACTGGGTGACGTATTTGATTTCGACATTAAGGACGAAGAAGGAGAGGAATGCGAGACTTACGATGCTCCAAGCTATGACACGGCTTTCGTTCTGCGAACGCTACAGGCCAAAGCTGTATCGAATGATTCGGAACAGCGGAATCAAATATTTCACACAAAGTGTCAAATTGGAAAGAAATGGTGTAGTTTGATCGTTGATGGGGGGAGTTGCACCAACGTCGCTTCCAGCGAGATGGTGACTAAACTCGGGCTGACCACTACGGCTCACCCGAAACCTTACACTTTGCATTGGCTCGATGATGGGAGCAAAATAAGGGTAACTAAACAAGTGAGGATTGGACTAGCCATGGGTTCATATAGATTTGCAACGTATTATGTGATGTACTCCCGATGGATGCATGCCATGTACTGTTGGGAAGACCATGGATGTTTGATAGGGATGTTTTACACCGAGGAAGAAGCAATGAGTACGAGTTACGGGATAAGGGCAAGAAGATTGTGCTTAAACCAATGTCACCGCAAGCTATTCACTCTATGAGTTCTAGTAGTAGTGAAAAACCAAAACTGGCCATGTTTGCTAGCGAACGGGAGGTGGAACATGCTATTAATGATGGCAAGTGTGTGTACTTGTTGGTTCTGAAGGAGGCACAGAATGGTAACATAGTTGTGCGGAACGAAAGGATGGATGCCTTATTACGCGAATTTGCGGATGTTTTTCCCGAAGAATTACCGTCGGGTTTACCACCAATTCGCGGGATTGAACATCAGATCGACCTCATACCGGGTGTGTCGTTGCCTAACAAAGCTGCCTATAGATGTAATCCCGAGGAGACGAAGGAATTGCAAAACCAAATCGAGGAACTGATGGATCGTGGTTATGTTCGAGAAAGCCTAAGCCCTACTGTCGGAACTGATGGTCCCCAGAGTATTATGAATGTTGAATGAGAAAGAAAACACTTTGTGTTTCTATCATTGGTAAATGATTTTTACCGAAACTTGATTTTTATTCGACGCGTTTTCGAGTATTAATCCGATTGATTCTCAATAGGTCTTGGGAAGAAATCAACTTATCGAGTTATAGGTCTAATTCGATAAACCCTTGTTCTTGATCGTTCAAGTCTTCTTGTTCGATATTATCATTTTCCCGATATTACTTCCATTTTCCATTTGTTTGAATTTTCATCGTCATATTCGATATTACATCACAAAATACATCCGAAAAACTCCATATTCATAAAAGCCTTCCGCTATCATATTCATACGTACACTCCGACCGATACGCATCCGCCTCTCCCCGGATAATTGAGGTCATTTCTTCTTTTAGTCTTTGTTGTGTTGCCTTACTGGAGACGAAAGTCTCGGTTGGTAACTCGAGGCATATTGCTTCTCTGGTTAATGCTTCGTGGCAGTGGTTTTTTGATTATGGAAACGGGCCGGGTAAGCTTTGATTTGGGATTCCGCGTGGTCTCGTTGATATTATTGCTATTGATCCTCGGCTTATTCCTTTGCCGGATTATTTCGCTTATTGACTCGTCCAGTTTCCTAGTTACTTTCGCTTATGGTTCTAATGATGCTATCCAGAGGAGACTTCTTTGGCAGTTCTTGACTGATTTTTCTTTTCTGCATGTTAGCGAGCCTTGGGTGATTATGGGCGACTTTAATGCTGTTTTGGATTGTAGCGAGATCTTAGGTGGAGAGGTGACTCATCACGATGATGAGCTCCTATGTTGGAGTTCGGGGAGTTACGTCGGCGTCGATCTAGAGACGCTTAGATGTTGGGCTCCTGGTTCTCGTGGCATAATAAGAGCCCTTCTCCTAGATCCTTGTGGAAGCGGTTAGATAGAGTCTGGGTAATCCGTAGTGGTTTATTTCTCATTCTGACTACTCCTATACTTGCGATTTGCCTCGGACCTCTGATCATAGTCCGCTTATCTTTGGTATTGGTAGCTTGTCCCGTCGTAGGGGTAAGATGTTCAGGTTTGATAACTTTCTCGCGGTCTCGATGACTTCCCACTTTCTTGTCTTTGGTATTTGGCATCATCTTATTGTAGGAGCCCCCTTCTATGCGATCTGCCGGAAGCTTGATGCCCTTAAGCTTGTTTTTCGCGCTATGAGGAAGAGGAAAGGGGACTTGGCTATTAATGTGGCTTCAGCATCAGCTTTCCTTTCTGCAGCCCAGTCTATCCTTAGAGAGTTTCCTTTGTCGACTACGCTACAGTTAGAAGGGTGTTGCGGTGGGTGCTCTCTTCCGCTGTTTCCCGAGCGATCCTCGCTCGAGCACAGGCCAAGCTAGCGTGGCTCAAGGATGGGGACCAGTGTTCGCTTTCTTCTTCCGGAGGGTTGCCTCAAGGAGGGCTCGTTCGCGGATTTTTAGGTGGTTTCGAGGTGGCATTGAGCTGTCGATCTGTTCTCATTTGGGATGAGGTAGTTGGGTTCTATGAGAGGTTACCGGGTTCTTCGGATCGGGTTCGGCTATATCGTACAATCGGTGAGACCCTTTGTCTCTTCTTCTCTTCCTCCCGATGTTGCGTTACATATGATCGACCGGTTTCATGAGGAGGTTCGCTCTGTTTTCTTTGGGTTCGATATGAATTCGGCTCCAGGCCCGATGGGTTTAATGCCGCTTTTATCGACGAGCAGGCCGATTGTTGGGGTGAGATTACTTTCGCTATTAAACATTTTTTCTCCTCGGGTCAATTCGTGCGGATCAATACTACCCTTATATCTCTTGTTCCTAAAGTTGCTTTGCCGAGGAGCATGTCTGACTTTAGACCGATTTCTTGTTGTAACCTTTTATATAAGGCTATTTCTAAGATTATGGTCCATCGTATGCGTGATAGCCTTGATTCCTTGATTGATCCTGCTCAGACTGCTTTTATTCCTGGGAGAAGGATTAGTGATAATATCCTTCTCGCCCAGGAGCTTCTTCATGGTTATGGGCAAAGAGGGATGCCGAGTCGGTGTGTCTTTAAGGTTGATCTTATGAAAGCTTACGACACTGTTGAATGGGATTTTGTTTTGATTGCTCTGCAATGTATGGGGTTCCACCAGACGTTTATTGCTTGGGTCAGGGAGTGTATCACCACTCCGGCTTACTCGATCTCCTTGAATGGAGATGCTGAGGGTATCTTTAGGGGCCGTAGGGGGCTGAGGCAGGGTGACCCTATATCTCCGTATCTGTTTGTTATTGTTATGGAGGTCCTCCATGGTATTATCGCCCATGAGATCGCTCAGACTCCGGGGTTCAGATTCCACTGGAAGTGTTTGGCTACACGCACCTTCATGCTTGCTTTTGCCGATGACCTCCTCCTTTTCTGTAATCCTGATGTTGTCTCTGTCGGTGTTCTTAAGAAAAGTATAGAGATCTTTGCTTCCCTTTCTGGACTACGGGCCAACCCGTGTAAGAGTAATATCTTTCTATCAGCTAGTGCTCAGGTGCAGGGGCCCCAGTTCCAGCAGTTGTTAGGGTTTCAGCTAGGTCAGCTTCCTGTGAGGTATTTGGGAGTTCCCTTGATTACTTCAAAGCTGACAATTGCTATGTGTTCCCCTTTGATTGATTCGATTGATGGTCGTGTGAGTTCGTGGGCTAGTCTTGCTCTTTCCATGGCAGGTCGGTGCAGCTTATTCGCTCTGTCTTATCTTCTTTACATATTTATTGGGTGGTAGTTTTATTTTGCCTAAGGCGTTCTCTCTTTGATTGAGAAACGTATCGGGCGGTTCCTCCGGCGAGGTTCTCATGATTCGGGCTCGCCAAGGTGGCACAGGCTAAGGTTTGCTTGGATGTGGATTGTGGGGCCGTGGCATCATTCCGTGAGGCTCGAATCGGGCGATGGCTCGTCATATTTGGGCTCTTATCACGGGCTCTAATCGCTCTGTCAGGTTAATTGGGTTCGGACTTTTAGGTTGCGGCAGTGTTCCTTCCGGGACCTTAGTGTTTCTCCGGCTTGACTTGGTATTGGCGTCGGCTCAAAGCTGCGTCCCCTTGTTATGGGAGCATTTCGGTATTCCATTGGAGATGGCTCATCCTTCTTCTTGTGGTCGGACCCTGGCATTCTATGGGTGTGATTAGGCATTCATTCCTAGAGCTCCTCTCGTGGTCCGGCATCGACGTGGGTGCTAGGCTTGATTCGGTTATTGTTGAGGGTTCTTGGGAGTGGCGGTGGTGGATAGGCCGAGCTTTTGCGATTTCTTACGCTTTGCCACATATTCATGGGGGTCGGGATCGCGTTTATGGAGACCGCTTAGTTCGGGGATTTTTCATCCTCTTCGCTCTTCGGTTCCTCGGAGGTTATTCGCCCCTGTTCCTTGGGCTCCGCTCTTGCACGGACCGGAAAGATCCCGAGGCACTCTTTCATCCTCTGGTTGGCTATTCAGGAGCGGTTATCGACTATGGATAAGCCTTGGCTTCAGCATATTGATGGGATTTGTGTCCTTTGTGGTATGGCGGTAGAGACGCACTCCCACCTATTCTTTCAGTGCCCTTATTCTAGGAGGTGTATTTCTATTGCTAGGAGGGCCGTCCGCTTTCGTTGGCCCCACTCTGTGTGGAGCTCGGGGGTATTGTGGGCTGCTAGGAGGTGGAGAGGTAAGCACGTGGTCAACGTGGCTTACCGTATTCTTCTTGCTGCGTTGGTCTATTTGATTTGGCAGGAGAGGAACGAGAGGAGGTTTGGCCAGAGCCGTCGAGATCCTCACTCGGTTACTTTCCAGGGGATAGGTCTTGTTCGTGATATTATCTCTTCTAGATGGCCCGCTCGTTCTCTATCTACTGTGGCTCTTCGTCGTATTTGGAGGATAGCTTGGTAGTTTCTCTTTTGTTTGTATCTTTCTAGGCTTTGTAGCTTTGGTAGCCATTTGTTCGTAGGCTTTGTTTCCTACTTTTGCTCTTTACGTTGTTTGGTGCACCATTCTATATGGTTGTCGGGTATTGGCCAGCCTTCCTTGGCCACTCTTATTTTATTTATGCAATTGACTTTTCCCAAAAAAAAAAAAAAAAAAAAAGCCTAAGCCCTTGTGCGGTTCCGGTATTACTGGTTCCAAAGAAGGACGGATCTTGGAGGATGTGTATTGACAGTCGAGCTGTGAACAATATAACCATCAAGTATCGATTTCCGATTCGGAGGCTTGATGACATGTTGGACGAATTACACGGATCAGAGATCTTTTCAAAAGTTGATCTACGAAGTGGTTATCACCAGATTCGAATGCGAGAAGGAGATGAGTGGAAGACAGCCTTCAAAACTAAACACGGGCTGTATGAATGGACCGTTATGCCGTTCGGTCTTACAAATGCACCGAGTACTTTCATGCGCTTGATGAATGAGGTACTTAAGCCATTTTTAGGGAAATTTGTGGTTGTATACTTGGATGATATTTTGATCTCTGACCGATCATTGCAAGAACATTTCGAACACTTGAGGCAAGTCTTGAAACCCTTAGAGACCAGTTTGTATGGAAAAAAGGAGAAGTGCTCATTTTTGGTCGAAAGTATAGTCTTTCTTGGCTATATTGTTTCAAAGGATGGAGTGTCGGTCGATCAAGCGAAGATCGAAGCAATTAAGTCCTGGCCGGTTCCCACTACAGTGACGGAGGTTAGATCGTTCCATGGACTAGCTTCATTTTACCGAAGATTCATTCGAGACTTCAGTACCATTGCAAGCCCAATAACCGAATGTCTGAAGAAGGGCACGTTTAATTGGAGCAGGGCTGCTCAGGAGTCATTTGCAAAGTTGAAGGCGAAGTTGTGCGAAGCACCAATCTTAGCATTACCCGATTTTTCGTAACCGTTTGAGGTAGAATGTGATGCTAGCGGAGTGGGCATTGGAGCGGTTCTCATTCAGGGAAAGCGACCTATTGCTTATTTTTCAGAGAATTTAAACGGTGCTCGTCTCAATTATTGTACGTACGACAAGGAGTTTTATGCTATTGTGAGGGCTCTAGATCATTGGAGTCACTATCTTCGGCCAAAGCATTTCATCATAGATTCGGACCATGAATCCTTGAAGTATATTAACGGACAACACAAGTTAAGTCCCAGACATGCGAAGTGGGTGGAATTCTTACAATCATTTCACTTCTCATCGAAGTATAAGGATGGCAAGAGCAATATTGTGGCAGATGCATTGTCTAGGCGTTATGCCTTACTCGCCACTCTTGAGGTTCGTTTGCTTGGATTCGATACAGTAAAGGAGTATTACGAAGGTGATGCGGATTTTGGCGAAACCTTCGCCCTATGCAAACCTGGCCCGGTGGGAGAATTTTCGATACAGGAGGGCTTTCTTTTTAAGGGGAATCGTCTTTGCTTACCCA